>JARJEI010000002.1:1200000-1800000 GCA_029955415.1 Lottia scabra | reverse complement strand
AACGTACCACAACAATCATGCAAATAATCATACAAGCATGAAATTTGGAAGAACATGAGTGTATGTGTATTTATCATATAAAGAGGGTAGCCAAGAAAATAATCCAAGATGGCGGTCATTTTTCAAGATGTCTACCACGTGAGCTGCCTGCAGATCACATCTTGCTTAAATGTATTTGTAGTTACCAGAGTGGCATGGTCATACAAACTGTTATTATTTGTCTAGCTTAACCTGACAATTGGAATGTTAATATCAAGCAAGAAGGAGCATTTAGCCAAAATCACAGTAGAAAAACAACCTAATATGAAAAAGGTGAAAAACCAATAACGAATAACGAACAAACTTCACAATTTTGTCGTTATTCGTTATTCGCTGATATAGTGGGGCGGATTAACACAACAATCATGCAAATAATGATACAAGCATGGAATTTGTAAGAACATGATTTTATGTGTATTTATCATATCAAGAGGGTAGCTGAAAAAAAAATAATTCAAGATGGCGGTAATTTTTCAAGATGTCAGCCAAATAGTAGGGTAACGTACCACAACAATCATGCAAATAATCATACAAGCATGAAATTTGTAAGAACATGAGTGTATGTGTATTTATCATATAAAGAGAGTAGCCAAGAAAATAATCCAAGATGGCGGTAATTTTTCAAGATGTCAGCCAAATAGTAGGGTAACGTACCACAACAATCATGCAAATAATCATACAAGCATGAAATTTGTAAGAACATGAGTGTATGTGTATTTATCATATAAAGAGAGTAGCCAAGAAAATAATCCAAGATGGCGGTCATTTTTCAAGATCACATCTTGCTTAAATGTATTTGTAGTTACCAGAGTGGCATGGTCATACAAACTGTTATTATTTGTCTAGCTTAACCTGACAATTGGATGTTAATATCAAGCAAGAAGGAGCATTTAGCCAAAATCACGGTAGAAAAACAACCTAATATGAAAAAGGTGAAAAACCAATAACGAATAACGAACAAACTTCACAATTTTGTCGTTATTCGTTATTCGCGAATAACGAATAACGAACAAACTTCACAATGTTGTCGTTATTCGCTGATATAGTGGGGCGGATTAACACAACAATCATGCAAATAATGATACAAGTATGAAATTTGTAAGAACATGATTTTATGTGTATTTATCATATCAAGAGGGTAGCTAAAAAAAATAATCCAAGATGGCGGTAATTTTTCAAGATGTCAGCCAAATAGTAGGGTAACGTACCACAACAATCATGCAAATAATCATACAAGCATGAAATTTGGAAGAACATGAGTGTATGTGTATTTATCATATAAAGAGGGTAGCCAAGAAAATAATCCAAGATGGCGGTCATTTTTCAAGATGTCTACCACGTGAGCTGCCTGCAGATCACATCTTGCTTAAATGTATTTGTAGTTACCAGAGTGGCATGGTCATACAAACTGTTATTATTTGTCTAGCTTAACCTGACAATTGGAATGTTAATATCAAGCAAGAAGGAGCATTTAGCCAAAATCACAGTAGAAAAACAACCTAATATGAAAAAGGTGAAAAACCAATAACGAATAACGAACAAACTTCACAATTTTGTCGTTATTCGTTATTCGCGAATAACGAATAACGAACAAACTTCACAATTTTGTCGTTATTCGTTATTCGCTGATATAGTGGGGCGGATTAACACAACAATCATGCAAATAATGATACAAGCATGGAATTTGTAAGAACATGATTTTATGTGTATTTATCATATCAAGAGGGTAGCTGAAAAAAAAAATAATCCAAGATGGCGTCATTTTTCAAGATGTCTACCACGTGAGCTGCCCGCAGATCACATCTTGCTTAAATGTATTTGTAGTTACCAGAGTGGCATGGTCATACAATTGTTATTATTTGTCTAGCTTAACCTGACAATTGGAATGTTACTATCAAGCAAGAAGGAGCATTTAAACAAAATCACAGTAGAAAAACAACCTAATATGAAAAAGGTGAAAAACCAATAACGAATAACGAACAAAATTTCACAATTTTGTCGTTATTCGTTATTCGCACAAACTTCACAATTTTGTCGTTATTCGCTGATATAGTCGGGAGATCATGGCAATCGTGCAAATATTGATACAAACATGAAACTTTGTAAAAACATGACTTTAAGTGTATTTATCATATCGAGGGGGTAGCCACGAACAAGATTTAAGATGGCTGCCATTTTTTCTGCCAAATAGTAAGGAGTGCAACTTGGTATGCATGTATATATTTATGAGATCTAAGTCTAGTAGGAATTTAGCATTAATCGGATTAACTTTTTTGAGTTATTGCCTTTGACTTGACAAATGTGGCTTATATTTCTCATGAATGTGTTGATTAGAAAGACAATATCATTTTTTGATTGCTAGCATGTGCGTATGTTACCATGCCTGGCAAGCTGTATGGTTAAATGCTTCTACCTGCTATAAATATTAACATTCCAATTGCTCTAATCCTTAAGCTAGACAAATAATAACACTTGCATGAATTTTTATTATCTGTTTTAAGGAAGAAGAGATCGTCTCCTGACAATTGACCATTCAAATCAGGTAACTACAAATACATTTCAGCAAGATATAATATTCAGGCAGCTCATGTGGTAGACATCTTGAAAAATGACCACCATCTTCGATTTAATTGTCTTAGGTACCGCCTTGATATGTCTTAATATACATAAAGCCATGTTATTACAAACTGTTATGCTGGAATCAGTAGTATTACCATTCTTGTGGTCAGGTGCCTCACTATTTGACAGAAATCGTGAAAAATGGTCTCCATCTTGTATGTTGTTTGAGGCTATCCCCTTGATATGATTCAATAAACCAAAATCTGTGTTTCATGCTTGAATCAATATTTGCATGATTGTTGCGGTAAGTTACCTTACTATTTGGCAGAAAAAATGGCAGCCATCTTAAATTTTGTTCGTGGCTACCCCCTCGATATGATAAATACAATAATAAAGTCTTGTTTTTACAAATTTTCATGTTTGTATCAATATTTGCATGATTGTTGTGTTAATCCGCCCCACTATATCAGCGAATAACGAATAACGATAAAATTGTGAAACTTGTTCGTCATTCGCGAAAAACGAATAACGAATAACGAATAACAACAAAATTGTGAAGTTTGTTCGTTATTCGTTATCGGTTTTTCACCTTTTTCAAATAAGGTTGTTTTTCTACTATGATTTTGGTTAAATGCTCCTTCTTGCTTGATAGTAACATTCCAATTGTCAGGTTAAACTAGACAAATAATAACAATTGTATGACCATGCCACTCTGGTAACTACACATACATTTAAGCAAGATGTGATATGCGGGGAGCTCATATGGTAGACATCTTGAAAATAACCGCCATCTTGGATGTTTTTCGTAATTCCCTTCTTGATATGATAAATACACATACACTCATGTTCTTACAAATTTCATGCTTGTATCACCAGTTGCATGATTGTTGTGGTAAGTTACCCTACTATTGGGCAGACATCTTGAAAAATGGTCGCCATCTTGGATTATTTTCGTGGATACCTTGATATGATAAATACACCTAAAATCATGTTCTTACAAAGTTTCATGTTTGTATCACTATTTGCATGATTGTTGTGGTAAGTTACCTACTATTTGGCAAAAATCTCGAAAAATGGTCGTTATCTTTGATTATTTTCGTGGATACCTTGATATGATAAATACACCTAAAATCATGTTCTTACCAAGTTTCATGTTTGTATCTGCATGATTGTTGTGTTAATCCGCCCCACTATATCAGCGAATAACGAATAACGACAAAATTGTGAAGCTTGTTCATTATTCGCTATTCGCGAATAAATTGTGAAGTTTGTTCGTTATTCATTATTCGTTATTCGCGAATAATGAATAAATTGTGAAGTTAGTTTGTTATTCGTTATTCGTTAATGAATAAATTGTGAAGTTAGTTTGTTATTCGTTATTCGTTATTCGCGAATAACGAATAACTAACCAACTTCACACTGCCTAACTCTGCGTGTTTTTTTGGCGGGAAAAAAAATTCTTCTTAAGATATGGAAGAACATGACTAACAAAGAAAAAAATATGATAAAATCGTAACCGGAAGTAACATGCTGGCCACCATCTTGAAATGAACATGTTTTCTTTAAATCGAGAGAAGTGAACAGGGTATCATCTGATTTGTATAATATTGATGTCTAGGGCATTTTCAATCTATGGCCATCAAAATGATGACAGCCAATTTGCTAATTTCGATTATGATGTTTGCCTATTTCCGGTAAAAATATTCAGAAATGGCAAAAATTTTCAAAGCTCATTACACGTTACCTTGGATTTGGATGACCTTATGACCTGAACAAAAGTTATTGCCCATGATGAGATCTACCCAACGGTGTATTCATTTTTGTTGTCCAATATTTACTTCCGGTTTTATAGCCATTTAAAAATTGTTAGTTTGAACTTTAAAACAGCTCTGTCACGTGACGTCACGTCACAAAATATCGTTTTTTCTTATTACGCTTAATCTCCTCTTTCCAGTGATATATAACACTAGATATTTTGATCAAAATTGCTATTTGGAATTTTGTTCTTTGTTCTATAGTAACTCTGCGTGTTTTTTTGGCGGAAAAAAACACGTGTTATCTGAATTACGGATTTCATAAAATAGGTAACAATTTCTTCTTAAGATATGGAAGAACATGACTAACAAAGAAAAAAAATATGATAAAATCGTAACCGGAAGTAACACGCTGGCCACCGTCTTGAAATGAACATGTTTTCTTTAAATCGAGAGAAGTGAACAGGGTATCATCCGATTTGTATAATATTGATGTCTAGGGCATTTTCAATCTATGGCCAAAAAATTGATGACAGCCAATTTGCTAATTTCGATTATGATGTTTGCCTATTTCCGGTAAAAGATATTCAGAAATGACAAAAAATTTCAAAGCTCATTACACGTTACCTTGGATTTGGGTGACCTTATGACCTGAACAAAAGTTATTGCCCATGATGAGATCTACCCAACGGTGTATTCATTTTTGTTGTCCAATATTTACTTCCGGTTTTATAGCCATTTAAAAATTGTTAGTTTGAACTTTGAACAGCTCTGTCACGTCACGTCACAAAATATCTTCTTTTCTTACTACGTTTTATCTCCTCTTTCCAGTGATATATAACACTAGATATTTTGATCAAAATTGCTATTTGGAATTTTGTTCTTTGTTCTATAGTATAGTAACTCTGCGTGTTTTTTTGGCGAAAAAAAAACACATGTTATCTGAATTACGGATTTCATAAGATAGGCAACAATTTCTTCTTAAGATATGAAAGAACATGACTAACAAAGAAAACAATATGACAAAATCGTAACCGGAAGTAACACGTTGGCCACCATCTTGAAATGAACATGTTTTCTTTAAATCGACATCCGATTTATATAATTTTGATGTTTATGTCACTTTCAATCTATTGCCAACAAAATGAGGGCAGCTGAATTGCTAATTTCGATTATGGTGTTTGTCTATTTCCGGTATAAGATATTCAGCAATTATTGTAACACTTTTAAAGCTCATAACTTGTGACCTTGCCATTTGTTGACCTTATGATCCGAACAAAAGGTATTGCCCGAAATGAGATCTATCCAATGGTGAATTCATTTTTGTTGTCCAATATTTACTTCTTGTTTTATAGCCAAATGAAAATTGTCAGTTTGAACCTAATTCACGTACATCACAAAAAATCGTCTTTTCTTATTATGCTTTATCTCCTCTTGATATATAATAGTAGATATTTTAATCATTTTGCTTTTTTTTAATTTGGATATTTTTTTCATTGTTCTGAAGTAACTGCGTTAGTGGAGCAAAGATGGCCGCCAATTCCAATGAAAAAACCCATATTCTTTAAACAAAGTTGATTAAATAATTCCATCTTTCTGATTTTATTGTCAAATAGTACATTTGCTTTTATGGAGAAGTCATATATCTACAATTCAAACTGTTTTGAAGCTCTAATTATCATATATGGGAGAGGACCCCCTCCCCTTTTTACAGTTTTTTTAATGGCATTGGTACTCTCTACATTTGACATTTTGTATGCAGCTATCTGTTGGAATTCTTGAAGAACAGCTTCATGGGGCCTTTATACAGATGGAAAAATATTCCATTATTACCCAACATTCCATTTTTAATGATAATTTCTGTCTATACCCCACAACCCTTTCCAGGGATAGTCTACAAATATGTTTTACCTGCTGTTCCAATCCCATCCTTTCTGGGTTTTTTTTCTTTTTTTAATTGATATACATGTATTGTGTAACTTGTTTGAATGGTCGTCAAGAATCAACAATCAGTCATTTACGAGAGAAAAGGAGTGAGTATCAAAGCACAACCAGGGCACACTGGTGACATCAATGCTGTGAAACTCAGTATGGGGTTCATTGTCAGCTAAAAATTTACTTTAGTATACTTGAGTGTCTCCAATGCTTTCTAACAAGCCCCATACACATATACCTGTAGTTTTGTTAAATGCAGGACCAGTTAGATAGTCGCACCCGAATTGACAAGAATTGACAAGAAGTACCACCGCGGGAGAGCTTAGCCAAGGATAAGGGGGCATACGTTATCCAGATGGTGTACAGATCGCACATGACGTCAATGACACATGAAAGTTTATGCTCGAATCTGGTTGTTTCTCATATTTGAATGTGCTCTATATTATATAGTTAAGGTGGTAAAATGACAATCCCTCGACCTTAAACCTGTGAGAAGATTTATAGAAAATTATTGTGGTGATAAATATTATCAGAATGTCAAGTGTTACCCTATTTAAATCCAATTCTCAAACTGATAGGAACAAATTATGGTGAAGATCTTAAATCTCCACCAACCCACTTTTCATGTAGAAAGTAAAGCAAAGTTATGGCTACTATATGATCGTAACAAACATTCCCCTCTTTCAAGCAATCAATCAATTTCCTTTTATTTTAGATCCCATTAGATTAGATGAAGGTGATGGTATTGAACCAAACAATGCTGGTCAAGGAGGGGGAATCCTATCAAACTAACATTATTGTTTCTGAGAGAAACATATCAAATCTGGCCTCATCAACACTAGTTACATGACTAGATCTATCATAGACGAAAACAACCTTCTATTCGATAATCTTGTATGCGGTAACTGACTAACAGAAAACTGCTAGGTGGATTCCTATAAACGTTGTTAGTGATGGCATCACTCTGGAAAAGTCTTGAGGGATTTTCTTTTTCCATACTTTTTCTCGGTTGATAATATGTTAGGCTTAAAGAGCAAAGGAAGGAGGTCTTCATGGTAAAGTTAGAATGTCTTGCCTGATGGTTTAATGTCTTCAGGAAGTTAAGTAAATATCCTCCAGTACTAGATGATCAGGTAGAATACTCATGTAGCTACTGTTGATGATAAGACAGATTTCATTTGTTTGCTCGGAAACAACATACGTTTGATGCTATCCCCCCAATAAAGCAGCATTGGTTGAACATTACTAAGACGACTTCTTACAAAGCAGGTTGCATTTGGACCCTGGCCTAATAATATAATAATATGACCTGGGTTCTATTCTATTCACAGTGTGATTAACCTCAATCTTTCTTCACTGACCTCCCAATGTCAAGTCTTTTTTTCAAAGAGTCATCCAAACTCAAGGCAATACAAAATTAGATATATTTACCTTTCGCATGTATTTCGAATTGTTATAATTATATTAGTACCTTTGAGTAACATAACTTTTGAAGAGTGCCGTATCAAACACAGTGGACAACAATCTGCTCGATCTCAATTCAAATAAATTCACCTTGTGTACACTGTCCAAGCTAGGAAAAGCCATTCTTATACAGTAGAACTTTCATAAAGGGTGTTAACCCCATGAGAAGCCCCTATAAACCCTCATGGAGTTAATTAATCCCACTTTTAGAACTCAGGCTATAATTCGAGGGAATTCAGCTTTTTCCGCCATTTTGAAAGAGAAAATGGCCGCCTATCGTCTAATACTGATGCCTGATGTGATTTTATGACGAAAATGGTATTTAAATTTTTTTTATACCAACTTTTGATACATTAATATGAAAAAGTTCAGTTCATAACCGCCATCTTGAAAAATGGCCGCCATTTTGAAAAATTCACGTGGCTAACGGGCTTTTCCTTACAAGTAGGCTAAAGGGAGTCTTCATGTAAATTTTGGTGCTTGTATCACAAAGTGAACGATTTTTTCACTAATCTGCTCCACTACGTGGCTTTTTTGGCGCGAAAAAACACGTGGTTCCTAAATTGTGGATTTTTAAAGAGAGTCGACACATTCTTTTGAAGATATAAAATGACATTACATTTATAGAAAAAAAAGGATAAAATTGGACCCGGAAGTAACTAGTAGACCACCATCTTGAAATGACCAACTTTTCTTTAAATCGATATAAGTGATCAGGATATCATCCGATTTACATAATGTTGATGTCTATGTCATCTTCAATCTATTACTAACAAAATGGTGACAGCCGATTTCCTAATTTCGATTAAAAGTTTGGTCTATTTCCGGTTAAAGAAATTCAGCAATAGCAAACACTTTCAAAGCTCAAAACTCGTGACCTTGACGTTTGATGACCTTTTGATCTGAACCAAAGCTATTGCCCTCGATAAAATCTATCAAATGATGTTTTACTTTGTGTTTCCGATGTTTACTTCCAGTTTAATAGCCGATTGAAAATTGAGATTTTAAACTATAAACAGCTCTGTCACATGACCTAATTTATATGCAGGACTAAAATGCAACCGTTCAAGGATGTTTATATTGCGCACTGCTCAGTACCGTTATCACGGTTCTAGTTTTACTTGATAACGTTACCTGTATGTGTTTTGAAACGTAGTATGTAATAAATGCAGAAGTAGTATATCCATATATCTTAGTGTTTTAATGTAATCTTCCTACTTCTATATGTCTTATAATATCAATAATAATGTTTGAGGAACACAATTAACTGCATTTAAAAATAATTCACTGAGCAAACCAGGATGAGGTCCCTAAATCAACGCCCTTTGGAGGGATGAACACGCAAAATAGAAGCTGTCAGATTTGAATGATAGCTTGGCAGGCAAATAAATGATAATATTTCAAAACACGTCAAGAATTGTTACTGAATCTTTCTGCAATACATCCACTAGGACATGTATTGTATACATATATACAAATATTTCAGTTCTGTCAACAATGTTGTGATAGGTATTTGTATTTTGAATAATATTGGACTAAAAAAAATATTTTAATACTTTATTGCAAAATCAACAAATACATGTATAACAATTGAATTAACAGAAACAATATGGCAAAAATTTAAGTACAAATTGATGAGAGCCAAAGTAGAAGAATAGTCAGCAATTTCAATATCGACAAGCTAAAGCAAAAAGTGCCTAAGTCAGAAATTTTCAAAATTCAAAATTTTTTGATAAAAAGCTTACAAATTGACAATTACACCCCTATAAAATAATTTATCTCATTATTAGGAACAAAAATACATTTCTTAACCCAAAAATTGGAAGTGCCTAAGTCAGAGTTTGACTTAGGCACTTAACGCATTTTGACTTAGGCAGAATTTTACTGTTCAAGTTTATCAGCCATGACTTAGGCAGAATTTGCTTTGTTCACTGAGAGTTATCTCTTGATAACGCTGCCTGTATGAGGATGTGAAACGTTGAGTTAATAAATGTCACAATTAGTATATCCATATATGTTGTGCTTTCTGAGAGTTATCTTCCATTCGTGCCATTTTTCTGTCTGTGCAGAAATCAAAATATGGCTAAAAAACAACCTAAATTTAGTGCTGCGCATGTTCTTAGGCAGCTAGAATTGGAAGATGGCATTAGTGACAAAGATAGCGTTTTGTCAGGTAGGTGAAGTCCTTTGTAAATCTATAGAACCAATTTATATAAAAAATGTAACAGAAGTACTAATCTTTGATGAAGAGAACATAACAAAAAATGTAACAGAAGTACTAAACTTTGATAAAGTGAACAGAACAGAAAAGTTAACAGAAGTACTTAACTTAGATGAAGAAAACAGAACAGAAATGTAACAGAAGTACTAAACTTAGATGAAGAGAACAGAACAGAAAATGTAACAGAAGTACTAAACTTTGATGAAGTGAACAGAACAGAACAGAACAGAAATGTAACAGAAGTACTAAACTTTGATGAAGAGAACCGAACAGAACAGAAATGTAACAGAAGTACTAAACTTTGATGAAGAGAACAGAACAGAACAGAAAATGTAACAGAAGTACTAAACTTAGATGAAGAGAACAGAACAGAACATGAAATGTAACAGACGTACTAAACTTTGATGAAGAGAACAGAACAGAAAATGTAACAGAAGTACTAAAATTTGATGAAGAGAACAGAACAGAAAATGTAACAGAAGTACTAAACTTAGATGAAGAGAACAGAACAGAAATGTAACAGAAGTACTAAACTTAGATGAAAAGAACAGAACAGAAAATGTAACAGAAGTACTAAACTTAGATGAAGAGAACAGAACAGAACATAAATGTAACAGAAGTACTAAACTTTGATGAAGAGAACAGAACAGAAATGTAACAGAAGTACTAAACTTAGATGAAAAGAACAGAACAGAAAATGTAACAGAAGTACTAAACTTAGATGAAGAGAACAGAACAGAAATGTAACAGAAGTACTAAACTTAGATGAAAAGAACAGAACAGAAAATGTAACAGAAGTACTAAACTTAGATGAAGAGAACAGAACAGAACATAAATGTAACAGAAGTACTAAACTTTGATGAAGAGAACAGAACAGAACATGTAACAGAAGTATTAAACTTAGATGAAGAGAACAGAACAGAAAATATAATTGAAATTTCACTAGAAGATATAATTAACTATCTTTAAAAATTGTAATTCCCCCTGAAATCCACGCATTCTATGACAATTTACCCAAAGAGTGAGTCCATGAATTCTATTTTGTAAAGAATTATTGGTTATTATTTCATTATATAATTGAAATATTAATTTCATTATTAACTACTCCTCTTATACGTTTTGTGGGTCTAAATATTGTGTAAACTGATATTTTTTTGTCTACATTATTATTATTGTACCAGGGGCTGAATTAATATCCCTGATATATTCATTGTTATGATATTAATTCACTTGTTAACAAATTTAAATGTTATTATGAAATAAAAGAGTTTGTTGGTATGGATATTATTTATCCGTTACTTCCTCTCAGCAAATCAAATTTAAGCAATAACCTGCGCTTCCAAATTAACATGTTTTCTGTGGTTACTAAAATGAAATAAACCCCTCCAGACTAATGCTGCAGTCACACAATATAGTATTACAAGTGGTAGATTATGCTGCAAATTTTGCCTAAATCAGGGTAAAAAAAGTCATTTTTCTTGTTGTCCAAGTCTCGAAACAATAAAATTCTAATAGCTACTTGTTTCAAACAGTTATTCCATTATAATAAACAAAATATTAACAAAATCTTTTGAAAAGTCTTTGAATGAGGCAGTTTTAAGCTTCTCCTGTAAAATTTTCCAAAAGTGACTTAGGCACTTTTTGCTTTAGTCTAACGATATGTTAATGTTTAAAAACTTTTCACAGTCGTAGGGGCCCACGACTCGACGGGGGGTGGGGTGGGGCTGACCAACTTGACAACATCTTAGTGATGTTTTAGTGAATTGTTTTTCGGTCACTGCCCAATTTTTAGGATCTCGCTGCCCAAAAACATACTATTTATGAGACTATGTTTTGCGAAACATTCATCTAGTAAAAAGTCCAATGTGCATCACTCAAACAGTCAATATCTTTTCACAGCTAGCTAAATTTGCTGTTGTTGTTAAATTTAGTTTGAAAGTTTGTGATGTCCACATCCTTCAAAGCAACTACAGTTTATACATCAAAAGTGATTGTTGAAGGAAACCATTTTTTTGATAAAGTTTGATTTGGATAGAGCATGATTGTAGTTGGCCTAAAGACAATTTAGTGAACACAAAGTCCTCTTCCCATTTCTTAGCTTTGGCTTCATTGACAAGTTTTCCTTTAATTTCTGACGTTTGTTAGGTAGGAGACACAATTTTGCATAAATTTGCTCTGTTTCAGGAAAAGCTATGTTTGCCCGATGGAGAGATACACAAAGTAAATTAGCTTTCTGTTCATGGTTGATTGTAAGTTGAATTTGATCAGTGTCAAGGTCAACATCTTCTATAGAATCTCTGTGTTTTAGGAATATATTCCCATCATCAAATATAAATGTGTCTTCAAAACCAGTCATCAGAACAACTTGGAAGCTGTCGAACTGCCTTGTCTGTATAAGACAAATTGGATGAAGTCAAACTAGGTTTGTTTGCATTTTGGTGATAGGGCTTCGGTGACTGTGCATAGCAGTGTTGAGACTCGTTGCTTTGTTTTATCATCTTTTTTGGTGTCCAATTCGGCCCGGCTCTATCAAATTTATTAACTAAGCGAGAAACGGTTTCTTCTTTTTTTCTAAGTGCTTCTGCTCTATTATTTGATTGGTTGTAAGAGTATTCGTCATATTTCTTGTTTATTGCCTCTCTACGACTTAACTCTGACAAACGATTTAATCTTGATGATGTTGATAAGTAAAATGATTGTTGGAAACTGCTGCTTATTTGATCTCCAACCTGTTTCAGATCTGAAATAGCTTGCGACACTTTTTTTTTTATTTGCTGACCCACCTCCATTTCTGAAAAATAAATATATATATTATAGTTTCAGTTTATACTTTTCTTTTAGGAGTTTGTTTAAAGTTTTGAACAATTTCAATCTGGTTTATTTTTGCAGGGAATGTATAAGTTGACATAATTTTACCTTCATAATATTCCAGAATATAACTTCACTCTAAAGTATATTTTCCCCATTATTAATGTGAATTAAATACATAACAGCTAATCTTGGTAACCCTGTATCAGCCTATACCATAAATGTTACTTTCGCATATATTTTAGTGTTTTTAACATTTTTCCTATTATCAAACATAAAGCTAAAAGGGGTAACATATCAACACTATTTTAAACCAAAAAAAAATGACTATATTATCTTGTTTAAAGCTGTACTACGTCTTAGAATGAACAAAAAAAATTAATTTTCAAACTTGGTCAATAGGATTATACATTCATCAGGGGACAAACCAGTGGCATAACTACACAACAGATTACCTAAATAATCTGATAAATCCAGAAAACTATGTTTAAATACAATAATTAATAAATGCCTTAATCCAATTTAAGACATTTATCAATAATAATCTGTAATTGTATGGAAAAGTACATAGTTTTATGGGTTTATTTGATTCTGTTTGTATACTTTGGACACTGTTGATGAATATATACTCTTATTGACCAAGTTTGAGAACTTAATTTTTTTGTTCATTCTAAGACGTATCTCTTTAAAGATAGTGAACTTTACAAAACAGGCCCTATTTGTGAGAGCTTGTGGCCTTATTTTTTTTTATACCTTTTGTAATAATTAAATATGTAATTTTAAAATTATAAAGCACGATAAACTTACCAATATTTAAAACAATATTTCAGATTTACTCTCAATGATGCTTGCTGTGCTGATCGTCCAAAGGCAGAAGATGTCAATTTATATAAAATAAATAACAGATGACAACCACTATTTCACAACTTCAAGCTTTCAGTTAACTTATGAGAAATCAAAACTTTTTGCTTATTATATGGCACAATATCGGCTCTACGTGTAGATGTATATGTAGGCTAATTACAGGTGTGGATGCATTGTAGTACCTTTATAGCGCAATATCACAGTTATCACTTTGTATCTTGCATCAAAGCTGTGGACCTTGTTTATTAACATCAATTTGCTTGGATACGAGAAATGAAGGTTGACCTATAATAACTCATCTTCACTCATAATTTCAGTCAACCAAGCTGTAAATGGGTAAGGATAACTAGGTCAAATCAATACCTAGAGTTTGGCCAAAGACAAGCTGAGAGAAAGGATCCTCATAGTAGCTATTACTAAGTTGTTATCTAAAATAAAATACAGTGAAAACCCTGAAAACCGCAATCCCTGAAGACCGGTTTCCCCTGAATATTGGCCAAATGTAAAAGTCCCGATAAAACACTCTATGATTCATTGATTTTTTTACCTGAAAACCGTCCAACCCTGAACTTATGGCTAAGTTAACACATTCCTAACCCCGGGAGCTTCGCAAAAACTATTATTTTGTTACATGACCATGCTGGATAAATTTCATTGGAATCGACCGCTACAGCCCTTCATTGTGTCATACTGTCAAACATAAGATGTAATGACACTTTTTTATGCTTTAAAGATGCTACAGGTCCAATTTCGTTACCATGGCAATAACCATTATCCACTAAAAAATTTGAAAAAGTTTAAATATATAATAGACGACAGTGAATGTAGGGAAGCTTTAAATCACCAGGCAATGATGGCCTTACAAAGGAATTGTATAGCTGTTTTTGGCCATACATTGGTAAATATGTTCTAAATTATTTGAATGAATCCTTTGAAAATAAATGCCTTTCGCAATCTCAAAGACAAACAATAACAAAACCCGAAAAAACAAACTTGAATTAACAAATTGGCGACCCATCTCAGTTATAAATGTTGATGTGAAAATTGCTAGTAAAATACTTTACCTTAGAGTCAAACAATTTCTCAGTAAATTAATGCATGCTAAACCAAACGGCATTTGTTCAGATCGAAATATAAATGAAAACATACGAATTATAGATGATTGTTTTACACTGGCACAACAGAAACGAATTACAGGAATTTAATGGCAATCGAGTTTTCTAAAGCCTATGATTCCATTTGTCCCTTCTACATGATTAAGTCTCTGAAATACCTCGGTTTCAAAAAAATATTTTTAAGATGGATTGAAACATTATATAACAAATAAGAATGTGCAATAATGAATAATGGTTTCACAACCAAATATTTCCCAATAGAAAGAGGTGTTCGTCAAGGTGACCCCATTCACCGGAACTATTCAATTTTGTCATCGAAACCCTATTTATTAGAAATGATCAAGAATATAAGGGAATCGAATTTGGTACTAAAACGCTTAAAATGGTTGCATTTGTTGATGACCTTACTTGTTTTTAAAACAGCAAGACATCTACTAGAAGTAATGAAACAATTTAACTTAATTTCTGGTCTATCAATAAATTTTACAAAAATAGCGATGCCCCATCGTAATACGCCCACTTTTGTAATGGCATCCAAGTCGTTTGGGAGGTCGACAAGAACTATCAGTAAATGAAACATCTGTCGAAAACCGTGCCATCAAGAATGTTTACAAAATTGAACGATTTTTGAATGTTTACAACTACAAGTTAACAAGGGCAATAACCCATGAAATATTTTTTGATTAATCTGATTTTCAATAGGGTTCATTCTTGGGTGATTATGAACACTCATACCAAGCTTCATCAAAATCCATCAAGAAACTAGCTCTCTATCGTGTCCACAACTTTGTTTAAAGCTGAAAACTTAACGTGTTTTAAAGAACAAGGGTCAAATATTTTCCGATGTTTCTGATTTTCAATAGGGTTATCCCAAGGTCAATACAAACACTCATACCAAGTTTCATCAATATCCATCAAGCATTTTTTCAAAAGCAAGGGCAATAACCCATGAAATATTTTTCGATTAGTCTGATTTTCAATAGGCTTCATCCTTGGGTGTTTATGAAAACTCACAGCAAGTTTCATCAATATCCATCAAGAAACCAGCTCTCTATCATGTCCACAACTTTGTTAACGGCTGAAAAATTAACGCGTTTTAAATAACACGTGCAAAAACTCATCAAATATTTTTCGATGTTTCTGATTTTCAATAGGGTTTAACCCAAGGTCAATACAAACACTCATACCAAGTTTCACCAAAATCCTTCAAGAAACCAGCATTCTATGGTGTCCACAACATATTTTAAAAGCAAGGGCAATAACCCATGAAATATTTTTTGATTAGTCTGATTTTCAATAGGGTTCATACTTGGGTGTTTATGAACACTCACAGCAAGTTTCATCAAAATTCATCAAGAAACCAGCTCTCTATCGTGTCCACAACTTTGTTAACGGCTGAAAAATTAACACGTTTTAAAGACAAGGGCAATAACTCATCAAATATTTTTCTATGTTTCTGATTTTCAAAGGGTTTAACCCAAGGTCAATACAATCACTCATACCAAGTTTCATCAAAATCCACCAAGAAACCAGCTCTTTATGGTGTCCACAATATATTTTCAAAAGCAAGGGCAATAACCAAGGAAATATTTTTTGATTCATCTGATTTTCAATAGGGTTCATCCTTTTGTGATTACAAACACTCACAGCAAGTTTCATAAATATCCACCAAGAAACCAGCTCTCTATCGTGTCCACAACTTTGAGAGTGTAACGGCTGAAAAATAAACGCGTTTTAAAGAACAAGGGCGATAACTCATAAAATATTTTTTCGATGTTTCTGATATTCAATAGGTTTTATCCCAATGTCAATACAAACACTCATACCACGTTTCATTAAAATCCACCAAGAAACCAGCTCACTATGGTGTCCACAACATATTTTCAAAAGCAAGGGCAATAACCCATGAAATATTTTTCGATTCATCTGATTTTCAATAGGGTTCATCCTTGGGTGATTACAAACACTCACAGCAAGTTTCATAAAAATCCACCAAGAAACCACTTCTTTATCGTGTCCACAACTTTGAGAGTGTAACGGCTGAAAAATTAACGAGTTTTAAAGAACAAGGGCAATAACTCATAAAATATTTTTTCGATATTTCTGATATTCAATAGGGTTTATCCCAATGTCAATACAAACACTCATACCAAGTTTCATCAAAATCCATCAAGAAACCAGCTCTCTATGGTGTCCACAACATATTTTCAAAAGCAAGGGCAATAACCCATGAAATATTTTTCGATTCGTCTGATTTTCAATAGGGTTCATCCTTGGGTGATAACAAACACTCACAGCAAGTTTCATCAAAATCCATCAAGAAACCAGCTCTCTATCGTGTCCACAACAATTGCGGACGGACCGACGGACGGACGGACGGACGGACGGGGGCGACTACAATATACGCCCACATTAATGTGTGGGCGTATAAAAACTGAAGCATTTAATCTAAATAGCAAGTGTAAAAATATATCAAAATGTATCTCTAATTTAGGACTAAACCTATAGACGTCATCAATTAAAATTTTAGGTACTAGTATTCATTTTACAACAAATAATGCTTTGAAAGACTTTTAAATTTTAAGAATAAACTCAACATTATAGAAAATGAATTAAAAAAATGGGCTAACAGAACGCTAACATTAAGAGGCAAGATTTTGATACTTAAAACATTCTGTATATCAAAAATAGCATTTAGAACAAATGAAGACACTTATTAAGAAACCACAGACACTAAATTTCAACAAAACCGTATCAAAAAAGAAGGAAGTGTGCGTGATTTGAGGCATACTAGGAAGGAATAAAGGCAAGACACAATGTTTTTGGACTTCAGAGCCACATCCAGTCATGTTACTTGTTATGCAAATAACAGCTAATCAATTTGATCTTCATAGTGGTTGTGGTTATTTTAAAAAATAAATTCATATTCAAACTCAATTTTATTTAACACAGAATCAAATACATGGTGATATTGTCAAGATCTCTATTTAAAGTCTTAAACAAACTCTAAAATTTGTACATAATTCTTGTTCCACACATTTCAATGGCTGGAGAGGATAGTACACTTCCAACATCAGAAATTAGTATTGTGTGCTTCGTTTCACCTATCACCCATAAATCATTTGTCTTCTTGGCAAAAAAGTATACCCATGGCCAGTCATCAACCTGAAATTGAACATTAAATGTATTGAACAGTTATATATTATCAAAGAGATTGGAAACAGGTTTTCTAAACTTTTATGTGTATTGAGCACGTGAAAATCATCATTCGTGTGAGCAATAGTATCAATTTGCACCATTCCATTCAGTCTTCTGTGGTTCTTGTTCTGTTGTTGGTTCACAATATAAGGTTTAGAAAGCCTCTTACAATCCCTTTTATCATAAGATTTGAAGGACATTGAATCTCATTCCAATTATTGAGATATCATAATCCTTCAAAAAATATTTAAAAAAGACATAATTGAAAAGATTCATAACACAAATTAATATTTTAAACAGGAAATCTGAAAAAAAGACCAACAAGGCAAATGATAATGTAAACAATGAACAGTAAACAATGAACAGTAAACAGGATCTCAATAATGAACTTACTACTGCTGGTAATTTTTCAGTTCCATGGTTTACACTCAAATAAGTGCCAGGAGAATAACTGTAAACAATAGATTTTAAGGTTTCATGTAAAGCTTATTTAATTAAGACAGCATAAAATGAGCCTTTGTCAATTAGATTTGAGTCATACTCAAGATTCTGTTGTTGACTTAGTAAGTTGGAAAATTAACCATGTTAAATTCACATGTAGGCAGTTTTTTTTCAATAAGATTGAGTTTGTTTCTATCTTTATGTTTGTATGGCACTAACATTTTAGCGCTTTCTACTCAACATTATGATGGTGGAAAAAAATCTATTCAATTACCTATCTGGAGAACTGTTTCCATTGGATTGTGCGCTATTGGTGATTACTGCTGGAGCTGCAATGGAATTATATTGTGATAGAGAAAATAGACATCTGGTTGTTGTGGGTGTGGCTTACTTATTGAGGGCTAACCAAAGATCTGATTTCAATCTCAAGTATTAGATGTAAGATGACTCAGCTATTCTTTGAACACCTATAAAACCTCAACATACTAAAAATGCTACAATACATTATCTAAATGTACACTCACCAATATCTTGACTGTTATCAAAGCTCAAAGCTGGATCACACATATCTGTATCAGTGGTATTTACTGAAAATGAATTGTAGTTACGATCTGCCATACTACACAATCAGGGATCAAAATCAGCACAATGACAATGGAGGAGTGGAGGTAGACTGTTACTAAAAATAGTATCGAAGTAAAATACCCCGTGCTATAGCAGACGACCTAGTTGAATCATAGGACAACTACCAGGCTTCATATCTAAATTATTATTGGAAGGGTTCATTATTTATTTCGTATAAGCGGGAAATGATCATATTCCAACTTGATCAGTGTAAATAAGTATTTTAGACTATAAAATAAGTGTTATAATTATCCATTTCTTAAACTTTATCGGTTAATTTTGTCTTCATTCAATCGCGATTCATACGCGTGCGACCTTGTCAATTTAGACTCAATGTCACGGGAATAAATATAACAAATATCATATAAATATAAATCAATTAATATGAAACTTACATCCTTCAAGAATCATGTCTGTTAGGATATCCTCAGACTCTTTATTCAGAGAATCATCGTCCAACGGAACTGAAATTAATAAAAAAAAAGAACTCGCACTGAACAATTGAAATAGCCGCGATCATCCCGAATCGTCTACCTAAACAATGTTGGTCGTGATGACCGAGACAATATGGACATTTTCTTTTTACTGACTCCAAGTATATTTTACGTGTGACCTTTATCCTATGCATTCTTTTCCTTTTGTGGATCGAATGTGCCCAATACGTATAATCAAAAGTCTGTGTTATATTAACTGGGGGTTATCTATTCCCAAGAGGCAGATGGAATCCGATGTTCTGAACAAATAATCCGAAACTTGCTGACCCTATTCCAGCCTCTGCTAGTTATTTTGACAGTCAAGTCGACTGGAATAGGCTACACCAGCCAACACCTGTTGAAATAGCTATCAAAGTCTGGAAAAGGGTCAGCAAGTTTTGAACTAACCAAATAAATACACCAATAACCCTACCAGTTGTCTGTAACGACATCATAAGTTCCTGCAGACTGGGATCATCTTCCGTTATCTCCGGAATCTGGACCATATCAGTTATGGTATCGTCATCAATCTTCCGTTCAGGAGCAATTGTAAGACTCAAGGCCCTCCGTTGCCAAGGGAGGACATGTGTATTATTATTACACTCACCAGCCCCCTCACATCCTTTACAAAAACAGCTTAATTGCCTCACGTCGACTACACCTGGTTCTACACATTTCACGGAATGCAACAGCCTGGTTCCGGGTAATGTTTTCACTACCCTTGTAGGTCTTTCCCGATGAACTTCGTTCCTGTCTACCCAAATGAAATTGCGTAGTTGTTTGGAACAGTCAGTTTTGCAAAGATTTGTATTGCAATATGTGAACATAGCGTAGGCTGTGTTCACAACTGCCTTGCGACTCAAAACTGCTCTTCGAATAGCCGATTTAACTACACCACTGACGCCGTCACTGGGGCCTTTGCCGTGGCTGCTTCCAAAATAATTTCTTTCAAATTGTTTCACCGCAAAGTCTTCCACTGCGAAGGATAGATCAGCGAAAGGCAGTTTAGATTTATATTGGCTACTACATCCGTCAGTAAATTCAACAACACGGTCAAAATTTAATTTTGCTGACAAGTGTTGAAGGGCGAGTTTTGTAAATAAATGTACAGCATGGCCGTCGTGTTTCAGATCATTGCTGATGATGACTATCGCCTCCTGCACCACGTGGTCATGGTTTTCTTCTTGGCACTTAAAAAAACAAACTATTGGGTGAACGGTCACCTGATCCAATGACCAATGGGCGGATTGAATCTCATCTTGATTTACACAAGCATAATTCTCTGCAAAATCAAGGACCATCACTACACAACCATCTGGTGGACTAGAGGATATGGTGGAGTACATTTCCTGCTGCCAGGTCGCATTGAAGAGATGTTTTGCAAATGGTTTTGCCTCTTCCTTTAACTCATCGATGATTTCTTTAATAGAACCAGATTTTTGATAAAGACATTTCTTGGTTTTGGTTTTGTTGTCGTATGTATAATCTTTTGAACCCCATTTCTTCCATCCAATTTCTTTGTTGCAGGCTTCTATTAACTCCGCAAACTTTTCATCAAGTAGATGTACTCCACAGTCGGTACACTGTCTGTCGACACATTTTAACTTAAAATGCTTTGAATTTTCTTTTGGGCAAAGTGTTGCCTCTACGAGAGCATACTTATCCCGTACGGACACTTCTTTATGATATACCACTGATGCCTGATTTATAGCTTGAAGCTTCAGGAAAATATCAGTACAGGGTTCACAAAGTCATTGTGAGAGTCTAGTATTTTTTAGAAGAAGGACATCATCTGGTCGCAGCTTTTGGAAGGTAGAGAATGAGACAATGTTATGAGTTTCATCTTGAGACTTCCACAAGGAGTATGCTTTATCCACCGTCACTTCCATAATTCGTCTACTACATAGGTCTTTTTTAACAGATCTGATAGTAGGTAATGAGCGTGAGATAGTAGGAGATCTGTAAAACTTCAGTATGTTGTTGACTACATCTAAACATGTGGTGTCGCTTCTGATTTTTCGGAAACGGTCGTTTACGTCCTCACCGGTTTTTTGCTTATTCTGTATTTTACTGATGTAATTTGGCCGGACCCCCAATTCACGTGCAATACCGGTGTTTATTCTATACTTCTTTTCAACTAGAAGAGCTGATATAATTGTTTGTCTCTGTTGCTTAGCGATATCGCCCTTCTGTTTTTTTTTAAGTTATTAATGTTGTTTCTAAGCTTACGCCATGCGCTATCTTTGGTAAACAGCTGCTTTCGACACTTGAGCGACGCAACACTCAACCCTTTCGCAGCCAATGCTTCTCTCTTCCGTGGAGTGATTCTTTTGCTAGTTACACATTCCGAGACGATGTCAGCGAACTTTAAAGGATCGGATGGTAGTTTGGACCACAGACGTGACAATGCTTTGGACTTCGCTCCGGTGGATGAGAACCCAGTAGAGGCAACAAATTCTTGTTTGCGTGACTTCTCAATGGTTCTTTTCTCTGCTTTTCTTTGTTTTGTTTTACGTTTTATCCAGGCTTTCTTCTGTGGCGTTTGTTTTGCACGAGATATTCTCTGTTTATCTCTCCAGTATTCCTGTTGCTTACTCTTCTCTGTACGAGTCAGCACCTTAGGTGTTTTCTTTTTTGGTTTAATTTCAACTCCATTTTCTTTTTTTCTTTCTATGTACCTTTTCGTTCTCACATTTCCAGTTTCTCTATCTCTTTTCTTTTGTTCTTCTGTTCGGACTATTCTTCTAATTCTCTGCCTTTCAGCTTCTTTGGCTTGATGTATTGCCCATGCCACTGGATCTGCTTTCAACTGTGCACGCTTTCGTCTTTGGCACATTGCTGCCGACGAAATTGTTTTGTCTTGCTGCACGTCATTTTTCAACTCTTGTCTGTTGCTTCTTTTGGGTAGCTGAAGTTTTATTCTTAACTGTCTGGACATCTAAAATTAAGAAGATTCAATTCTGTTTCATTTTATCAACATTCGTCGCAAGAAAATTACTGAATTACATAAAAAATAAGTCAAAAGTAATATATTCTCAGACTTTGTCAATTTGAACGTACGTGTAACGGAAAGGCGGAATATTGACTAAAATGAAATGAGATTTTAACTGAAATGCGCAAAAAGTGGTACATGTATATGAACGTTGATCGTGGCATAGATTAAAGCAAACTCAGTTCAGGGGATAACCATATTTATTCATTAAATCAATGCAAAGTGTGTAGAGAATGTCAAAATCTAACGTACGTTAAGAAGTGACCAGAAAGTGTGTCTAGAACAAGGTAAGTATGTAACTGGAATTTGGATAGAGACATGTGAACTATAAGATCTCAGTAACAACACTGCAAAACTTCAGTTTTGCTATAATTTACACATTATCGGATTTATAAATATGTCTGTCAAATTGTGACGACCGTTGATCGAAAAATTGTCAAACTCTACCGTACGTCAAATAAAGAATGTCAAAATCTAACGTACGTTAAGAAGTGACCAGAAAGTGTGTCTAGAACAAGGTAAGTATGTAACTGGAATTTGGATAGAGACATGTGAACTATAAGATCTCAGTAACAACACTGCAAAACTTCAGTTTCGCTATAATTTACACATAATCGGATTTATAAATATGTCTGTCAAATTGTGACGACCGTTGATCGGAAAATTGTCAAACTCTACCGTACGTCGAATAGAGAACGTCACATAATGACGAACGTTAGCTTAAGTTCACATAAAACACCCAGATTCGTCATGAAATAAAATTTAAATGATCATTGATGTTCAAAAAGTATCACTGTCTGTTTAGTATACTTATGAAATACCGTAGAATTATTTTTTCGGCACGAAACATCGAACATTACTCTTATTTACGACATTTGCTGTCAAAAATTTACGTACATTAATTAAAATTCGTCAAATACTGACGTACATTGATAAAATGTGGTCAAATATTCACGTACGTTCGAGATAAAACGACTGCCTTCACGAACGCTTATACAAATTATTAAAAATCTGACAGAAAATCGTCGCTAATGCAAATACAATCATAGTAATGTATAAAGTGTTTCTACATGCTTTACCAACAGAGTGCTAAAACGTATACTTACTATCGTACGTCAACGTTATCGCACGTTAAAGTTTTTGACGGCATGTGTTCCTTCATTCAGTAGGCCGATCCTTCATTGCCGAAATCAACGAACTTACGTCACCAGTCACATGCATATCACATGACCCCGTATAGAAGTGATTGGATGTCAAACGAAGTATTTGAGCGGGAGAAAACATATTTTAATCGTACGTCAATTATTGACCAAAATCAGCTTGAAAAGAAAAACGGTCGTTTCAGTTATAAGAATGACTAGAGCTGTGAACAGCACTGAGCGTGGCCCGTGATACTTTGCCTGATAGCTGTAAGACTTTTTGAACTTCAAACCCCTAAAGTCTGGTATCCAAAATGGTCCCTGATAAATGGTCAAAATGGTCCTCAAAAAAGGTCTGGCCATTTTGACCAAATTTAACTTTTATGGCCATTTTGACTTTGGCAAGATTAAACATTTACTTTTTATTGCAATGGATTAGCGCAGACGCTAATGGCCCCTCGTTTGGTCAAAATGGTCCCTGATAAATGGTCAAAATGGTCATCAAAAAAGGTTAAAATGGTCTTTCCAAAAAGACAAATGGTCTCAAAATAATATTTATATTACATAATACACAATAAATTTTTTGTATAATCTTTTGGAGAACTGGAACTGGAACTTCAAATTAATATTGTAAGTCTTAGAATGTCTTTGCTTTGATGAAAATATAAATAGGAACACAATTTATGTCTTCAAAATTTGTTGTTACTGTTGTTACTGAGTTATTGTCAGGGTTAAAATAGCTTCCAATTATTCCTTTGATTATCATAAAAGCTACAATTTATCAAAAAATCAGGGACCATTTTGACTTTTATTTTTTTGGCCATTTTGTCCTAAAAAAATGTCATTTTGACCAAAGAATTGGTTGAAATCAAAGCATAAATACAGAGTCCATTTTGACCAAAATAGGGGCCATGGTGACCGGTCCATTTTGACCAAAATAGGGGCAATGGTGAATGGCCATTTTGACCAAATTTAACTGTTATGGCCATTTTGACTAGGGGCCATTTTGTATAGGGGATATACCCCCTTCCCCAACATTCGAACTTTGTAAACGTCAATATCTCCCTTTAAGGCTGAGTTGAAATACTGTCTTTTGTTTCAATGGATTGGAGCAGTCAGTAGCCAGTTGAATTGATGTACATGTTAAGCAATTAAGTGCCTTGGGTAAGAATCACCCTCAAAATAAGAAAAAATATGATATTATATCAAATATAGCAAACACTCGAAAAAACATGTTAATTTTTATAAAGTTAAAACAATGTGTAATGAGATTAATTTATTTTTGACCTATAATAATCTTAGCAGACGATAAAAAACAATTTACTTTTTATTGCAACGGATTAGCGCAGACGCGTAAAAAGTTTTAATTGCTGTCTGCTAGAGTCCAGCCCTAGAGTTAAAAGATTATGTAGTCTGACTAATTTGTTTATGACCTTTAATAACCTTAGCAGACGACAAAAAGAAAATTGGTGTGTATCTTGTAGAAAGAGTTCTGTCAATGGTAGAGAAAAAATTCGAACAGGTTAATGTATCAAAAATTCACTGCTCTAAATGATTGTATGTAAAATTAATATAAGTGAAAATGTTGCAAAAAAAATGAATAATTTTTTTTTATACTTTTTAGAGTGTTAAAAGATTACATAATCAGATTAATCTGTTTATGACCTAAAATACTTCACACCTCCATGTGAAAAGTTCATGCCGATAGTTTTATTACTATATTATATAACCTGCTATAACCCTGTCAATCATTTTAATCCTCTCTACTTCATTTTTTCTCAGAAAAGGGGTACTCTATGCCTATCTTCACTTTAATGGATTTTGTATTAAACTGGTCATGTCATATGTCGTTGAAAAGAGAAAATTTAGTACATACTGACTATACACACCATATTGCTATTAGATAATTGCATTGTAAGTTAGAACCCTCAGTAAAAAAAAACGCAATATTTTGAAAACATATTTCAATGGGTTATTGTCATATATCGTTTAAAAGATAATCAAATCGGCATTACAAAATTGAAAAATTTAATTCTCTGCGTTGATTAGAGAATGTGATATAGATGTCCAAAGTTGACAAAAATGTCAATTTTCAAATGTCCATAAAACCAGAAGTTAATATTTTTTTTTTTTGGACAAAAATATTTAAAAATTGAAATTTGTGTAGTCCCACCTGATACTTCTTTTTACAATGAAGATATTAAAGAAAATTTCAGCCAAATCGGTCCATAAATAAACCCTACAGACTAAGTGCAAAATAATTGCATATTATGCAATAGCCCACTTCCAGTTTAGCAAAAACTGAGTTTTAGATATTCATTTTTGATACCAGGTCATTTAATAATGTTTGGTGGATACAATTTTGCTACACCATTTTCGATTTTCTCTAGAAAGTTTCCCAAAAAAAAAAAAAAAAAAAAAAAAAAATAATCATAACGAAAACAAAGCGTGACAAATCGAAAGATTTGCCACGCAATAACTTTATTACTGAATCATTTTAAACACTTTGATTGATGTGGTTGTTTATTTATATTAATACCAATATTACAAACACAGATACGTCTGGATCTATTAATTTATATTGTTATTGTGACTATTTGAAAAGGGTAACCCTGAAAATAACATATTAGCTAAATGTGAGCCATATATAGTTTTAATTGAATGTGGAACATGTGAGAAATACAGAACTGTTTGAATTTTTCACAGGTCATATTATTTTGATTCAATTCATGTTCGAAATTAAAATATGTTTGATAAACAATCTATGAATTTCATCAACAAACTTAAGCCGACATTTGATCGAAGAGAAAGAACAGTGAACACGGACGAGTTCATAACGTTATTATTTACGGGGTGTTAGCTGTACTCAAAGTTAATTTCGACCGTTGATAATCTTTAGATAATTCTAATAAATACTTTTTCTGGAGTAGAAATGGCTGCTGATTTTAAAATTACCTGATTCAAGTTATTTTGAGCTTAAATTTCAGTAAAAAACGTCACATTATTCATTAAAAAATCACACCATACACCCCATATGATAATGAAATCTTCTGTCAAGCACCATTCGTAAGATCGGAGAATCCCAATATATTAATTTCATTGGTCTGTTATTTTTATATTCTTGCGGAAATAGCCAATAAGAAGGGGACCCCCCGACTATGACGTCGTAAAATCGGTGCCGAAATACAGTGTAGCGACTATCGGTAAAACAAGTCCCTCTGTTGTAGTTCTTCACACGTCTGTGACACAATTAAGTTTATGATAACAGCTATTTTCTTTGTACATTCATCTCAATGGATAAATATATTAAACGTTCACAATCAAAATCAATCCAAATTTTTTAAATTTGCCTCTATATTTTAGCATTGAAATCGCCTAATTTTTGACATTTCAATGGCTGACGTCCTAGGCCTACTTTGTACCTACTGACATATTTATTTCATATTGAACATTTTAAAAACCCCAAAGTAATGTAAGACACATGTCTTGTATGGCAAAGGCCAGAGAAAAAAACGAAAATCTTACCGAAGTTCTAAAGGATTTACTTTGAAACAATGATGGAATAGGGTTGATTGGTGATGGTCCGGCTCTATCAACAAAATGGTCTGAACACAAGAAACTATTTTTCGTGCATTTGAAGGTCTTCATAACAAGCTTACATCGTTGCAACCAAATTCTTTTGACACGATCATTAGCTGGAAATCTATGCAGCGATATTTTTCTCGAACCCAGTTGTTTTCCTCTGTAGTTACTGCATACGCAGCAATATTTCTTCGTCTTGATGGAGGACGGCATTGTTGACGTTGCCAACCAAGCGAGCCGAATAGCCCCCGGAAGTAGCAGACGACAATTTTTACTAGCGCCGACTAGCGGAAAAAATGTGCAATTCAGGGGAGATAACCTAGTTTCCGGAAAGGCCTATAGTCCCGGTAAACCATGCACGTATGTTTTGAATGCAGGGGTCTAGACAAATTCACGAAAAAAAGGCAAATTCGTGTCTATAAAATTGTCAAAAACGGAAATTTTTTTAAATCGTTTCCCAAAAAAATTTCTTCACCTCTTTTCTCTCATTAAATTTGTCCCATGGAAGAACCTTTCTCGAGTTCTCCTTCCCCAGTCGCATTATAATTTTTCTTTATTTTGTCGTCCCTCTCCTACATTCTATGCCTACATATAGTCCCGGTAAACCATGCACGTATGTTTTCAATGCAGGGGTCTAGACAAATTCACGAAATAAAGGCAAATTCGTGTCAAAAACGGCAAATTTTTAAATCGTTTCCCCCCAAAACTTCTTCACCTCTTTTTTTCTCTCTCATTTACCCCAAGGAGGACCCTTCCCCGGGGTTTCCTTCCCCAGTCGCATTATAAATATTCTTTATTTTGTCGTCCCTCTCCTATATATAGTCCCGGTAAACCATGCACGTATGTTTTAAATGCAGGGGTCTGGAAAAATTCTAAAAAAATTAGTGTAAAAAAAACTTTTTTGGAAATCGTTTTCCCAAAATTAATATTTATTTGCCTATTTCAGGCAGAGTTGCCGTTTCGAATAAACTTGATTCATTGAGTGAAAGTCAGGACAATTTATCTGTAGGCTAAGTCCTTGGTTTATTCCAGTATAGCCGAAAACTTGTAAATCTAACTTAAATATCCGTGTTGTAAAGCGAGTGAAGCACTGTATGTTACAGCACTGAAATCTAAATGAACACTCTCCCACTAGATGGCGCCACAGTACATGGAAACAAAATGGCGCGAGCGAAGTGATCACTCTCGTCTATCTATACTCTCTGGTTTCATTTAACAAGTTCCTTGGCTTACTTCCCTTAGAAAATATGTTTTTTTTTGTGTAAAAAGAAAAGAAGTTCTAAACTCTTATTCCACCAATAAAAGAAATGTAAAATAAATAAGTTTAATAAGGTCAACTAACAACACACGAGTTCCCTGGCTTACTTCCCTTGGAAAAAAGATCATAATAAAATCACATTGCTTTTTTGTGTAAAAAAAAAAGTTCTAAACTCTAATTCCACCAATAAGAAACATGTAAAATAAATAATAAATAAGTTTGATAAGGTTTCAACTAACAACACACGAGTTCCCTGGCTTACTTCCCTTGGAAAAAAGATCATAATTATCATTATAATCACATAACATTGCGTGTCGTTTAGCTGAGATCATTTCAGAGTGAACTTTCGTTAGGATAACACCTGTCCGGTCGTCCATCGATCATCGATAAACACGCACTTAAAATTTTTTCAAAAATTGTTCAAAAATAATTTTGTCTTATTTTGTCTTTTGTCCAGTATTGTTTGTTCTGATTATAACTTGAACTTTAGCAAATTGACACAAATCAAAACAATGTCTTCTACACGCAAACGATTATATCGACAACGGGTTGCATGCGATGCATGCGGCAAGGAACTGGATTCTGATTATAAAGAAAGTCACGTAAAACGCTTACACTTGGGGGATGCTATTACTTTTACACCTATTCAACAAAAAACTGATAAATCTCAGCCACAATTAAGTAGTTTTTTCGGGAAAACACATACTATCACATCTTCAGAGAGTAATCAGAATGTATATGAAGTAATAATTGATGATTGTGATCCTTCTTCCGAATCTGATAATGTATCCGGAGGCACAGTCCATGAATGTTACGTTGAACCAACTTGTTCCAACACACCTGATATAGGGGAGACCGGGGCACATTGATCAGTCGTTCACATTGAGCCACCTCCCCACAATTCATCAAATGTTGTCTTAGGCTTCCAATACATTAACAGATGCAAGAACTAAGAGTTATCTCCCTTGAAAATTTCTAGAGCCTTCTTTAAGTAGGTTAGTTTGTCTAAGCTTTTTTACTGTTTTGGGAGCATAAAAGTAATTTCCGCAAAATAACTTTGATGTGTTCTAATTTCAACGCTTTTCAAGATAAAGTTTACCAGTAAACTTAATTTAAATGACAACTGAAACGTCTGCCACATTGTTTTTGCCTATATCTTACCATGTGTAAAAAATCATCTCCAAAATGTCTCTAAAAATAGATCGGGGTAAGTTGAGACACATTACACGGGGCACATTGAACAGGTGGTTCAAAGTACCCCATGCATTGCCTATACTTAATTTGGTTTTTTAATATCCAAAATAATTTAATTTCATTATTTCAGATTTGTGCTAAATTGGTTATAAGTGGAATGATAATGGTTCGAAGTTACAAAGCAAAGACAGACAGAGGTCAGAGAGATGGGAGCCTAATGGAGAGAGGTGTAAAAGAGGTTAAGAGGGGAAAATCAATTCGATCTGTTGCAGCTGATCTGGGAAAAGATAGATCAACTTTGTCAAGATATGTGAAAAAAGCTGACAAACAACAAAGTAGGCCTATCACTAAATATGATATTAAACCCAACTATAAAAACATTTTAATATTTTCTGAAGAGGAAGAGAAGAGCTTAGAAACTTACATAATTAAATGCTCAAAATTGTTCCATGGACTGGGTTATACAGCAGTGAGGAAACTTGCTTGCGAATATGCTGTAAATTTGAAAAAAAGGTCCCCCAAACATGGATAGATACTGAAATAGCTGGCAAGGAGTGGATGGCATGCTTTATGAAACGCCATTCAAAACTGAGTCTCCGGTCACCCGAAGCCACTAGTATTGGGAGAGCCCATGGTTTCAACAAAACTGCAGTTGCAATTTTTTTTGAGATCTTAAAGACGACTATGGCTAAGTATAAGTTTGAGCCAGGATCCATATATAACCTGGATGAATCCGGTATAACCACCGTACAAGCTGTTCCAAAGATTATATCACAGAAAGGTATGAAGCAGGTGGGTCAGATCACTGCAGGTGAGCGAGGAGTTCTTGTCACTGTGTGTTGCTGTGTGTCAGCAACTGGTCGGTCCCTTCCACCAACAATGATTTTTCCGAGGGTGAATTATAAGGCTTACATGGTAACCGGAGCACCAAATGGAAAGTTGGGCTTGGCAGCTCAGAGTGGTTGGATGAATGGAGAATTGTTTCCAACGGTTTTAAAGCATTTCATTAAACACATGAATTGTAGTAAAGACAAACCAGCAATGTTATTGATGGATAACCATGAGAGCCACGTCAGCATAGAGGTAATAGACATTGCCAGAGAAAATGGATTGACAATATTAACTTTTCCTCCTCACTGCTCGCACAAATTGCAACCTCTTGATATTAGCGTTTATGGACCACTCAAACGCTACTACAATCGGGCAGTTAATGAGTGGAATTTGTCCAATCCAGGAAAGAGGATCACTATATACGATCTACCAAGCTGTTTTTCTCGAGCATTTCATCAAGCGTTTTCAAATTCGAACATCGTTGAAGGATTTCGAAGAGGAGATATCTTCCCTTTAATCTGATATTTTTACTGAGTCTGAATTCTTGCCATCAACTGTTGTCAAGCCACCACCTATAAATATACATATCCCAGCCCATTTGGATATACGTGGAACTGAATCAAGTCCATCGCTATCTGAGACTACCAGCCCAGAAACACCCACCCATCCAAGCAGCCCAAAATCAATGAATATGCCATCAACATCAGGTAAAGTTTTTGTGTTTCCTGACACATCAACTAATAGTACATCTGAGTTATTAGAAACCATCAGACCATATCCTGAGATGACCAGAACTCTCAATCCAAAACGAAAAGGACGACCATTAGGATCTGCCAAAGTTTTAACGAGTACACCCGAAAAAGAAAAACTGATTGAATTATCAGCTGAAAAGAAAAGAAAGAAATCATTAAAATTAACCAAAAAGACATCAAAGAAGTCAAAAGTTGAAGAAAATGTAGAAGAATCTGATGAAGAAAGTGACAACACTTATAGTACCGGAAGTGAAAGTAATACAGATGACTTTGAAGAATTAGAAGATGATCAAATAGATTTAGAAAGAGAACCTGAAATTGAAGATTATGTCCTTGTGAGATTAACAGCAATCAATTCTAATAAATCTTTTCACTATGTTGGAAAAGTTATCGATATTTCTGAAAACTATATTGTATCATTCTATAGAAAAAGTCTTAAAGCACCCGGTAAATTTGTCCAGCCTGTTATAGAAGATATATCGGAAGTTGAAAAGGGGAATATAATCATGTGTTTACCTAAGCCACTGAATACTGGCTGTACAAAGCGTGTTTCAGCTATATTGCATTTTCCGATCAATTTAGAGAAATATAAATGCCAATAAACATTTGCTACGTAAGATATTTGTTAACAGAAAGTAGTTGACATTGTTTAATTTTGTTCAGAAAGTATTGACATAGTTTGATTTTGTTATTTCAAAATAAAATTCTTAATCTGTTCTGTTCAAATTGTGGTGTTTTGAGTCATAATCAGTCAATGTTCAAAGTGCCCCGACAGGTGGTTCAACTTACCCCGGCCATGGGGCACTGTGAGCCGTTTTTTTTCAAAATCTTTCGCAGCTTATACAAGACACAAGACAAATTACCCATGTCTTTATATTTTACATGATAAAGACCAATATATCAAACTTCTTCTGGGTGAAAATTCAGATGCCTGTGACAATTTGAAAGAAAATTGTGCCTAAAAAAGCAAAAAATGACTCATGTGCCCCGGTCTCCCCTAAGTGAAACTAATATCCAGGAAAGTCAACAAGAATGTTCATCTGTTTTTGAGAAACTAATTGATTTGACATGTAAATAACCATCAGATCCTTGGCTCTTCAAGGATTCCAAAATCAATGATTCATTGGTGCGAGCAATAATAGAAATAGGTGCTTGCCAACCAGGATGTTATGATGACTTTGATGATTTCCAAATCGACAAAGAGAGGAGTCGTTTTCATGTGGAATGATATCAGAAGACAATGGAAAACAGAACAAAATCCCATAGACAATGGCTTTGTTACTCTCCAGAAACACATAAAATGTTCTGTCTGTCTTGTTGGCTCTTTGCAGAAAAAAATAAATTTTCATTTGAACGCACATTCGCAGATCCAAATGCTGGATATTCTAATTTTAAAAAAGGAATTGAGAAAATTCGAATTCACGAGGATTCTGAAATTCACAAAAGTTCTATGAGAGTTTTAATTGTCACTAAGGCCACATAAAACAATTGGTGATCGTTCTGAAAACGGCCCCGTCCCTGATTTATTTTTTGGTTTTTGATTTAAAAAAAAACGTAAACAATCCGCTCAATAGCGTAGGTATAGCAAAAATTCAATTTTTCGCGGACATTTAACGCGGAATAACTGTAATATACATGTAATAGGAAATACCACCAGTAGGTCATCTAGCGACCATCGTATGCGATCCGCGATTGTGTTTTAGGGTTCTTATGAAAAAATAAAAAAAAAATACCCCCCTCCCCTGATTTCGGAAATTGAAAGGACGATCACCAATTTTTTATGTGGCCTAAGGGAAAACAGGGTCTTGCATTCAGGGGTCACAGAGAACATGCGGGATTAAGTCAAGACTGTAACGAGGGAAATTTTCTGGAACTTGTTAAATTCATTTCAAAATATGATCAAATTCTAGCCGACCATCTGATAAGTGCTAAAAGGAATGAAACTTATTTAAGTCATCACATACAGAATGACATCATTGAATCCATTGCCAATGAAGTTCTTCAGGGAATTCTATTTGAAGTTCGTTATGCTAAATATTATGCTATTATTCTAGATTCAACTATAAATATCAGTAGAATTGATCAATGCTCGTTTTCTCTCCGTTACGTCACCAAGACGGGAGATATCGTTGGGCGGTTCATCAAGATAAGATGCTCGAAAATGTTCTTTAAAGTTCTCGGAATGTAGAGGTCAGGCATATGATGGTGCTTCTACTATGCCAGGTGAATCTTGTAATAGGTGACTCAGCATCTTCGTCTTGTGTACAAGCTAAACTTTTCTTTGGCACTCTAGAAAATATCTACAGTTTTATGACAAGTTCTCTTCCAAGACTGAAACTGTTAGATACCGAAATTAAGCTAACGGATATAGCAACTTTGAAATTGAAAAGGCACTGTGACACACGTTGGCATAGCCACAAAGACTCAGTGAAAGCTGTGATAAGCTGCATTCCAGCTCTCGTGAAAGCTAGTGGTGTATTACGAAATACAACACCGAAGGCACATGCTGATGGTAATGGTATTCTGGCAACATTACTAAGTTCGAATTTATTGTATTATTAGTTGTTTGGGATAAGATACTAGCATGCACAAATATACTCTCATGTTATTTACAAGAGTCTGATATTGATATTATGACTGCATCTTCACTTGTTCAGTCCACTCGATTGCAGTTAGTCGAATTACGATCAGACGACGTTTTCAATGATGTTGAAACTGAAGCAAGAGATATCGCGTCAATGTGTGAAGTCGTTCCGGTGTATAAAGAGTCTCGAAAAGTAAAGTTAATGCCAGGTGAACAAGCGAGGGATGACGCCGCTGGTCGTACCAGATTTCTTTGAGATACCTATTATGTTATCGTAGATACTTTGACATTTCAGATGAATGAACGATTCTCGGATTTTACTGAAATTGCTAATAAATTTTCTGCCTTAGATCCTAAATATTTCTCAGATAAAAACAGTGAAATAAAGTTGATTGAACTAGGAAAGTTTTATAATAAAGATGTCAATACTGCCGAACTAATAGATGAATATAGACATTTTAAAATAATTTTAGAAGATATATTTACACCCCCTTCTTTGGTACTTTTACAAGTCAAAGAAGTTTTACCCTTCATTATACAAAATACTATGGAAACTGCCTTTCCCAATTTGACGATTTTGTATAAAATATTGTATCCAGTGCTGCCAGTGAGAGAAGCTTTAGTAGATTGAAACTAATAAAAAATTATCTGAGATCAACAATGACTGAAGACAGGCTCTCAAATTTATCTTTGATAAATATAGAAAGGAACTTTTGCCAAAGATGTTGATTTTGACAAAGTCATTCAGACGTTTTCAATGATGAAAAAAAGGAGAAAAGCTATGAATGACTTAAGTTAATAACTATGATAATTGAAATTAAATAAAAAAAAGTCGAAATAATAAAATTTATACAAACACAACAAATCCATCCCGTAAATTAAACTGAATACGTGTGGATCTCCTAAGGGGGTAGTACCATGTGTTCTAGAAAGAGTGAAAATACTCTGCCAGTAACAACAGTGTTTCTCCCAGGAAGGTTTGCAAAACTCGCATAACTAAGTTAGAAATTCGGGCAACCTCAGATATCTCGCCCCCCCCCCCCTCCCCCCCTGGGACGTAAACCTGGCTCCGCCACTGTGTGCAACAAACATGGCCGCTTCTTAATCTTGCTTTTTCCAATTTTCTTTGTTCGAGTTTTTATGGCGGGAAATATTTAGTCACGTGGTCTATTAATAACACGTTAAATGTTTTTGTGGGACGATTCGATTTGGTCGATTAGCTATTTTGCGCATTTGTGAGCCAGTTCGATTAGGCTAATCGGTGCATTTGTGAGACCGTTTACCTAAACTGATTAGGCTAATCGACTTAACCGTCCCAAGAGGTGGTTAGGCGATTCGATTAGGTGTTATAAGATGGCGGAATGTGCCATTTCGTAATACTATTGGCTGATATATCAATGACGTCATATATAACATACACGTGACCTTTTTTTGTTGACAGTCAAGGCTGCCTAATCGCCGGTACATTTGTGGACCACAGTAAATTACACCAAATCGTACTAGCAAATCGAAACCATATCGAATCGTCCCACAAAAACGCCTAGTGGTATCTACATGTGTTTAGGCTCTGAGCACTTAGGGTTCAATCTAGTCACTCGAGGTCCTAGTCTGCATCATATCTGGTTAAGTATTTCTGGAATAACGGGAACCACGGGCATCGGGTGGAAAGTTTGAATGGCTCAAATAGTAGTTAGAACTGTACCATATACACACAAAAATGCTCTTTCCAATCCCTTTAATACTAGAGAAAACATTTGAATAAAGCTGATATAGAACAGAACCGATTCATAGTAAGGGATTGAAAAATTGAAATGTGAGTAGTATCCATTGAACGTAAAAAGTAAGAAGGAATGATCTCATCTTTATTGTTAAATTCCTACTAAGAAAAAAACAAGATTGCTCAATTTCAAATGTCATAACAAGAAAAAAATATTTACAATTCAAGAATTTCTGAACTTTGGCATCTTATTAAAAATACTTTATCTATGATTCTCAATGTTCCATAGTTTATGGTGTTAGGGACAAGATTTGTCTTCAAATCGTATACGCAGTCATTTTCATTGATAATTTTTAAGGATGGTCTGAAAAAAAAGAATCGATTTTATTAATGGGTAGGCCCAAGTAATAGAAACAAATTTTGAGTTTACTTCTGCCACAATGCATATAGTTCTTATTTCCAAACACTATCTACAAGCCACTTTTTGATTGGTTGAATAGACTTATCAGAACATGCTTGCCTTATAAATCTTGTTAGATGACAATGACACAGAATAATAAAAAAAAAAAAAAAATTGTGGCCCAATTTTTATTAGATTGGAGATCATCCTGTTGGATTATATATATTTTTTTTTAATTGTGTTGGATTATATGTATAACTATCTTGTTCTTGTGGACAACTTTGAATTTGGTTTTCATTTGTCAAATATTGATATAGTTTCTAACATGATATATACCAAAATATGGTTATGGGGAACTGTTGGCATTATCTTGACCAATCGTATGTAAGTTTCAGAAACGGCATATTTACATATTTTCTAGATCCAAATCAACCAACATAAATGCAGTTCCCCTTTAAATGTGCCTGTTGAATCTGTATTTTTTTTTAGATTTTTATTAATTTTTTGTTCAGGCTTATATTTAAATTCGAAGATAGTTTGAATGTGGGTATGATTTGACAATTATTAGTACTAGTGCAATGGTACATCAATTCTCAAACTTGGCCAATAAGAATATGAATTCTAGAACTATGCAATTAATTATTCCTAATAGTACAAGAAAAACTTAAAAAAAACGTTAAAAATTGATAAGGTCTTTTGTATGTGAGCAAGTAAAACTCTTTATGTTAATGTGAAACATTGTTCTTTCATCTCTTGAATGAGATCTTTTTTAACAATTAAACGAGACTTACCTTGGTTAAGGTGAAGTTTGATTATAAATCTCCTGACACTGTTGACGTCCTTCTGTCTTCAATTTTCTGGTATTTTATGTCAGTTGATTTTGTGTAAGATCTTCCGGTTTATGCGAGGCATGTGGTCTTGGATATTTTTCCAAAATCAATTTCAGTTTGTCATCAGATACAGATCCAGAGAAAAGTTTGTTTATGATTTCAGTGACTTTACTGTTAATAGGCATTCCGGTCTTTTCCTCAGAAGTGTCGTATTCAGCGTACAACAAATCTTCAAACTCGAAGTCTGAGGAATTATCTGTCTTTTTTCTGAAATTGTAAATTGCACCTAATTGTCTGGCAAATGTCACTCCAACTCGCTACCGACTCAACTATTCCACTGCGATAAAAAACAGTGTTCCAACCCAGAGTTAGAGAGAAGTATTGATGTTGTGAGTGTTTGTAATTACCGAAGGACAAAACCTAATATTGAAAATCAGCAAAATATTGTTCATTATCATGCTAAAAAGTTAAGAAGAGGTGTATGACTCAAGGTTAAATTTTTTTTTTGTCACTGTCAAACATTTTTATTAAAAATAAAAGCTGCCATTGAGCATTTATTACCTTGCCTGGTACGTTGTCTTTGGTTTCAAAGTTACAAATGTTGCAGCACTGCAGGTCTGGTGTCCTGTTGGGAGTTTTGGTTGTATCATCGATGGAGTAGAACATTAAGAGAAAAGAGTCAGTACTTTCTGTGTGCTTTCTTTTTTAGAGTACAATGGATATGTTAAAATTGATTTATGAACATTTTTTTTTATTATTAAATTTGAGTTTGAATCTGAGCATCTTGTTAACTGTTTGGTTAAAGACACATTCCCTCGTTTTCATTTATTCATATATCGGGTTTTCCAAAAAAAAAAACGTCCCCAACTTCGACGAAAAGTATCTCAGCTGCTGATAAGCCGATCTCTTTCAAAATTCTCATAGATTTACTTCAACATGTCCTTAGCAGACCCTGCAAATATGAAAGTCATAAAACAAAAATTGCACAAGTACTGCCTCGAGAGATAGCATGTCAAAAAATTCAATATCGGAGCAAATTACAAATTTGAATTTGTGTTCATTGTGCTTTCACCATATCAACCACCAATATCAAACATTTTCCATCCTGATAAACTCTCAGGGATCTCATCTAAAGGTACCACTCGAGAAGCGCCCATTCTGCATTTCAGTTCCTGTTTAATCAGTGTGTCCCTCTAACCTAAGTGCAGTACACACGTTTCTTAAGAGAATCCCATACTAGTTTACTACCCGGAGTCATTACCATCCCCAGTGGAACAAACTGGATAAACAGGAACTGAAAGACAGGAAGGTTGCTTTTTGGGAGAAAATATCTTAAGATGAGATCGGTGAGAGTGTTTCGGGATGGAAAATGAAAGATGTTGGTGGTTGATGTGTTGAAAGCACAATAGATACAGGTTGAAATGTGAAGTTTGCTCTGATATTGAATTTTGTGACATGCTATTTTGTTCGAGGCAGTCCTTGTACAATTTGTATTCAATGACTTTCATATTTTCAGAGTCTGACAACGACATGTTGAAGTAAATCTGTGAGAATTTTGAAAGAGATCGGTTCACCAATAGCTGAGATAATTACCGTCAAACTTGGGGACGTTTTTATTGTGACACCCGATATAATTATATTCGATTATTGGACCGCTAATACTTGTTGCCTTTGGTCCGACCGTCTGTCCACAATTATTTTAGAGACCACAGTTTTGGTCATATTTTCATAAAATTTTGGGTGTATTGGACAAGTTTCAATTTGAGTTCGATTCGATAAATATTCAGAGTTTTACACCAAAAGTATGTTAAAAATGGCTACAGTTTTGGTCGGATTATAATGAAATTTTGTGTGTAGGATTATATCCATAAGATTTTGGACAAGTTCAACTATGGGTTCGATTCGACAAATATATAAATTTCAACCCTTTATGCAATACACATATGTTAATAGTGGCTTTATTTTTGTTAAATTTTATGAAACTTTAAGATCTTGTAACAAGGTTGAATTATGTTACAGTTCGACAAATATTTTCTGAATTATAGTCCCTGATATATACATAAACATTTGTTAAAAGTGGGCGTATCTTGCTAGGCAACCACTTATTCCTTATTTTTGTATGTGTATTTCATTTAATTGCCACCTTTCCTTTGACAAATCATCTATAAACTTTGATAGTGAGCATAGACAACTTTGACCATGTTTTTTAGTCTATTCTTGTAATATTTGATTAAAAAAAACCTATTTGCTTACCTTCCCCATATAATTCCTGTCACTGTTACTGTGGCATCTGTAGGATCGTCACAAATCTGAAGTAGATTTTAATCATAAAAGATTAATAAGTGCAGTTAAACATAATATTTTTGTTTAAACCTATCATGGGCGTAGCACAATCGGATTGATAAACAGAATGGGATATTTTGCCCTTTTTTTCTGTAGCCGATTATTGAGGACATTTCATGGAGATCATAGATAGCAAGCAAAGTTAGCTGCAGAATAAAAACCATATTAGTAAAAGGGCATTATGCAAAGGTTTCATTATTGATATTTTAACTTTTGTAGGTTATTTATGTGTAGTGAAGTGAACATGACAGTCTTTTATATTAGGTTATATAGGGTAAACATATTGCTGGTTTATAAGTTCAGTTCTTCCTGTTGTTAAAACATAGTAATATTTTGTGTCTTTGATGTATTTCATCATATCTAAATTTGGATGAGCAGGTGTTCAGTGTGCATGCTTAGTAAGGTATTTGGTCACATGAGTAGCTGATTGTTGTCAGTTGCAGACAGGGCATCAGAGAGACAACATGTTTGCAGCACTGCTGTGGTGTTCTCTGGGCCTGGTGTCCTGTCGGAAGTGGCAACTCAGGAATATTGGTTGGATTATTGACAGAAGGAAATGAGCTAGAACAGTCTAGTTAACCGGTCCATCAGCATTGCTGAGCCGTTGTTTTCTTGTCATATGTTGGTCAGTTTGTTGTTTCTGTTAAATATATTGTAAACTGGTGAATTAAAGTTTATTTTGTTGTGAGGAAGTTTTGTTGTTTCAGTTTTTGTGACACACAACAACGACGACATTTTCACTCGGTCTCACATGGGAAAAGAATTCTTCTATTATATGCTATTTATTTCTATGTATTTTCTTGATCACCCTGAATTTGTTCACTGTCCCACAATTCATAGTGGAAATTTAAACATTTTTTTTTTTGCATGACTAGCTATGATTGGTGAACATATCCTTGATGTAAATCTTAGATATATTTAAAAACACAAAATATCTGAAATAATTAATGAAATCTCTATCTAATTTTAGATAGTTGTTCATGAGAAATCAATCAAGGCATATTTTGACAAAATGTTGATGAATGGCTTAGTAATAATTTGTAATATAATTTGGAAAAAGTAAAAATTTGAATAAAACCTACTTTTTGATAAAATCTGATTATTGAATGGAACGTGAGGGATAAAATCTGATTATTGAATGGAACGTGAGGGCAGTGTGATGTTGATAATTTGTTTCGGTGGCTGCTTGTAATTTAAAAAGATTTGGAGTAAAACTTAGTATACATGTACATGGATTGGATCAATACATGAAATTTTATTGTACACGATATTAAATAAATGCATTATGAAAATTCAAGGAATTATAGGTCAAAGGCGTTTGAAACTTAGATGGCGGGACGCTGGAAATTTTATTTTAATTTTATGTTTCAGACAGTGTCTTCATTCAATTCAGGAAAATTAAGCACGAAATATGTCACTAGTGTAAACAGAAAACAGAAGAATCAAGATTTTTATATTGAAGAGTGATACTGGTATCTGAAATAAAAGTATGGTAAAAAAAAAAATTAAATTTTTGTAGCAGAAAATACCTGGATTTCCGTTAATGGTGTAGAATTTAGATCATTCTTGTTGTTGAAATCGGACACGAGTAAGTTTGTAATTTTGCACTTTAAGTTGGGTTGAAGTGCCAAGTCAGGCATACCCTAAAACCTGATACGAGATATCAGATATCAAATACGGGCTAGTTTGAGATCGTTTCCTGGTCGTTTTTCTGCTCGGTTCCATGTCGGTTCACGTTTTATTGGTCGTTTCTGGTCGGTAATACCAAGTATCAGGGAAATAGTTCAAAGCATATTCAAAACTTCCTTGAATGACATCAAAAAGGGGCAAAATAGCCAATTTTAGGGTAGTAGGCCCTAGAGAATAGAGAGAATTTTGAAAAATAATTTGAAGACGTGTTCCATAAATAAATCAAGAAAATAAAGGTTTAAAAAATGTTGGTGGTGGCTAGCCGGCTAGCCATTCTGTGCATCCCCCCATGTTCCTCTAACAGTAACTGTTTTAGTTCTAATATCATTCCAAGATGAATGAAGGATTAATCTGTTAACTAACCATGTGCTCTTCCTTGTTCTTCCACTCCACTCAATGACTTAAGCTATGTCCACGGTTAAATTAGGCGTCAACGGCTCTGTTATACTTTTGCGTTGATCATGGGTTCTGAATTCCATAAATGTTTTCAATGAAATATCATCTCGTGAAACCACAAATATTAATCAGATGTCGCAAAATATGCACTTGAAAACTGAAAGTACCGGTACATTTAACAATCCACATTTCAAACATAAGCTGTTTTTATACGCCCACACATTAATGTGGGCGTATATTGTAGTCGCCCGTCTGTCTGTCCGTCTGTCTGTTTGTCCACAATTGTTGTGGACACGATGGAGAGCTGTTTTTTTGATGGATTTTGATGAAACTTGCTGTGAGTGTTTGTTATCACCCAATGATGAACCCTATTTCATGGGTTATTGCCCTTGCTTTTGAAAATATGTTGTGGACACCATAGAGAGCTGGTTTCTTGATGGATTTTGATGAAACTTGGTATGAGTGTTTGGATTGACATTGGGATAAACCCTATTGAATATCAGAAACATCGAAAAAATATTTTATGAGTTATTGCCCTTGTTCTTTAGAACGCGTTAATTTTTCAGCCGTTACACTCTCAAAGTTGTGGACACAATAGAGAGCTGGTTTCTAGGTGGATTTTTATGAAACTTGCTGTGAGTGTTTGTAATCACCCAAGGATGAACCCTATTGAAAATCAGACGAATCGAAAAATATTTCCTGGGTTATTGCCCTTGCTTTTGAAAATATGTTGTGGACACCATAGAGAGCTGGTTTCTTGATGGATTTTGATGAAACTTGGTATGAGAGTTTGTACTGATATTAGGATAAACCCTATTGAATATCAGAAACATCGAACAAATATTTTATGAGTTATTGCCCTTGTTCTTTTAAACACGTTAATTTTTCAGCCGTTACACTCTCAAAGTTGTGGACACGATAGAGAGCTGGTTTCTTGGTGGATTTTTATGAAACTTGCTGTGAGTGTTTGTAATCACCCAAGGATGAACCCTATTGAAAATCAGACGAATCGAAAAATATTTCCTGGGTTATTGCCCTTGGTTTTGAAAATATGTTGTGGACACCATAAAGAGCTGGTTTCTTGATAGTTTGTACTGACATTTGGATAAACCCTATTGAATATCAGAAACATCGAAAAAATATTTTATGAGTTATTGCCCTTGTTCTTTAAAACTCGTTAATTTTTCAGCCGTTACACTCTCAAAGTTGTGGACACGATAGAGAGCTGGTTTCTTGGTGGATTTTTATGAAACTGGCTATTTGTGTTTGTATTGACCTTCGGATACACCTTATTGAAAATCAGAAACATTGGTTGCCCTTGTTTTATGGATATTTCAGTGACATATTTGTTTTTTCCAGGAAACTTGAACCCATGGTTTTACTCTTGTAAAAAGAGAAAATGTCATTCTCAGAATCTTTCATTTACTGATCACTCTTGTCAACCCCCCGGACGAATTGGCTGCCATTATAAAAGTGGGCGTATTACGATGGCCATCGCTATTTTTTACCATGGCACCAGAGAAGTATAATTGTTTAAAATCTGATATACAATTCCTCATATCTGATATCTGATATCTCGTATCAGGTTTTAGGGTATGCCCCCAAGTCAGCATTCGCCTCCCACAGTTTAAGGAAAACAGGCACGGTTTTATCATTGTGATTGGCAATTGGTTTTTCAGAAATTTTGTAAAATTTCCATTTTCGACCATAGGTCGATGTGACAGTTTCTTGTATCTTTAAAAGAAAAAACCTTAGTGAACATGAGAGGCTACAGTTATGGTTGGATTTTTAATAAAATTGTGTTAGGTGGGGAGGGGGGCTGCAGCAGACAGACTTTTCTGCCTCAAAACATACTGTTTTGGAGACAGTAGCCCCCCTGCCCCTGTCTCCTGTGGCTATGTGTGTAGAATGATATGCTTAGAATGCTTGTTGGATTTGTATTCCATAGACATTCAATCTTTGATGTATAAAAATTATTTGATACAAAAATTAACTTAATGAAAGTAGCCTTCAACAGATACCTTCCTCTTATTTGCCATTGTGAGCACTTGAGGGACAGTTATTGTTGGTGGCTGACAAAAATTCAACACCATTTGGTCATTTATTATGATTGGGTTGGTATCGAAAACCTAGAAAAATTAGATAAAGATTTCTATGTGCTCAAAAGGTTAGTCCATAATTCATTAAATATTTTGATATGCCAAAATGGTTAATGGATGCAATATAGGCCTTGGCTTTTGTCAAATATGGGTGTGCACAAGATTGGATGAGTTTGAATTGGAGCACCAACAAATATTAACAGAGTAATTAGTAATAGGCCTTTGATGCACTGAAAGTGGTTTGTTGACTAAATTGTGAACGAAACTGTTTTTGAAATTTTGTTGTTGTCAAATTAGACTCAAATTAGATATTTTATATTAGTATGCAATTTGCATGATATAATATATAAATATATTAATGTTGATATTTATCCACTGATCTATATAAATAATGGGATACACTACTGCATGATAGTCCCATTAAATTTCGATGAATATCAATCAAAATACCATTAAAATGTCAAAAAACCATTAATATCCCCCATTAAAATGTGAAGGTGTTTGTGATTTAACACTTTGCCATTAAATTTCTTGAACTTACCCATTAAAATCAGATCATTAATGGGCAAAAACACAATGAAATTATGTAACATTTTTTTCATCATACATTAAATCTTTCAAGGTTCAAACATTTAATACTTCAACACATCTAATTACGTGTGATTTTGCCCATTATTTATGAAAATTAATGGTCATGTCAATGACAATACAATGTTATTTTTATTTAATGGGTATTATAAATTTATGTACCATTACATTTTGCCCATTATTTGTTTGTAATGACCATTACTTTTGCAAATTAATGGCCATGTCAATTTAATGGGCATTATAAAACTATGTACCATTACTTTTTGGCCCATTAATGGTTTGTAATGACCATTACTTATGAAAATAAATGTCATTGCTTATGACAATACAATGTTACCTTTATTTAATGGGCATTATAAAAGTATCCTGGAACCTTAGAATCTTATTTAATGACATATTTACAACAAATTAAAGATCACAGATGATTAATGGTATGACATTTTTTAACAAATTATGATATACATGTATATGCATATTATCTCGAAGTTATAATTCATAATAAACTAATGCTCAAAAGAAAGTACCTACCTATATAATTTACAGTAAAATTTTATAAAATTAAAATAAAGTGATAGAGTGTTTATAATTATCCAAGGAATAATTGAAAATCAACAAATCCGAAAATATTTGATGGGTTATTGCCCTTGTTTTTTGAACACGATACAAAAAGCTATGGAAGACAATCCCTGCCAAAATTAATAATTCTTAATGCTTAATTCGGTGTCATTAGTACAGTAAAATCAACATTTGTTCGCTAAATTCATAATTAGTTGTGAAAAATTTATCATTCGAATAAAGAATATTACTGAACAAATTAACGATCAAGCCGAACTAATAATGCCCACTTCATAACACCGAATGAAGTTTACCGAACAAATGTTGAAAAACATTTCTCGCATTTCATGAAAACGCTATCATTATGACGATAAGTGGCGCTGCATTCGCTGACTTTATCTGATACAGACTATAGATGAAACCGAAAGTTAAACTTCCTTTCGTTTGAAGGAAACCTTCGATGCATTGACAAAGTTCTATAGAGGGCTAGATCCTAGTCCAGCCAGGAATCAGGACCTGTCGGACCATTACTGAGTCGGACCATTACCGGCTCGGACCACTGATTTTTTTGGCTGACTAGGATCTAGGCCTCTATAGAACTTTGTCAATGCATCGAAAAGGAAGTTTAACTGCAAAACCTTTCTGAAACTAATGGCTCTAGAATTTAAACCAAAAGTAACAAAACTGGCTTACAAGAAGACAGTTTTCAAAAACTAAAGATATCCCTACTCCGTCTGATATTGAATTACTTACTAAGCATATTACTGCAGAACTAAGAACTGCTAACCTTACACCAACCAAATCCTGTTTTATGAATATTGTAAAATTGCTTCAGTGCCGCTTGTTGTCTTACAATAATAGACGATCTGTAGAAATAGATGCCATCAGGTAGGATATTGATTTTAAAATATAGGGCCTGATTTTTTAATGTTTTTGAAAACCCTGTCACTCTATGGAAGTTGGTCTAGCGAACGCACTGCTTTGTTTTCATAATGACTATTTTTTTTTGTCTATTTCTGGTCACGCTATTTCGGTATGAAGGAGAAATACCACACATTATCTTAGATGATTTCGATATTGTTTATCAACCGGTCAATATTGCTGACTGGGAAGTAGACTATGAATTACAAAATTATGATAAATTAATATGGCAAAGGAACAAGTCCGAAATCTTTCAAGATGCAATAACTAAAAATTATGAAGCATTTCATAGCAGTTTCTGCGAAAAACTTGAACTTAGTGCCGAACATGCTCTTGATTGTTTTCTTTTGTTTATAAAAAGTTGTAGTATCCCCCTCCACAAACGATGTAAATATCTTTGTCCAAAATCAGTTCAACCCCCATGGTTTGACCATGAATGTTTCGAACAAAAATCAAAAGTCAAATATGACAGTCTTAATAAATTTAGAAACGATAATTCACACCTATCTTTAGAAACTTACAAGTTCGAAAGAAACAAATTTAAAAACCTTTGTGATTACAAAAAGAAACAATACAATAACACAGTGTATGATAATCTATTAGCAGATATAGAAACACTGAAACATTTTGGCAAACGCTGAAACACGCTAACCCAAAGGCCACGGTAACTGTGGGAATAAGTCCCGAACAATGGGTTACGTATTTTAAAGGCTTGTTAAATGTTGGTGAAATTTCTGATATATTGGATAATGATATACCAAATGATGAAATTATTTCGGAACCGGAGCGTATAAATCGGCCTATCTCGGAGGCTGAAGTCCTAAAATGTTTAAAACAAATGAAACCAGGCACATCCCCAGGGCTCGATGGGATAGGCGTCGATTTTTTACGATCATGTCCGGAAATATTTTGTGGGGCTCTGTGTTTATTGTTCAATGATATATTTAAGTCAGGTTCTTACCCTTCTCTGTGGACAAAGGCTCTCATTGTACCATTGTTTAAGAAAGGTTCCAAGGCAGACCCAAACAATTACAGGGGAATATCTCTTTTGGATTTCCTTGGAAAACTCTACTCAACAATACCAAATGAGCGTTTGAAAGAATGGTCAGAATCCAATAATGGATACCACGAGGCCCAAGCTGGTTATAGATCTGGCTATTCAACCATAGATCAGGGTTTCACGTTGCATGGCCTTGTACAGAAATATATGTCTAAGAAAGGTGGGAGGTTTTATGTGCTTTTCGTTGATTTTTCCAAAGCATACGATTTTTTGATTCGAGGGAAATTACTGTCACTCTTACTTAAAAAGTGCATTAAAGGAAATATGTATAAAGCTCTCAAGGCTATGTACAATTCGGTATCGTCAAGTGTTAAATTACCTGATGGTATTACAGAATATTTCACCTGCAATTCAGGAGTTCGCCAAGGATGTGTTTTAAGCCCTATTCTTTTCTTATTCTACATAAATCAATTTGTAGAACAACTCGAAAAAGATAATGTTCGAGGTATATTTACCGTCCAAGAGGTCTCTGACATCTTGGCACTCCTTTATGCCGATGATTTAAGCTTGGTATCAGACACGGTAGGCGACCTCCAAAAGAAAATACTGTCTTTAGAAAGATTTTGTGAATTATTTAATCTAAAGGTAAATACTGACAAAACAAAGGTGATCGTTTTTCGTAATGGAGGAATTATTAGAAAAAATGAGAAATGGTACATGAATCAGGAACAGTTAGAATGTGTTACTTATTATAGTTACCTCGGCCTGTTATTTTCTTCTAGACTTAACTGGAGTAAGTGCTTGTCAAATCTATCTTTAAAAGCAGAAAAAGCTCTTATCCCAATACAATCTTATATACGTAGAATAGGATTCCTTAGCATGCATGTATTATTTAAAATATTTGATTATGTTATAAAACCAATATTAATGTATGGTGCTCAAGTTTGGGGCTACCAATATAGGCCCGATATAGAGAAAGTTCACATAAATTATTGTAAATTTGTTTTAGGAGTTCACAAATCTTCTACAAATGCAGGCGTTTTGGGTGAATGTGGCCGATATGATATGAGTCTATGGTATATGTGCTACTCTATTAAATATTTTTGTATTCTCGTGAATATGTCTTTAAATAGGTACCCAAAGCAAGTCTTCTTAATGTTGAAAAAACTGGACGAATCTGGAAGAATCACATGGGTATCACACTTAAGATTGCTTTTGTTTTCTCTTGGTTTCGGCTACATATTTCACTTTGATTCGATCGGAGACATAAAAAGATTTATGCTTACTATCAAACAACGTTTGAGGGATATCAACCTACAGGAGTGGTCAGATAAGTTGTCTCTGTGTGATAGTTTAAATATCTATAGGTAGATTTGTGTACGGAATTTTATTTGTCTTGTATATCTAAAAACAAACGGCGAAATGTTACGCGATTACGATTAAATCTTTTGCCCCTTGCAAACAATTTGCATAGACGACGCATTGTCAAAACACCTTTGTGCCAACTTTGCAAATGTGAAGATGAAGATAGTGTGCATTTTATTTTTCGTTGTAAAGCCTTAAATCAGATAAGATTAAAACATATTCCAACGAAATATCTTAGTAATGTTAACTTATCAATGTTTATTGAGCTATGTACATCAAAAAATGAACATACATTGTCCGCCCTGTCTTTATTTATAGAAGAGGCTCTGTCTTTCAAAAATCTGACAAAAATCTAGCTACCGCATCATAACGCCACTTAGTATTATTATGTTATTTAGTATATGTTATGCAATGTTGTAAACTGTTATTGTAACACGTTGTAATATGGGTCACAGACCTTATATACGGTAAATAAACATTATTATTATTATGAAAAGTTCTCTGTTAGGCTCTGGAGCACCTTTTAAGTTGCAATCTGCCTGGCTGGACTTTCCAGTAATTATCTTCCGAGATTTTTGGGTATGACGCAGTAATCGAAAACCATCATAATTTACACGTAATTTAAATCATCACTTACCCCTGTTGTAGTTGATACATTACTTTCTTTGTAAGTTTCAGTTTTGTTGGCAAGACGGGACGATTCGGCATAATATGTTGAGTTATCGGACACATTACTCAGGGGTGGTTCTTTAACTTTCTTTGCATAAGAGTCGGGGCTTGATATTTTGTCAACTCTGTTTTTAAGACCGATATTTTCACATAACGTGTGATCAATTACCTCCTGTAGTCTTCCCATTCTGAATTCTAAACGATGGAGTCTTTCAGCAAGAGATATATTATTTAACTCCTCAGGATAATATGCTCTCGGAATTTTTCCAATATCTAATGCATTCAGAACAAGTGTCGACATTGTATTGGGTTTGTCCATCTTCTCCATGGAATTCAAAATATCACTAAGATGTGCTTCCTTTTCAGACCTGACCGTCGAGTCTTTTCTTCTCATTTTCTCACCTATTATTTGATTGTCACATTTGCTCCAAATCACATTCTTACAGCGAATAATTTATTCGATAGTAAAATGTCCTATGACAGCATTCTTTATGTTATCCAAAGCACTATTTTGTAATGAAAAGATGATATAAGCGGCAAGTGGATCATTTACAAAATTCTGTTCACAACTATTATCTGAGATATCTTGATTACTATTATTAGCGGTTGCATCATTGATTAGACCTGTATTGTCACAAGCACCACTCGCGTTTGCGACTGCGTCCGTTAAGTTCTTGGTGACATCAGTTGAGACTTTTTGTCTATTTACTCCCCTTTTCGGTATAGCTCCAAATTGAACAAATCGCCTTGTGAGAAGGTAACATCACCACCTTTCCGATTGAGTGGACAGGGTCACACTTCATTTCCTATTATCATATAATTGAAATATGTAAATAATGTCAATAAATTCACACAAATACAAAGTTTGATATAAACATCTTGATCTACATTCATAGAGCTTCACGAGGATACACTTTTTACAATGGTAAACTAATTAACCTCTGTATTATCACTGAATTATTAGAGAGCTACACATACTGTCGTCTATCCACTATAGTCTCGAACATTTACATATTTACATTTACATTTGCATATTGTGCCTGGAAGGAGAACCAGGACATTTCAAAACTTTGTGGACGATATTTCAAAACAGCTGGTTGGTGATTATTGGTCCAGTGTGAATTGTAGAGAGTTGTGTAAATTGGAATTCCCACAAAGGATGCAAAATGTAGGTATGTTCACCATCCCGAACTTTCCTTCGAGGGATCTTTAACGTGCACAGCCAATAGCACAATGGACCTCTTGTCCCATCCGAACAACTAGGTGCTATCTTTGCATAAGAAAATCAAAGTGCTGATCTGATTGGCACACTAAGAAAGAGTATTGGCATTAACAAACATCTATGTTTTCTTGACACTTTTATTATTATGTATTTGTATTGCATTGCTGTCAAACACATAATATGATCAAAACGTTAATTAAATGTTGATAATTGCAATTATTGATTTTTATTACGTTAGGAGGCCGCGGAAGACGGCACAGATGGGTGAAGTCATTAGTGTTCAAAGGGTTAACATGTTGGCAATACATTGGTAGAGGTGAATGAACTTTTCATATAAGGAGTACCTGCGTATCAACATATGATAAAATTTCATAGTGACAATTAGGTGATAATTCCAGATTGTTGAAAACTATGTCAGGGCTTTTTCAATTTATGAAGACTTTCTGACTGGAAGTAGAGTTTCGACTTTGAAATTACTTAAGAAGGGTTACTTAACACATAGACTTCAAACTTCTTTTAGGAATTTTTATCGTCGTTGTAACAAACTTATAGACAAATATAACAAATCTGTCTCTTGTATCTTGACTGATTTGTTCAGTCAGGCATGAATTGATCTGATTGTATCCCAATATGTTGACCTATATAGTAGTAACAGGTGTCGCGTGAAGCATGCTTACTCATTGCAAAACACCTGATGGTACTTCTCTTTGGAGTAATCCACTGTTATACAACTAATATTCTTCTTTTGCCATGTTTTTGGATGCGATTTTGATTAACGCAATAAATTGTTTTGCTTCTACAGATTTTTATTTCAGATGAAACTTTGACTTTATTTATTTAAAGGAAGAGAGTCGACATTTACATGTTTGAAATATATATAGATGATTTTTATACGCCCTCATCTCTCTATGAGGACGTATATTGTCGGCACCCCTGTCCGTCCGTCCGTCCGTCCGTGTTTACGAAATGGGGTTTATGTGACTCTTCGTTTGTCCATCATATTGTTATGTGACACTTTCTAGTTATGTGACAGTCACATAACCAAATCTTGAAACCATAAAAAATGACATCACTATCAGTCACATAATCTATAGAAAACGAAGTCACATAAATATATGGACAGAGCCGTCCGTCATTTGGATGTCCATAATGGGTTAAAAACGGTTATCTCCCTTTACGTAGAAGGCTTACTCAGATTTAATGAGATATCTTATTGGTTAGTTTCATAGTCTCGATCTTCGCGACTAACGTCACTGTACACGACGATAGTCTGAATGATCGAGACTAGTGTTTTCCTGCGTCGAATCCGTCAGTCATAGGGCCTACTTCCGGTACGAAGTTGACCTTAACATTTAGTCTGCCGTTCTCAATTTCTGGATGAGTAAAACTATTCAACGGTAAGTGAAATGGTTCCTTATTATGATGTATACATTTTTCAACAATTTATTGTCAGATATCGTCTAAATTTAACGTCTCTTCTCCTTAACAAATGACCTATTTTTTTAAATAAAGTTCAACGACCAAGCACGGGGACGGGAACCACGTGGCCATCACCGTACAAATAAAATGACATTTTCCTATTCCTGCCATAATTATTTTACTGTATTTGCCGTTAATAACATTTTTTGGGAATTGAGAATTGCTAGGGTTTAATTCAGGGAAAAGGATAGGCTCTTTGTATTTTGTTTTTCTTTATACATGTAATAGTAAGTTATAGCCTTGTCAAAATGGCCGTCATTTAGTTTGAGGCTCGGTCACCGGAACGAATGATCTCTTCTGAACTCTGACTCTATTTATTGAAATTACCAGAATTTTAGATATTTTGTGAATTGTATTTAAAAAAGGTACAAAATGGCCGTCATTTAGTTTATGGAACGATTCATCTCTGACTCTAATCAATCGGAAATTATAGAAATCCTCGGCCCCAGACTGGGTGTGACGAACTGGCGCCACCTGACAGTCATGTCTATAGTCTCGAACTTATTAATCCTGTGTTGTTGTTTCAATGAATCCAATTCTCATGAATATTAATAAGTCCGATGTTGATTGGCAGGCAAAAGAAAGGGTAGTTTTGTTCTTGATTGAAAATAATTTATTTTTGCGATAGGGCCTAATAATAATTCGAATGGTTTGTTAGGCTAGTTCTCGAAACAAATTTAATACATATTGTGGTGTGCATACCGAACGCACTTATCTTGACGAAACGTCCTGAATCATTAAAATCGAAAGTACAATCTACCGGATGTTGTTACTAACGCGTATCATGTCGGCTTCAAATACACATTTTCGAGTCAGATTATTGTCTTTTTTTAAAGGATTAATTCATCTAACAATAGTAATATTGTTATGGAATGTTATAATGCAGGTCAGCTGAGTGAAACGAAAATGTTTTGCGTTATACCATACGATACGTTCTGCTCTGTTTACGACAGAGTTTTCAATGTATTTTTTTTCTCATATCATAACAATTCAAATTAAATTTTGTTAGTTGCGTACAAGAAATATATGCTTAAGTGATTTTATATAGACACATTTAGTCACATTGCTATGGATTGGACTGTCACATAATTTGACTAATAATAACAGAAAAAGTCACATGGCCATTGACTGTTTGATGATTAGATGTTGAATTTAATCCACACACAAAAAAAAAAGTCACATTGCTATGGATTGGACTGTCACATAATTTGACTAATAATAACAGAAAAAGTCACATGGCCATGGACTGTTTGATGATTAGATGTTGAATTTAATCCACACACAAAAAAAAAGGTCACATTGCTATGGATTGGACTGTCACATAATTTGACTAATAACAAAAAAAGTCACATGGCCATGGACTGTTTGATGATTAGATGTTGAATTTAATCCACACAAAAAAAAAAGTCACATTGCTATGGATTGGACTGTCACATAATTTGACTAATAATAACAGAAAAAGTCACATGGCCATGGACTGTTTGATGATTAGATGTTGAATTTAATCCACACAAAAAAAAAAAAAAAGGTCACATTGCTATGGATTGGACTGTCACTTAATTTAGCTAATCAATAAAAAAAAGTCACATGGCCTTGGATTAATTGATGATTAAAAATTGAAGAAGACATTTTATCAAAAAAAAAACCAGTCACATTGTTATGGACTGTAACTTAATTTAGCTAAATAAAAAAAAAATAGTCATTGTTTGATTGTTTGATAATTAAAACTTGAAGACATTTTATCAAAAAAAAAAAAAAAACAGTCACGTTGCTATGGATTGGACTGTCACATAATTTGACTAATAACAGAAAAAGTCACATTGCTATGGACTGTCACTTAATTTAGCTAATTAATATAAAAAAAAAGTCACATGGCCATGGATTGTTTGATTAGAAATTAAGAAGAAATTTTGTCAAAAGTACAGTCCCATTGCTATGGACTGTCTAATGTCTATCTAATTTATATTTTTTTGCAGTCTGTGTTATATATTCTATTTCGGAAGACAATGTCTAAACCAAATCGAGAGAGAGATTCAAGAGAGATTCGGAAGGTACCTGTTTTTTTTTGTTTTTTTTTTAAATATTACTTTTAGAGGTAAAAATGAAGTGAAGCTGAGTTGACTTTTACACATTTCAGCATGATCTGATTGTAATTCAATTAAATCAATCTTAATATCTAAATGAAATGAAAGTACTCATGAATATCATTAGCATACAAAAATTACCTGGCTAGATACAAAGTAGACTCTCTGGAATCTGATAAAATGGCTGCCATTTTCCAGATTTGACAAATTGATACCATTAATTTCATTTATTCAGGTGAAGAGCTTAGTATTAGTTGAGTTAGATGGTGAAGTCTGGTGGCCTGGATATATTGAAGATGAAAAGATAATGTTCTGGGGTGAGAGATATGTGTAAGTATTTCTATTTCAATCTGCATATATTGAGATTTTCTTGCTTCAATATTTGTCATATTGTTTGTTGACTATTGTGATACAGTTTTTTGTAGTAATTGTCATAGCATAGGTATGTTTGGGCATAGCCGATGGTTGACCTATGGTTCAGGATTTCTCCATTTTGTTTGTTTAGTTCAGTTTCTTCCTACTGTAATTATTAAATCAACCAACAATCTGTGAAATAGCAGAATTCAAAACAGGTGGCTCATGGGATATTAGTCAATCAATTCTTTCAGTGGTTTTGACTTCAATGAGCTCCAACTGTCTTTTGAAATGTGAGAACAATCATATAGTTTTGTATTTTATTTTGGTTCTTCCTTTTCACTAAATGGAATAAAGAATGATGAAAATTCACCTTGTAAGATATTCATTTTGAAATTTCACAGGATGGACCCAAACATAGAAACCTTTAAACCATTTGATAAAGACAGTTGTCTAATAACAAAAGCTAAAGGTATCAATTGATATTTAAGTTGTATTTAACAGGATGGGTTGCCTGACCTGAAAGATTTTTGAAGCTTATACATTCCTACTGTAATCCTACATTGTTCTAGAAATTATTTTTGTCAGACTGACAGCCAAAATGAAAAAAATTAAAGATAAAGTTTGACTACAAAACAAGTGTTAAAAAAATTTCAATCAGTCAATTTTGAAGGTGCATGCACAAATCTTGTCTTATCTTTTACAATTTAGCAAACATGGCTTATATCAAACTTTCAGGTCAAAAACTCAAACCCATCTGTTTGTTAATGATAAGTTTCAGTTGTTGATGTTCATTTTTTTGGTTAAACTTTTGTTTTTTTCTAATTTTGTTTGTTCTAAAAATGTTAATGAATTATCTGAAAATTAGATATTAGACATCATGGTTGGCCACCATTGTGACCACAGCAAACAAGAATTGTTGTTGTTCTCTGTAGCATTAGACCGCCATTTTGGATCTCATTATTGTATGATTTGATTAAATAATTGGAATGAATGCTTCATGTAATATAATCGGTACTTAAATAAATATACCTGGAACTTTTCAAATAAAAAAAAACCATTAATAAAAGCCATGATCTTGTCTGACGGGCTAACTTAACCAAATTCTTTCCCGTTTCAGAAAAACTAAAGAAGAAGAAATGGCTTTCGAAGAAGTATGACGCAGATTTGGAAATAGCATATTCTCTAGAGGGTAGTATTGGATATAGTAAGACAAGTGACAACAGTGAAATCATAGAAGATAATGGAGATAGTAAGAAAATTGAAGATCAGATTGAAGAAATGCCACTTAAGAGAGATAGAGGAAATGATAAAGTATTAAAAACTGGTATTGAAATCGAAGAAGATCAGATTGAAGACCAGCCACTTAAGAGAGTTAGAGGAAATGATAAAGTATTAAAAACTGGTATTGAAATCGAAGAAGATCAGATTGAAGAAACGCCATTTAAGAGAGATAGAGGAAATGATAAAGTATTAAAAACTGGTATTGAAATCGAAGATCAGATTGAAGACCGGCCACTTAAGAGAGATAGAGGAAATGATAAAGTATTAAAAACTGGTATTGAAATCGAAGAAGATCAGATTGAAGACCGGCCATTTAAGAGAGATAGAGGAAATGATAAAGTATTAAAAACTGGTATTGAAATCGAAGATCAGATTGAAGACCGGCCACTTAAGAGAGATAGAGGAAATGATAAAGTATTAAAAACTGGTATTGAAATCGAAGATCAGATTGAAGACCGGCCACTTAAGAGAGATAGAGGAAATGATAAAGTATTAAAAACTGGTATTGAAATCGAAGATCAGATTGAAGAAACGCCATTTAAAAGAGATAGAGGAAATGATAAAGTATTAAAAACTGGTATTGAAATTGAAGAAGATCAGATTGAAGACCAGCCACTTAAGAGAGATAGAGGAAATGATAAAGTATTAAAAACTGGTATTGAAATCGAAGAAGATCAGATTGAAGACCGGCCACTTAAGAGAGATAGAGGAAATGATAAAGTATTAAAAACTGGTATTGAAATCGAAGATCAGATTGAAGACCGGCCATTTAAGAGAGATAGAGGAAATGATAAAGTATTAAAAACTGGTATTGAAATGGAAGAAGATCAGATTGAAGACCGGCCACTTAAGAGAGATAGAGGAAATGATAAAGTATTAAAAACTGGTATTGAAATCGAAGAAGATCAGATTGAAGACCGGCCACTTAAGAGAGATAGAGGAAATGATAAAGTATTAAAAACTGGTATTGAAATCGAAGATCAGATTGAAGACCGGCCATTTAAGAGAGATAGAGGAAATGATAAAGTATTAAAAACTGGTATTGAAATGGAAGAAGATCAGATTGAAGACCGGCCACTTAAGAGAGATAGAGGAAATGATAAAGTATTAAAAACTGGTATTGAAATCGAAGATCAGATTGAAGACCGGCCATTTAAGAGAGATAGAGGAAACGATAAAGTATTAAAAACTGGTATTGAAATCGAAGAAGATCAGATTGAAGACCGGCCATTTAAGAGAGATAGAGGAAATGATAAAGTATTAAAAACTGGTATTGAAATCGAAGAAGATCAGATTGAAGACCGGCCACTTAAGAGAGATAGAGGAAATGATAAAGTATTAAAAACTGGTATTGAAATTGAAGAAGATCAGATTGAAGACCAGCCACTTAAGAGAGATAGAGGAAATGATAAAGTATTAAAAACTGGTATTGAAATCGAAGAAGATCAGATTGAAGACCGGCCATTTAAGAGAGATAGAGGAAATGATAAAGTATTAAAAACTGGTATTGAAATCGAAGAAGAACAGATTGAAGACCGGCCACTTAAGAGAGATAGAGGAAATGATAAAGTATTAAAAACTGGTATTGAAATCGAAGAAGATCAGATTGAAGACCGGCCACTTAAGAGAGATAGAGGAAATGATAAAGTATTAAAAACTGGTATTGAAATCGAAGAAGATCAGATTGAAGAAACGCCATTTAAGAGAGATAGAGGAAATGATAAAGTATTAAAAACTGGTATTGAAATCGAAGATCAGATTGAAAACCGGCCACTTAAGAGAGACAGAGGAAATGATAAAGTATTAAAAACTGGTATTGAAATCGAAGAAGATCAGATTGAAGACCGGCCATTTAAGAGAGATAGAGGAAATGATAAAGTATTAAAAACTGGTATTGAAATCGAAGATCAGATTGAAGAAACGCCATTTAAGAGAGATAGAGGAAATGATAAAGTATTAAAAACTGGTATTGAAATCGAAGATCAGATTGAAGAAACGCCATTTAAGAGAGATAGAGGAAATGATAAAGTATTAAAAACTGGTATTGAAATCGAAGAAGATCAGATTGAAGACCGGCCACTTAAGAGAGATAGAGGAAATGATAAAGTATTAAAAACTGGTATTGAAATCGAAGAAGATCAGATTGAAGACCGGCCATTTAAGAGAGTTAGAGGAAATGATAAAGTATTAAAAACTGGTATTGAAATCGAAGAAGATCAGATTGAAGACCGGCCATTTAAGAGAGTTAGAGGAAATGATAAAGTATTAAAAACTGGTATTGAAATCGAAGAAGATCAGATTGAAGAAACGCCATTTAAGAGAGTAAGAGGAAATGATAAAGTATTAAAAACTGGTAATGAAATCAAAGAAGATCAGATTGAAGACCGGCCACTTAAGAGAGATAGAGGAAATGATAAAGTATTAAAAACTGGTATTGAAATCGAAGAAGATCAGATTGAAGAAACGCCATTTTCTGATTGTGACAATGACAAGGATTATGTACGTGATTCTGACACTACTAGTGATTATTCAGATGTTATACCTCGTATATCTGGTTAGTTTTCAATAGTATTTGTGAAACTTTATCATTATTAACTTTTAATTTATATTTTCTTGTATACGCTGAGTAGAAAAGTAGAGAGCTTTGACAGATGACAGTCTTGTGAAATTAAGTTGGTCACAAGGGTCCAATTTACATAGTAACTTGTCATAAAAAGAATACATAGAGCATACCTATTTGCAGGAATTATAGTGACCAGCTCAGATGTTGTCCTGCACCATTGAACATGTTATTTGTATTAAACATACATTATTATTTTTCAGATTTTTTGGAGGATTCTGATGATTCCCAAACTGAAAGAAGGGGACGCTCAACAAGTAAGGATATTGTTCGAGACACAAATGTTAGAGGTATTTACATTAAAAAATACCATTTGAAAAAACCAAGAGAGTTTCGAGGTCAAAGTAAAAATACCCGTATCTACGACAACCACCATGCCTGTTTTATATGTGGGAAAATGGTACTACATATCAATGAACATTTAAGAACTCACAGATCTAATGAACTAATTAAAAATATATTGAATTCAGATAAGCCAGATTTTACTCATCTACGTAAAATGGGGGATGATAAACACAACCGAGAATGTTTGGAGAATGGCAAAGGAGAAATTATTCTTGCAAGACGCCCAACAAGCCGTTTTGATGTCACTCAATATGGTCCCTGTCCGGACTGCAGGGAATGGGTTCTACTCACAGGAATAAAGGCACACAACGACAAATGTTCCAGTTCAACACAACATACAATCAAAACAAGAAAAAAGGACCTTATAGTTCAATCACAAATCATTGCAGGTCATATTCAATCAAAAGCTTCAGCTTTGATGCAATCAGAAGTATTGACTATTATGACTAATGACGAAATTTCAAGAATCGCACAAGAAGATACACTTATTATGGCCCTAGGTGAAAGTTGGCTTCGCCGAAACATTTCTAATAAAGAAAAACGAAAGTACTATGCAAGTGCCCGAATGCGTTTATGTGCAAGATTACTTAAAAATCTTCGAAATTTGTATAAATCAAAAGTATTACCAGATGAAGAGGTAGAAAGAAGCTCTCCTGTAACTATGTGGGATTTTTTACAACCTCAGTTCTTTGATGACATTGCTTTGTGTGCCCTGAAATGTTCCCATCCAAATGTAGACGATATCGAAGATTTGGCTGCCCCAAGTAATATCATTAAGTTAAAGTATGATTTGCAACGTCTTGTCAACAGTAAATGGGCCTTTACAGTTAAATCTACAGGAAATGAAAATAATCAGGAAGCTCAAGGTTGTCGCGCTTTCTTGCATTTGATGGAGGTTGAGTGGAAGGAAAAAGCTCTTACTTTAGCTCGGGCAGTATTAAATAGACGTAAATTTGAAGAAATACGGGAGCTCCCTTCCCCAGAAGATATTGAAAGAATAACCAATTTTCTTTCTGTTAAAATTAAGAATCTTAGCCTAATTCCAGTAAACTACAGAAGAGCTGTAATACTTGTTCAGACAAAACTGTTATGTTTTAATAAAAGAAGAAGCGGTGAAATAGATCAAATCAAGTAAGTTAATTATATTTGTATTGTTTTCTGAAAAAAACAACTTATTGCTGAAATAAAAACTGCCTTTCATATCATTTCACTAATATTTACTATACAGTCAAACATGACTACTATTTGCAGATTAACAATAAACCCTGTGTCCTTGAGTGTCCATTGAAGATCAAATTTAACCTCGATTGAGCAAATCAGTTAAAATCAGGAAAACTCATTGGAACTCAATTCTTTTGAAAACAATGCTTTTTTTTTGTTGTACGTATGAATAATTAATAATTTATATGATATACTTAAAATGAAGAAAATTTTATAGGCTACAGAGCTATTCTTCAAGAAGTAGTGGATTAAATGATATCGATCAATCCCTAGCCAGAGATCTTTCTGATGTGGAGAAATACCTCATCGAAACACAAGATTTGATGAAAGTGAGAGGCAAGGTAATTATTAGCAATGATATTGTGCACAATGCACAGATTATGATTAACCACATTACCAAGCTTCAACTTTTTTTTCCATGGAGGACTGGTATGGAGAAAAGCATTTTAAACTGTAGAAAGGCCAATTACCGTAATTCAGCATATGTTCAATAGGCATATCAGGTTAAAGACACAAAGACACTTTCTTTAATGGTTAAAAGCAATTAAAAGATAAAAGTGGTTGGTTGTACTCATTCATTTTATGGTTAGTGATATCATTCATATATTTTTCCAGCGAAATAGACCTGTTCCAGTTCTGATTCCTGCTGATTGTAAGAAACCTCTTTCATTCTTAGCGGATAAAGATGAAAGAAAGAAAGCTGGTATAGTAGAAGGAAATTGCTACTTGTTTCCAAATTCTGGTAGGTTTTAATAGTTGATAAAACTTAATTTTGCTCCCTGTAACAAGTTTTACAATGAATTAAAAAATCAGGAATCTCCTACAAAGAGATGTACTATCAGGTGTAGTAAGCCTGGTCTGCTGCTAAGTTGAAGGTGACAACAAATTTTGTGGTTAGAAAAGTGATTTTGATTATGTGTTCATTATTAACTTACAGTCCCAACAAATCTGCAAAAGTGTTTTTTATATATAGCCCAAGAGGTTCTATAGGGTTTATTCAGTTATCAAAAAACTTTTTTTCATTTTCTTTTTTGCAGTGAATTATTATGCAAGATCGTATGAATCTTTACAGAAAATATGTTCAGAAATTAAATTAATTGCACCACACAGAATTACCTCTGTGTCTATGAGGAAATATACGGCCACTTTAACACAGGTATGAGCATCTAATTATTTAAACAAAGCCAGTATTTCAAATGTGAGCTTCAAACTGAAGTATCATTCATTTACCAAACTGATTATTTGATCAAAATTGGAATACCTTAATGTTGCATTTACATGTTTCACATTTTATATTTTGTTTTTTGGAGTTGTATGAATTTCCCAAAGCATAAATGTTACAGGAACATTCTGTTTGATGTAATGTAAATACCTTCATGACCTAAAATAAGCAGTCCATAAATATTTAACTTGCAAATTTTCCATTTTGTGCACTTCGATATATATTATTTTATAGATGTTAAATTTAGACAAATACCAATTAGAGTGGGTTTGTAATCACCTAGGGCACACTAAATCTGTCCATAAAACTCATTACCGCCAAATGAGTGGTCTGTTGGAGCGAACTCATATCAGTAAACTTCTTTTAATACAAGATCTAAATTTGACAGCAAATTTCAAGGGCAAGAAATTGGAAGACATGGACATAAGAGGTAACTTTATAATTTGCTTGTCTTGTTGAAACTCTGAATTTCAACTACACAATATACAACTAGGTTACTGGTCACATAAATATCTCCATCTCCATAAACATTTCGATTTGAGTGGCAATTTTATTTATATATTAAAAACTGTAGGGTTTTAAAATACAATGCCTGTTAATTAATCACATGGAAATCCTCTTTTTTTAATCTTTACCATTAGTATTATTATTATTTTTGCGCAAATCCAAAAAGAGTCGGGCAATAAATGTTTACGCAAGTCTTGGAGCGAATGAGATTTGGAGACTCGCATGAATTTTTAGGCCCCACAGTTCTTGCTTGTTAACCTGAGGTTGTTGGTTGCATTCCTGTATATTCGAAAGATTATTAGGATTATCCAGTCCAGTTAGCTGGCAAGGAATAACCATAGTCATTTAGATGGGACAAAAAACCCTGTGTACTACATCAGGGTGCATGTCCATATATTTATATATATACATATTCTTTTATTTTGGTCACATTATTTTAAATACCGTACTTTTGATTTTTCAGATATTATTTTTCGTGAAGATGTAGAAAAAGATACTGATTTGCCAGAAGAACTGTAAGTATTTTAGATAAATGTAGTTTTCTCTGAACTTGGTTCCTATTAATATTGTCAAGAGATTAAAGATTAAAATGTGAAACTAACTTGGATGGAAATATTTGAAAGCAATAATGTTCATAAATTATTTAGCACAAAAAGGATTTGTAGATTTGCTATTATCAAAAGACTGGCTCACTGAGACTTAAATCTCAGGATTCAAGACTCATTTGGGAACAGATCCCAGGATCCTAAAATTGTCATTTTACTTAGAAATAACGCACACTATATTACTATTAACAAGATTAGTGAAACTGCTGTGTATCATAGAGTATCTATTACAGAAGAGTTCTAATATTATACATACTAAATTACAAATTGGTCAACAGCGTAGGACTGCTATATGATATGTATCAACCTTATTTTATTACTATTTTCTAGTTCATTCGTAGAAGAACCTATTGATATTGAGGAAGAATCCTATTTAGAAGAATCAAATAGACAGGAAGAAGAAGAAGAAGAAGAAGAAGAATTGGAAGATGAAAAGAAAGATCGGCATACAAAACGAAAAACAAAAACCACAAGAAAAAGATGGACTTCTGCAGAAGTAGATGAACTAACTTTGTATTTTTCACAATTCTTGAAATCAGGAACGACACCCAGATCTGCATACATTGAAAAAATTAAATTGAAAAGTAAAAAAAATGGCGGTGTGATCCATATGAGACAAAATCATCTAATTGTAAAAAAAATATCTAATATGAACCATAAATAAGTATCATGAAATATTTGACATGAAATATGTGGTCATTTTTTGTGAGAACTACAGGTTTCATCTGATATTGATGATACTTGGTATGATCCTTTAGATTGATAAGATGTGTGTCAAGTTATTGCCCTTGACTTTGTAATAGCAAGTCAAAATTTGTTTGTGAGCACTCTAGAGACTACACCTTTCATCTGATTTTGACAATACTTGGTAAGTTGGAATTTGACATAATATTTTCAATGAAATTTTTTTCGAGTTATGGCAACAACATTTATCATTAATTTGATTTTGATGAAACTTGGTGTGATCCTATCATCCTAGCGTTTTGTTCATGTTAAAATTTGACATATTTTTGTTGTACGATATTTGAGTTGTTGCCAAAAATCTGTTTGTGAGTAGGCCTACATTAGAACAGTTTCAACCTATTTTGATGTAACTTATTGGAATTCGATTAATGAGTTTATATATGAAATTTCAATGTGAAAATCTTTCTAGGGAAAACTTTCTTTTCCTTTAAAAGCCTTGCAAGATTGCAAGTGTATGGTCAGTGTTTCAGCCTATTTAGATAAGGTGTTTACCTCATTATCTGCAATGGCTATGTAACACAGGTTCGCGAGGTCAATTATAACAAATTATAACAAAATTGATCGCGATACTATCATAATAAACACAAAGAAAGTAACTCACAGCGGTTGTTGTGAAGCACTCACCTCCGGAATTCCACTGAATTTGTAATAAATAAAGCACTACCCTTTGTCACGGCGGCTGAATCCAGTCGTCCAATAATTCTTCTTCACGAATCAGTCATTTCTGTTTAAAATCACGTTCGATAAATCCAGTAATTTCAATTATTGTTCACTATAATTTCATATTTTTACCATTTTCCATTTCCATACACGGAAGTAGAGTTTGCGCAGGTGCGAAACATGACATGAATGACGACTGGATTCAGCCGCCGTGACAAAGGGTAGTGCTTTATTTATTACAAATTCAGTGGAATTCCGGAGGTGAGTGCTTCACAACAACCGCTGTGAGTTACTAACCTTGTCTTTATTATGATAGTATCGCGATCGATTTTGTTAGAATTTGTTATAATTGACCTCTCGAACCTGTGTTATGTAACAGTCTTTTTCAAGACTACAAGTGTATTGTCACTGATTAAGATTAATCAAGCTATATTTTGTTTTATTTGAATTTAAAACCATGCCATTATTTTGACAGCAATCAATTATGTTATTTAGGTCTTATTGCAATGAGCGTTGTATAAGTTTAATATCTGTATTAGTAAAATAAATAGTTGTTTCATGTGCAAAAATTTGCGTAGTTGAATGGTTAACAAATAATGGAAGATCATTTATAAGGAATAGGTCCTTATATATAAATAAATAAATAAACCCTTATGGATCGCCACATGAAATAGTTGTTTTTTTTTTAATGTACATTACCAAAACAAACTTACTGTTTTCTGTCAAATAAATACTTTTGCATTAAATCAATGAAATTCATAGAGAGTAAGTTTTTTCAATTATTAGATTGTGGTTAATTAAATGAAATGCTTTGCTGAAATCTAGGTAAACTAAAAGGTAGCCTTATTGAAATTTGTAGAATAGCTCATTTTCAGAGAAGAAGTCTTAAATTTAATTAGCAATATGTCTTTCAAATATTTTTGAAATAGTTGGGAGAAAAGATATTCTGTTAAGTTTGAATCTGTCAACCTTCCAATGAACTGTTTTTGTGTTATGGTTCCTGATCTGCTTGTGACCACTAGGCTTTATATATTATAAACTTCAGTTTTGATTTGATTTTTAAAGAAGTTTGGTGGGATGTTTTTGATTAACACTGCTCAAGTTTGAATTTAAATAATTTTTGTGTAACGTAATCCCTTTACATTGATAAGATCAAGACAAGGTCAAGTTACCACTAGCCTTTATATATAAACTTCAGTTTTTATTTGATGTTAATGAAATTTTGGGCGAGATTGTCAATCTGTTGCTGTTGAAATTTAATGATTTTTAACATAATTATAATGGAGTTAAAACATTTGATCTAATAAAATTGTGTCAAAATTTGAAATTAATTTTTTTATTTCGGACATCTGCCACTGGGCATTTGTTTAACTTGCCTGGCAAGTTATCTTTCTCGATAAGTATACTGGAGTTATATTTACATCTTAAATTTTCTTTACACTGTATGCCGAAACATACAAGAAAGCGTGAACATTGGGTCATTTTGATCCTCTTTGTAATAATATTTCTGTAAGAAATTGTTAGAATAAGCATATGATTGTTTCTTTATTATGGATATTTATTGTCCGTAATCTTAACCTTCTTGTGCTAGCTTTATGCTCCCAAATGGTTACTATTTGATCAGTGTTTTGCACAAAACATGGTGCACTAGAATCTTTGATCTTTTCAAAGCAACTGGAAAAAATTAAATTAATCATTGTATATTATCCTGATACAGAAAGAGGGATGGGTTGTGGTTGTTATTCTTATGCACTATTAGTCAGATAAAACCTGCCGTTGAGCATAATGCACTATAATTGCTATTTCTCCAAAATATGGGGAATACTTTTGCCAGTGTTAAATAGTTCAGTGAAAACATAAAGTTTGAATCTTATTTAAACACCATTTGGCTAGATTTATTTTAAAAATCATCAACCATATTCTAAGATATTTTTTTTCAACTTTCATGTAAAGGTTGTGGTCAAAGGGAGACCATTCTACGTGCTTACAGTAATGTGATGGTTTGTCCAATTTCATGTGACTCCATAGACTTATTGATGTGACCGTCACATGGCATACTGTTCGTTAGATCAATGGTGAAGTCACATAAATATGTGGATTAAAGGTCACATAAAAAGCTAGTCACATTACTACCATTTCGTGGGTCCGTCCGTCCGTCCGTCCGTCAACATTTGCTCGTAAACGCTCTAAAAACTAGAGTTTTGGACGGAATCAAATGAAATTTGATATGTGTATACATATTCATAAAACGAAGATCAAGTTCGAATTTGAGCTATTTTCGATCGTTAGAAACAGAGTTATTGCCCTTGCCACAAATCTGTCGGTCTGTCAGTCAACATTTGCTTGTAAACGCTGTAAAAACTAGAGTTTTTGACAGAATCAAATGAAATTTGATATGTGTATACATATTCATAAAACGAAGATCAATTTGGAATTTGAGCTATTTTCGATCGTTAGAAGCAGAGTTATTGCCCTTGCCCCAAATCTTGAATATGCTATTACTCTCTTAGTTTTCAACCGATTTTGATGAAACTTGAAATGGATGTTATTGGACCTAAATCGAAAGGTTTGAGAAAGTTTAATTTTATCCCGATTAAATTTTTCATTAGGCGTATATGGCCGTGGTCCACTATCTTTCTATATATAGACACACTATATTCAAATTTATAACTTTCAAATTTGACAGTCCAAGGCATGAAATAATTAGTGTCCATACATAGACATTGTCCGGTACAATCTCATTTGAGCCGGACATTTTGTCCATTACAAATTATCGTAAGTTATATACTTTCTTTTTGGATGATTGTTCTTAACAGACAGTTGAAGTTTTATGTCCTTCAAACATGTTTTTTTTTCATCTGTTCTTCGATTTTTGTTAAATTACCGATTTCCTTTTTTATACTTTGAGAAGTATCGGGAATATAAATAATGTCTTTTCCAGTGACATAAATGAATATTTGCTAGTTGGAAACCTATATTTGCAGGTGAGAGAATGGCGAATTTCTGTCATGAAACGCCGATTTTGACATACACTTTTATAAAGAAAATATGTCCGGTACAAAATATCCTATGTCCGGAACGAATTGATTTGTGCCGGACAAACTGTCCGGCCCGATTCGTAGAGTTATTTCATGCCTTGGGACAATTCGAATTAGCCTAGAATTAGCTTAACTAAAATATTTTGTGACAGAAGACTAATGGTATGATTTCTTTATCATGCCCTTTAAATAAATTATATTTTTCAGTTTGATTTTGAACCAGGAATACATTTCAGCCACAATCACATCACACCATCAAATTGGGAAACATCATTGAAAGATCATTAAGTAGGAGTAACAATATAGAGAAGATCAAGGCAATTAAAAGATTAAATATTAAACTGTTTTATATTTCCCAATAGTTTCAACACAAATACTCAATGAGATTAATCTTTTCATGAAAATAATCTCGTCATTATGGTCTTAACCCTTTGGCAGGCGGAGCAAAATTTTTGTCGTCATCGGGCTGACAGGCAAAGGGACATTTGTGTCGTTTTAGCCAATGCATTTTGTAAAGTCTTCTCTGATTGGCTGATTGGGGGGATTCCCCATGTTAATAACACCATTACCATTGGCTGTCTCTTAGCTTACCTCACAGTGTATTTCTAGCATCAGAATGGAAAAGCACTTTATTGAAAGTGTAAACAATATTTTAATGATTTTGAATATCCAGGGATTGAAATTGACTTGACATTATTATGACGTCATATTAATTCGCACTTTGCAGTTTGTATCTAGGCCTGCGAAAGGGTTAATAAGTTTATTTTCTGGAATGTGATAGTAATCCATCTAGTTGCAGTGCGTTCTAGCGAACGCACTGCTTTGTTTTCATAGTGTATGTTTTGTTTTTTTTGTCTACTTCTGGTCACGCAAATTCGGTATGAAGGGAGCATGCCACACATTATCTCATATAATTTTTTACTATGCCTAACTGCACGGTATTAGGTGAATATAAAATGATGCATTTTCGTCCAACAGGAAATGACGTATGACCAATAAGCCCAATTGAACGTTTTTACCATTTTCATCTCTGATTTTCAGCCGATTTTGATGGATTTTTATTTGTTTATTTTATTAACCGATTGTCTTCAAATTGGGGGTTTAAAAACATGCATTTTTAAAACTTTGTCGCTGACTTTTTGAAGCACTTTTTTGACATTTTTTTTAACTTTTGCAATTTTATTTTGATCAATATGAAAACTTACATATGCATAGACATTTTGATGACAAACAAAATGATCTTTTCAAAAATGTTATATCACTTCCGGTTTTGACGTCATTCGCTTGTAAAGTTGAAATGTCAACTTCCGGAATAATGAAGATATTCTAAAAAATCTTTTTGCAATGTGCTAGTAATCATTATTCACAAAATATAAAATGATAAAATCTGACCCAGCTGTTTCATATCGGCCGCCATCTTGAACTGACTGATTTTACTTTAAATCGAAATTCAGAATCAGGGAATCATCCGATTTGAATAAAAATAATGTGTATGGAATCTACAGTCGATTGCTAACAAAACATGGGAAGCCGATTTTTGAATTTCGATTCAGTTTTTTTTTTATTTCCGGTAAACAAGTTTCAGTAATAGTCAAAACTTTTAAGGCTCATATCTTGTGACCTTGACCTTGAGTGATCTTATGACCTGAACAAAAGTCATTGCCCTTGATGAGATCTATCAACTGATGTATTCATTTTTGCTGTTCGATGTCTACTTCCGGTTTTATAGCCATTTGAAAATGTCGAGTTTTGACTTTAAACAGCTCTGTCACGTGACCTAATTCATGTACGTCACAAATTATCTTTTATTATTATCACGCTTTATCTCATGTTTCCAAAAATGTATAACACTAGATATTTCGATCAAAATTGCTTTTTAGAATTGTGTTCTTTGTTCTATAGTAACTCTGCGTGTTTTTTTGGCGGGAAAAAACACGTGTTATCTTAATTACGGATTTCATAAGATAGGTAACAATTTCTTCTTAAGATATGGAAGAACATGACTAACAAAGAAAATAAATATGATAAAATCGTAACCGGAAGTAACACGCTGGCCACCATCTTGAAATGAACATGTTTTCTTTAAATCGAGAGAAGTGAACAGGGTATCATGCAATTTGTATAATATTGATGTCTAGGGCATTTTCAATCTATGACCAACAAAATGATGACAGCCAATTTGCTAATTTCGATTATGATGTTTGCCTAATTCCGGTAAAAGATATTTAGAAATGACAAAAATTTTCAAAGCTCATTACACGTTACCTTGGATTTGGGTGACCTTATGACCTGAACAAAAGTTATTGCCCATGATGAGATCTATCCAACGATGTATTCATTTTTGTTGTCCAATATTTACTTCCGGTTTTATAGCCATTTAAAAATTGTTAGTTTGAACTTTGAACAGCTCTGTCACGTGACGTCACGTCACAAAATATCTTCTTTTCTTAATACGCTGTATCTCCTCTTTCTAGTGATATATAACACTAGATATTTTGATCAAAATTGCTATATGGAATTTTGTTCTTTGTTCTATAGTAACTCTGCGTGTTTTTTTGGCGGGAAAAAAACACGTATTATCTGAATTGCGGATTTCATAAGATAGGTAACAATTTCTTCTTAAGATATGAAAGAACATGACTAACAAAGCAAAAATATGACAAAATCGTAACCGGAAGTAACACGTTGGCCACCATCTTGAAATGAACATGTTTTCTTTAAATCGACATCCGATTTATATAATTTTGATGTTTATGGCATTTTCAATCTATTGCCAACAAAATGAGGGCAGCTGAATTGCTTATTTCGATTATGGTGTTTGTCTATTTCCGGTATAAGATATTCAGCAATTATTGTAACACTTTTAAAGCTCATAACTTGTGACCTTGCCATTTGTTGACCTTATGATCCGAACAAAAGTTATTGCCCGAAATGAGATCTATCCAATGGTGAATTCATTTTTGTTGTCCAATATTTACTTCTTGTTTTACAGCCATTTGAAAATTGTCAGTTTGAACCCAATTAACGTACGTCACAAAAAAATCGTCTTTTCTTATTATGCTTTATCTCCTCATGATATATAATAGTAGATATTTTAATCATTTTGCTTTTTTTTTTAATTTGGAAATTTTGTTCAATGTTTTAAAGTAACTGCGTGGCTTTTTTGGCGCGAAAAAAACACGTGGTTCCTAAATTGTGGATTTTTAAAGAGAGTCGACACATTCTTTTGAAGAGATAAATTGACATAACATTCATAGTAAAAAAAGGATAAAATTGGACCCAGAAGTAACTAGTAGACCACCATCTTGAAATGACCAACTTTTCTTTAAATCGATATAAGTGATCAGGATATCATCCGATTTACATAATGTTGATGTCTATGTCATCTTCAATATATTACTAACAAAATGGTGACAGCCGATTTCCTAATTTCGATTAACAGTTTTGTCTATTTCCGGTTAAAGAAATTCAGCAATAGCAAACACTTTCAAAGCTCATAACTCGTGACCTTGACGTTTTATGACCTTTTGATCTGAACCAAAACTATTGCCCTCGATAAAATCTATCAAATGATGTTTTACTTTGTGTTTTCCGATGATTACTTCCGGTTTAATAGCCGATTGAAAATTGAGATTTTTAACTATAAACAGCTCTGTCACATGACCTAATTTATATGCAGGACTAAAATGCAACCGTTCAAGGATGTTTAAATTGCGCACTGCTCAGTACCGTTATCACGGTTCTAGTTAGATTTGCATTTGTTTTTATCTTGATTAAACTTAGTAGAAATATATTCATGGATAATATCCAGTGGCGTTTCTAGTAATCTTTAGGTGGAGGGGCCGTGTTGGGGCCAAATGGTTGCCCCCCCCCCCCCTCGTTGAAACACCACTGATAATATCTAGAGTAACCCAATATCAGTTTTCAATCAGACGTCTACTATAGCGCACTATACATGGGTAAATGAATTTTCCCCGATTTTGATGGGGTAAGGAAGGGGTGCGCATTATATTCAGAAATATACGGTATGTAAATCTCTAATTATCAACATTTGAAAGCTAATGTTTAGTAAGAGATAAGTTTGAAGGGAATGTGCTAATTTTGTGCCTTTCTAGAATTTAGGAAGGCTATTTACATATACAGTGGAACCACGTGTATACGTCCACCGGTACTCCCGAAACCCCGATATCCGCTCGCTTTTTGTTGGGAACGTTTTCGCTTCCGCACACCTATGATTGACTACCAATTAACAAATTCTATAGTAATTAGTACTCACCAATCCGTTCGCGTGTCACTTATTATTGATTCAGGATTAGCGGTATTTTTTATTTTGTGTCATATGTGTTTCATAAACCTAAATTCAGGGATTAAGTTAATCCATAATGTAGGCCATAATATACTGTTAGTTAATTGATCATGATGAAATTTATAATTAGATCTATGTTCCGAGTTACAGGATACACATAGCAATTCACAATGTACAATTTCTATCTGTCTGGACCTCACGATGGTACCGATACCCGCGTGACTTGGTGTTGAGCAGAGCTCTCGTATGCATCTTTTTAAACGATGTTTTAAAACAAAATTATCGATAGAAATAATAAATATCACACTAACATGCTTAATGAGAAGTATTGTCTTCAATCAATTTCAATAATGGATGGTTGGTAGATGACACGTTAACATTACTAATTATAGAACACTGGGGGTCATACTTATTCAATACTCAATTTTCATTGGTTGATATTTCCCGCCATATATGTATATGGGCTAAAATTAGTATCAAAGCTGTGTTTCTTTAACCCATTCTTGATGGCATTAAATGACCTCACGAATGTTTTAACTTTTTTTGAAACTGTCGTTGTATGCCCTACATCATTTTCCCAAAATTAGTTCAAATCTTATTTATTTACTTTATATAACAATAATTGTTAAAGTGAGCACCAAAATCACGGGGTTTGTTGAAAAGTCCATTGTATTGTACTACCGTACTCACGAATGCCTATTATTTGTATTATGGTGTACGTGACATTCGACAGGTAGCTATTGACAGCTGATCAATAAGTAAGGGACATAACTCTAATGAGCAAAATGACATTTTTCAGCTATCCGGAATATCTAAACCGCACAATTTTATCGGGAAAGGAAATATGCGGATAAACAAGGTTCCACTGTATTCAAGATCCAAATGCTGAACATTTCTCTTTGATATGTTGGCAATACATTGGTAGAGGTGAATGAACTTTTCATATAAGGAGTACCTGCGTATCAACATATGATAAAATTTCATAGTGACAATTAGGTGATAATTCCAGAAACATTAAACTAAGGCATACCCGTAAAGTTGAGTTTGATTGTTTTGCGAGTCCATATACCCCCCCCCCCCCCCCCCCACCTTTTGAAATTCCTGGCTACGGGCCTGTAAGGGATATGTTCATTAACTGTTCGAAAAAAATACTTTTAGTCTCAGAACCTGGGTTTTTTTTATTTTTTTAGCGAATATAACGTGTAATAATGTTCAAAACTCTCCCTCAAAATATAAGCCTTCAAATCCGTGTATCAATAAATATCAGCGTTTGAAAATTACGACTCGTTGTTTAGTAAGACTATGACTTATATAGAAAACACATATAAACAGAAAATGAAAGATAACTGTTAAGGTATGCGTGCGATTTTTGGGAAGTTCCAGTAAATCTAAAGGCTATTTACATATATTCAACGCCCAAATCAAACCTCGAAAATGCTAAACATTCCCCTTAAAGTTCAAGGAATAAAGGTGTTGATGATATCACCTTAAAAAAAATTCCTTTTTTATTGAAGTAGAGTAAACCTGGTTTTCAGTGATTGGGAGAAATGCCCATGTTATTAACACCATTACCATTGGCTGTCTCTTAGCTTACCTCACAGTGTATTTTGAGCATCAGAATGGAAAAGTACTAGTTTAGAATACAAGTTGAAGGTTAGATCCAGGTCACTTTATTGAAAGTGTAAACAATATGGCGTCTTCAAGTTTTCGAGGCGAAAATATAACCTTTATAATGTTTGTAATTTAGTGATTTTAATAATTTTGTTTATCCAGGGATTGAAATTGACTTGCATCCAAACGATTACATTCAATATCAACAATTTTCTTGTTATGACGTTGTTATGATGTCATATTAATTCGCCCTTTGCAGTTTGTATCTAGGCCAAATTTTGCCTGCGAAAGGGTTAATAAGTTTATTTTATGGAATTTGATAGTAATCCATCTAGTTAGGACATGGGGATTCTGATCAAAGAGATTTTTTCCCTGGTAGTACTCGATTTCAAAGAGGTTATTTGCATTTGTAATCAGATATGGCCTATGACTGGTCGACCACTTGTCAGAACACAACCCAAGGACTCAATATCAGTCGACAAACATTTTATTGATGACTAAGTGAATATGTTATCGGAATACTACCATGGATTGCACAACACTTCAACACCAACCAACAAGGGACAGGAGAGTTCGCCAGAATCGTACGTGGTTTGCAATGATGGCTTTGCAATTCATTCTGTTATTTCACTAAAAGAAAACATCCTAATAACCATAAAATATCTAATTCCGTGTTAAAAGGAATTGTAAAGGGGTTTTCTAAACTTTGTATGTGTATCAGGGACACTGATAGCATCAACTTGCGCAATTCAAATTTCCATTCCAACGTCTGTGGTTCTTGTATTTCCACTTAAACTAACACGTTTTATGACGTCAGCCCCACTGATCTACTGGAAGCTACTATTGATATCTATGCAGATCAGTGGGGGTGACGTCATAAAACGCATTAGTTTAAGTGGAATTGCAATTCCCCCCCCCCCCCCCCCACAGTGATTTTCATGAAGGAAATAAAAAATAAAATCGTTCGGAAATGATGTGATCAGACAGATGGCGAGAAGTATTTGGAATTAAGGGTTGGGTGGGGGTCGACTTGTCGGGAATTTATATTTCGTTGTCGGGCAAATTATCATTAGTTGTCAGGCAAATTGGTTTTGCCCCCCCCCCCCCCCCCCGCTCAACTAACGCCCCGTACGCCTATGAGTATATAAGAAGGCTTTTTACATATTTTCAAGACCCAAATGCTGAATGTTTCTCTTTAATATGTTGGCAATATATTGGTAGTGGTGAATGAACTTTACATATAAGGAGTACCTGCGTATCAACATATGATAAAATTTCATAGTGACAATTAGGTGATAATTCCAGAAACATTAAACGGATATGTTCACTAACTTTTAGTCTCAGAACCTGGAATTGTTTTAGCTTATCTAATTCGTAATAATGTTCCAAACTCTCCCTCAAAATTATAGCCTTCAAATCCCTGTGTATCAATAAATATCAGCGTTTGAAAATTACGACTCGTTTAGTAAGACGATGACTTACATAGAAAACATATATATAGAAAATGAAAGATAACTGTTAAAGTACGGGTATAGAAGGGATCGTGCGATTTTTGGGCAGTTCCAGTAAATCTGAAGGCTATTAACATAAATTCAAGGCACAAATCAATCCTCAAAAATGCTGAACATTCAATAAAGGTATTCATATCACCTTAAAAAAAAAATTCCTTTCTTATTGAAGTACATTAAACCTGGTTTGCAGTGAATGCCATGGGGTGAGTACAAAACGAAGACCGAAGACCAAAGACCAAAGACCCAGGTACAAAACGAAGACCCAACTAGGTACAAAACGAAGACGCAACTAGGTACAAAACGAAGACCCAACTAGGTACAAAACGAAGACCCAACTAGGTACAAAACGCAGACCCAGGTACAAAACGAAGACCCAACTAGGTACAAAACGCAGACCCAGGTACAAAACGAAGACCCAACTAGGTACAAAACGCAGACCCAGGTACAAAACGAAGACCCAACTAGGTACAAAACGCAGACCCAGGTACAAAACGCAGACCCAGGTACAAAACGAAGACCCAACTAGGTACAAAACGCAGACCCAGGTACAAAACGAAGACCCAACTAGGTACAAAACGCAGACCCAGGTACAAAACGAAGACCCAACCAGGTACAAAACGAAGACCCAACTAGGTACAAAACGAAGACCCAGGTACAAAACGAAGACCCAGGTACAAAACGAAGACCCAACTAGGTACAAAACGAAGACCCAGGTGACCAACTATGTTTACACACCAATAACGAAAGTGAGACCAAAGTTTAATTCTTATATTAAACGTTGGTCTCACTCTCATTATTGGTGTGTGAATTAAACGTTGGTCTCGCTAGCAGTATTGGTGTGTAAACGGAGTTGATCACGTGAAAAACTGAATAAATCAGAAGCAATACATTCATCTGTTGAGTAGGCAAAATACGTGTTTATTTAAGAATTAAGCGTTCGTTCGTAAATGACTTCGTCATTTATTCAGTTTGTCACGTGACTAGCTACGTTTACACACTTATAACGATAGTGAGACGATTGGTGTTAAGGTGATATGAGAATAAAATTCCCATAAAGCACTGGCCTAGGTCATGAATCTAGAACTATATATTTTAAAGTGCAGTTAATTTATTAGTATATTATGATAAATAAATAAGTAAAAAGTTGCATAAAAAGCTGGTGTGACACTAGCATTATTGGTGTTTAAACATAGTTGATCACTCTACAGACATACATAGGCCTAAATGACTTTGTGATTTATTCAATTTTTCACGTGATCAACTCCGTTTGATTTAAACAGTATTTATTTCAGTAAATGTTACAATACAAGTTATATTACAAATTGAAATGACGATACAGAAACAAGCTGAAAGCTTATATAAATCTGCTTCGCCTGTATTTACAATTACACATTTATAAAGAATATATAGGTAACGAGACAATATGAAATAAATATACGTTTGCTATTATAAGTAAAAGAAAGAAAACATAGGAAGTATAAGATGAAAGAGGAGGAAAGTGGAAAGAGCAAGTGCGTCGAACGGGTTTCCCGACAAAATGCGTTTTATCAGTTGGCTATGAAAAGGGTAGGTTTTGGGGTACATATCATGATTTATTTGGTCCAATAACTCAGATTAGACAAAACGTTTCGTAAGATTAAAATATCTGTGGACTATACTAACTATTAATTCGTTTTCTCCTATACTAAGATTTTTACTACCATAAAGAAGGGCTCTAATATCCTGAGAGCGTGTAGGGAGAAGTTTGATGGTGACTTGTCTAGAGTCTATGAAATTCGAGAAATAGAGAAGGAAGTGTTCCGAATCTTCAAACTGATGACCACACGAACATGATGGGTTTTCGGAGATGTGCATTAGAAATATATGCGCGTTTAAGGGACTTTTTGAATTACGGAGCTTGCAGTGCGTTATTTGATTATTACGGTCACCAAGATAGTAGTGAAGTGGAATTGAAGAAGGGTGATACATGTTCAGATTTTTGGTCAGTTCAGACTTAAAATTTTGAAGATTCGGTGATTTTCGAATTCCCATAGGGAGAAGATTCCAATGTCGAACAACCGAGGGAAGAAAAGAGCGACTGAAGGATTCGCTATTATAACAATTGACGTTGTTATTTATTTTACCGCTAAGCTCTTATATGCTCTTGTTAAGCTCTTTTATGCTCCAGTTATTATATTACTGTTGTTCCTTGAAATGATAGAAGACAGGTTTAAGTTTAATTGATTGTATTACTTCAGTTGTTAATTCCATATACATAATAATAATAATAATAATAAAATATAAATCTATAAATACAAATAATGAGATTCAATATAAACATATATTGAATCTATAATACATAATATATTATTATTATGATATAATAATTGGGGGTGTTTTATATAAATTACATTATTAATATTTATAAGGGTTTCAAGAGGTTACTCGCTTGCAATGTCGAGAGGCACTACTTGCCAATATTCTTTGGGCACGACTCCAATATTATCTTGTGCACTTGTGAGTCAATGCATTAATTCCTGATGCAGCCTTGGCAGATAATCTAAGGCTCAATTTAATATAATTGATAAGTTGCTTTTATAGATTATCCACCGAGTTGCATCAGTTGGAGCAGTGAACAGGCAAGAATGGAATCTAAGGTTCAAAGTATAATAACGTTTGATTTATTGCTTTTATAGATTCCATATCAAGCTGCGACTACCAATGCTCTCACATAATAAAATAAATATTCATAAAATATATCTTACCTTGAAATGATAGAAGACAGTTTTTTTTTTTTTTTTTTTCTTTTTTTGTACACTCAGAGTCCGTTCAAGGCATCAGCAGCACTCTACTAGGCAATAACACAAGCTTGGATCCCTAACATTAAAATATTTTTGTTCCTAACTAACTTTATTTACATTATATACATTAAACTTACTTTAAAAACATATAGACAGATAGTGTTAGTACTGTTAGTCAGAAGGGGTGCAGTGATTAAAAGCCTAACTCTATATACATGACAATAACAAGGTTCTTATAACTGATTTCTCCAAGCTTATGCCTCATCACAGTGTACATTTTATTTTTAATAACAAGAACACATTTACAAAAGGATAAATAACAAAGATAACAAGAATATAGATATACATTTGAAACAAATTAAATTAATATATGATACATTTAGAAGAGAAGGAAAAAAAAAAAACAAAAAAAATTTAAATTTTGAATTTTGAAATTTTGCTTGCAGATCTGGTGTTGGAAAATTATTCTTGAGTTTAATGCCAAATATTAGAAATGTAAAGCCAAATGGGAAAATTTTATAGGCCAAAACAAGTTTACATAGTGAAATTTGAGAGAAAAAATATGATAGTGAGAGCTGAAATCTACTGTTATTATATCTACATATATACAAAATAAAACATATCTACTACCTGTAGATGAAAATGAACATATAAACATAAGATAAAAGCAAAATAAAAGAAAAATAAAGAGTCCAACAATCTACTACCTGTAGATATAAGAAAAACACAAATCAAAAATAATAGAAAATAAAGAATGAAAGAAACTAGGTCAACTAAAATAATAAAATGAAATCAATGATTATCTACTACCTGTAGATAAGAAAAAACACATGCCTAAAATGAGAAAGATCTTACCTAAAAGTGCAGCTGAAAAAAATAAAGAAGAATTGTTAAAGACTGTTGTAATTTTTGTAAAATTGGTAGGTTAGGTCATTATTGAGAGAAGAGTGGGTGAAATTTCTATTGTGCCAGAGAGTGAAAGTATAAGAATAGATGAAAGGAAAGAATTTTGGGTCCGTATTGAGAAAAAGAGCTGTTTCAGAGATAGAGAAGTCAGAAGTGCAGAAATAATTATTTACAAAGGTATTTACAAACTGTCGGTAAAGTTTCAGGGCTATACAATTTAAAAATATATGTTCTAAAGTTTCAATCCCATATTTACAATATTTACAAGTGGTGGTGAGGTGCCTAAGACGAACAGATAAAACTTTTTTTGTGGGGTGTGCATCATGCAGTGAGAGAAAGAAGAAGTCTTTAATTGTACTACTATTAATCCCTGATAAATGTTTCCAAGTTTGGTTGAAATCTATTGAAGGGTGCAAATTAACAGTTTTTGGTTTAACAGTGCTAGTTGAAAGAAGTGCTTGGTATATCTGTTTACATTTTGTCAAATTTCTTAAGTCTAATTTTTGTTCTTTTTGAATTTTTAGAAGAATTTTGAATTTTGATGGATAGTACAGGGTATGAGAATCAGATAAATTAAAGCCAATGGTGTTTTTAAGAGGAATTCCGAGCCAATATTTAAAGAGTGACACCCATGGGTTTTGATTACCAATAAGAACTTGGGATATCTGTTGAAATTGCATTGCCAAAAATTTTAATTCTAAATTAGGGATCCCAAGCCCACCTTGTTCAGGATTTAAATGAAGGGTGTCACGTTTAATAAGTTCAAAGTGATTATTCCAAAGAAATTTGAATATAGCTAAATTGATTTGTTTCAGTGCGGACTTGGATGGTGGAACGATTCTTGCGACATACACGGACAGACTAATAATATACGTGTTAATGACAATTAATTTTTCCCTAAAACTTAGCCGTCTGTCAGTCCATCTTAAAGTCATACTTAAAGTCTTAGCCGCTATTATATCCCAGTTTTTCCCAGTCTGACCCTTACCAAACCAAATACCTAACAATTTTATGACGTCGCGGATCGAATGTTGATTTTGAACGGGTATAAAGTTCCTGGAATTGTTCATACACAATATTTCTGTTTTCTCTACATTTAATTTGGACCCTGATACCTTACTAAATCGATCAAATTCCTGTAATATCAAACTAAAAGACTGTTTCGAGGTTGTAATAGAAGATAAATCATCCGCGTGTTGAAATATTTTGATTTCTCGACTGAAATTAGGGACCCTAATACCTTTAATACCATCATTGTGCTGAATATAGACTGCCAACGGATGAATTGCAATGGAGAATAGTGCCATGCTGAGAGGACAACCCTGTCGGACACCTCTGGCTATGGCGATATCACCAGTGAAGGCACCTGAAACCTCAACCTTACTAGTGATATCCTTGTAGAGTATGCTTACCCATCTAATGAAATATTGTGGAAAATTTAGATATTCTAATAAAATAATAATGTAGTTAATCTCGATTCTGTCGAACGCTTTTTCCTGGTCAAAAGTGGATAGATTAGAAGGAATGTTTTTCTGATTGATATAGAGTAAAAGATAGTCAATAGAAAGTAAATTGTTGATAATAGTCTTGTCCTCCCCCGCCCCAGTCTGAATGTCATACACAATAGAATTAATCACCCTCTTAAGTCTCTTAGCCAGTATCTTAGTAATAATCTTATAGTCTGTACAGAGTAGAGAAATAGGTCGATAGTTTTTGAGTAGTCTTGTCTGTCCTTTCCCCTTATAAGCCAAAGTTATTACCCCCTCCCTCATGGTTTTAGAAAGTTCCCCCTGAAAATAAATATTATTAAAAAGTTCACAAAGATCATCACCAAGAATTTCCCAATTTTCTTCATAAAATGCCTTACTTAACCCATCAATCCCCGGAGTTTTACCATTCTTAAAGTCCTTTATTGCCGCCAAAATTTCATCTTTCGAGAAAAAGGGGTCGCTGATGAGAGATAGATCGGTGTCAGTGAGGGGTGTAAGTTGACAGTTTGAAAGATAATTGTGAATGTCGTGATCCTGTACATGCTGTGAAGTGTAGAGTGTTGTGTAATAATCGTGAATTATGTTTAAAATACCCTCCCGGTTTGTAATAATATCCCCCCTTAAATTTTCTAGTCTGTCTATACATTTTTTTTTCCCATTTTTTATTTCTATTTCTTTATAAATATGTACATTTTCTTCATCAGTATTTACATAGCCATTTTTTGCCCTTATGTATACCCCCTTAACCCTGTGCTGTTCTAAATTAAAAATATCTTGTTTAACTTTATTTACAAGTGCTAAATTGAAATTAGTATCATTTTCCAGTTGCTCTAGTGTTCTGTATTTACAAATTATTTCTTGTTTTCTTTCTTTACATAAAATAGCCGAATAATCCTTACAAATTTTCCCCATATGTTTTTTGCCCTCCTCCCACCAATCCAGATCATTTTGAAAAAGTAATTTTTGATCTTTCCACCCCTGCCAAAAATAAGAAATAGTGTATTTTAGATTTGAATTTGTCAAAATAGATTCATTTAATTTGAAATACCCCCTCCCCCATCTAAATTTCTGAATATCTATCTCTAGAGCAACTGCTTTGTGATCTGTGCTATTAACAGGAATGTGTGAGATATTTATACAGTGTTGTGCTAGTGATTTGTTGGTGTAGAAGCGATCAAGTCGACTTCCATCACCCTGTGAATTAATATAAGTGTATATACATTTTGTGGGGTGCTGTTTTCTAAAAATATCTACAAGGCCTAATTTACATTTAAAAGATTTGAAAAGATTTCTGGTTGCGGGTGGGGTGCCAGTTAAAGTTTTATTTTTTGAATCTAAAATATCATATATACAATTGAAATCCCCGGTTAAAATATAATATTGATCAGGTTTTATTTGAGAAAGGGTATAGGTAAAAAATTCGGAATAGAAAAGAGTTTTTTGAGGAAGATAGACTGGTGCATAAATATTGAAGATATGAGTAAGAGTGTTGTTGATAGAAGTGGTGATATGAAGAAGACGACCAGAGAAAAAGGGTGGGGTGGGGATGTCGGTAAAAGAAAGAGAATTATGTACAAGAGTGCAGACGCCATTATTGTGTTTTGTGCCATTATTTACAGTGTATTTAAAATTGGTATCTTGTTGTAGTTGTTGTAACTTTTCATTTTTGATAAAGTTGGTTTCCTGTAGACATATAATATTAGAATTTTGAAACTGAATGAGAATTTGATCGATTTTGTGTTTAAAACGTCTATTTACATTTAATGTGCAGATGTGCATTTTGTTAAAATATTAGTAATTTATTTATTTATAGATATATATGTACAATTAGGATTTAGCAGGAATATCACAGGTAGTTTTGTTATCACAGTTGGCACTATATCACAGAAGGGTAATCACAAAGGGGAGATAATAACAAAGAAAACAGAAAGGGAAACACTATAGAGGTTAACCAGTACACAGAGTGGAATATTCACACAAAGTGATAATAATATATTATCAATTGTCACCAGATACACCTCTGCGAGCTTTAGAAAGCAAGCTTCCTATGAAGCTTTTTTCTTTTCGCTTTTTGGGGTTTTCTGGTATCAATTCAGTGGTTTCTTTATAAGGATTTCCCACCTGACCGCACAGAGCTGGTTGGGGGTTGCACGGGGGTTGTAGTGGTGCACTTATGTTTGAAACATCTGAGATGTCAGTGACTTTATCAAACCCGGATGGAGGGCGTTCATCCTCGATATAATTGTTTGGGGTTGAAGCATTTCTCCTCCTCTCCTCTATCTGAAAACTAAGTTCATTAGTGAGAGCATCCTCTCCGTCATCTGAGGAGCTTCCTGAGGAGTAACTATTCGATTCTGAGTCACTAGTGTCCCCGGTACAGTCTTGCTCAGGATCTGAGGAATCGGACAAGTTATGGGAAATTTGATCTCCTACTTGTATTTCCATACTATCAGGACTGTTTTTTGGGGTGGGTGTGAGATTTTCTTGTCCCTTAGTTATATTTTTATTTACACATTCCTCATCTCCCCTATTTACACTTATTTCTGTTATGTTTTCATTTTTTTTACCATTTTCAATTATTTCATTTTTATCAATATTTACAGTTTTTGACTTTTTGACTTTTTTTGCATTATTTTCAGATTTTTTAGCTTTTTTTTCTTTATTTACAGGAGTTTTATTACTTTTTTCATTTTTTTCACCATTTTTGCTATTTACATTTGGTACAATTATTTCTATTGCATTATCTTTTCTATTTACAATTTCACTATTTACAACTTCACTATAGGAAAGGTTTTTATATTCCACATCAGTATTTTCATCTGAATGATTGGACGGCGGACGAGGGGATCTGTCATACCTTACCCTTTCTACCCGTTCATTCGGACAGCTACTGGCATGGTGGCCATATTTCTGGCAGTTGTAGCATTTTTGGTTTGATAACTCTTGCCCTTCATATTTAACACCTAGTCTCCATCCTTGGATATAGATGGTGGAGGGGATGGGCTTTTTAATTGCAGTGCGTTCGATTCTTCGAACGCACTGCATTGTTTTGCAATTGACTATTTTTTGTGGGACTTTGCTACCGCAAAGTCCCAGTTTGTTTTCGAAATGTTTTTTTTTTTTTTTTTTTTTTTTTTCGTTTTTTACAATCAGTACACAGCCTAAACTACAACAGCTGCAGCAACCTTTTTGCAACTTCTGATATCCATTTTTTTCGAGGTATTGCATAAATATAAATTGGAAAATTTTTGCAAAAGTGCAAGTTGCACAATGCAACATCAGCAAAAACAGGTTTTTTGACCCTGGAAGCCACATCTTTAGGCCGATTTTGCTCGGGTTTTCATTTTTGGAATCTGTGACTAAATTCCAATATGATACGAGTTAAAAAAATTCAAATTCCGAAAATTCATAGTACACATTTTTTGGCCGAAGTTCGAAATTTTCGGACCATTTTTCAGTTTTTTTCGGATTAATCTGAAATTTTAATAAAAGATGCATGTCACTAACGTAAACAATTTGACGTATTCAAATTTTTTGCGTCACTTCCGGTTAAAGGGGAAAATCGATTTTCACTTCCGGTTGAATAACTTCCGGTGTAATTGAAATATTTCAACGAAATTATGTATATCGTTCTTAATCGTAATTCTACAGCCGATTTTAAAATAAAATTTAGTCCGAAAAAAATACTTTGTCCGCCATGTTGATTTGATACATTTTTATAAAACGAAAAATGGGGCCTTGGTGGTAAGTGTGACGTGTATGATGTTTGTATTTTTGGAAACTATAGTCGATTGCGACCAATCTCTAGGTAGCCGATTTTTGAATTTCGATTTTCCTTTTTGGCAACTTCCGGTTGAATTTTTTCAGTTTTTGAAGGCTCATATCTCGTGACCTTGACCTTTGATGACCTTGACCTTAAGTAGGTCAAAGGTCACCGACCTTGGCTACAAAATAATACTTTAATATTTGACCTCCGATATCAACTTCCGGTTTTATAGGTGTCCAAAAATAGCCAAATTCGCAACTTTGTACTGCTCCTACACGTGACCTAATTAACCTAGAGGGTTCATTTTTGCATATTCTGAATGGGCTTCATGAGCTCTTTCGAACGATATATCACAATGTATTGTAATGCAAAATTAGTTTTTTCTTAAATTTTGCAAATTTGAAAACCTTTACGCGATTTTTTGAATTTTTTTACTTTAATATATGAATAGTTTATGATCTATTAAGTTTAGAGGCTTGAAAATTGGAACATAATTAAACATACCACATATAAATGTATCCGTAAGAAAAAATTGACATGGGCGTGGCACATCCGGGTTAAATTTTGATTTTGTTTACATTTTGTTGTCTGGAAAAAATCCATATAAACTACATTTTTTTGAAAAATGCTTCTGCACACATCAACCTCATTAGTTAAGCTATATTATATCATAATCTCAGCTATTTTGGCTGTATAGTTCAAAAAAGGGAACAAGGTTTATTAATTTCAAAATTTCCGATGATAAATTTTGACCTTTTTTGACATTTATGATTGTATATCTCGTTAACCAATACATGCAAAGGCTTGCTAATTTAGCCATAGTAAGATATTAAAAATATAAATAAAGTCACATCAAAAAATCTAACGTGGGCGTGGCACATCCGGATAAAATTTTGTTTTTGTCAAAATTTTGTTTATCAAAAAAAAAGGTAAAGTTTAATTTTTTTTCAAAAAATGACCTTGCATTCAGTTTCAGCATTGCTTTATTAAGCTTATGTTAAAGGTTCATAGATTTCGGCTTTGTAGTTCCAAAAAGGGAACAGGGTTAAAAAAAATAAAAAATTTCGTTTTTGACCTTGACCTTTTTTGACCTTGACCTTTTTAGGATCAAAGGTCATTGACTTTGGCTGTTCATTTATCCTTTCATATTTGATGTCTAGCGTCAACTTCCGGTGTTATTACAGTTTGCATTACCAAATTTTAAAGACTTGTTTCTCGTGAATTTGACCTTCAGTGACCTTGACCTTCAGTAGGATGAAGGTTATTGATAAAGGATTTTAGCTGGTACGTTGAAATGTTAGGTCTGGTGACTAATTCCGGTTTCACAACCTTTTAAAAAAAAACAAAAAAGTTTAAAAGTTGTCGAATTTTTTTGGCGCTTCGGATTTACGTTCAAGGCCTATTTTTTTTCCTAAATTAGCAATTTGCACATTTGCAAAGTCCCACTCTGTGCCACATGTGGCTCTAGTTGTGGGACTTTGCTACCGCAAAGTCCCAGTTTGTTTTCGAAATGTTTTTTTTGTGGGACTTTGCTACCGCAAAGTCCCAGTTTGTTTTCGAAATGTTTCTTTTTTTTTTTTTTTTTTTCGTTTTTTACACAGGGCACACAGCCTTAACTGCAACAGCTGTAGCAACAGTTTTACAATCCTATATGTTACTTTTTTTCTAGGTACTTAATGAATATAAATTGAAACATTTTTGCAAAACCGGAAGTAGTGCATTTGCAAAATGTGCAAAAAGTGGTTTTTGGGACCTGGAAGGTGCAATTTTGAACCGATTTTGCTCGGGTTTTCATTTTTAGAATCTGTAGCGAAATCCCAATCAACTATGAGTTCAAAAAATTTGATTTTCAAATATTCGTTGCACACTTTTTGCATCTAAACTTTTGCAATTTTTGGCCATTTTTGCTATTTTCTTTGCTATTTGTCCGATTCATCCGAAATTTTTATTGAAAATAGAGAACAAGGTAGTAAATAAAACTGCGCAGTCAAAAGTTTTGCGCCACTTCCGGTTTACACGTTATAAGGGTGCAAACTTCCGGTTGACCCACTTCCGCTGTGATTGATATTTTTTAACGAAACTTGTACTGATCGATAGCTCTAGTTATGGGACAAGTGTGCGGTTAAAAGATCGAAAATTGCAATGATATTTCAGCCGCCATTTTGATTTCCCTGAAACTCTTCGATTTTTATTCAGCCAATTTGGCTGAACCGAATTTCAAAATTTTGGTGTCAAATGAGAGAACATAAAAATTGGAGAAAACTCTAGGAAGTGGATTTTTGAATTTCGATTTTGCTTTTTTGCAATTTCCGGTTGAATTTTTTCAGTTTTTGAAGGCTTATATCTCGTGACCTTGATCTTTAATGACCTTGACCTTTAGTAGGTCAAAGGTCATCGAACTTGGCTACCTGATGATACTTTAATATTTGACCTCCGATATCAACTTCCGGTTTTATATGTGTCCAAAAATAGCCAAATTCGCAAATTTGTACTGCTCCTACAGTTGACCTAATTAACCTAGAGAGTTCATTTTTGCATATTCTGAATGGGCTTCATGAGCTCTTTCGAACGATATATTACAATGTATTGTAATGCAAAATTAGTTTTCTTTAAATTTTTGCTATTGTGAAAACTTTTACCCGATTTTTTGAATTTTTTGACTTTAATATATGCATAGTTTATGATCTATTAAGTTTAGAGGCTTGAAAATTAAAACACAATTAAACATACCCCATATAAATGTATACATAAAAAAAATTGACATGGGCGTGGCACATCCGGGTTAAAATTTAATTTTGTTAACATTTTGTTGTCTGGAAAAATGCATATAGACTACATTTTTTTGAAAAATGCTTTTGCACACACAAACCTCATTACTTTAATTCAATTATATCAAAATCTCAGCTATTTCGGCTGTATAGTTCAAAAAAAGGAACAAGGTTTATTAATTTCAAAATTTACGATTGTAGATTTTTACCTTTTTTGACATTAATGATTGTATATCTCGTTAAGCAATAGACACAAAGGCTTGATACTATAGCCATAGTAAGATAATATTAATATAAATTAAGTCACATAAAAAAAATCTGACGTGGGCGTGGCACATCCGGGTAGAATTTTGTTTTTGTCAAAATTTTGTTTATCCCCAAAAATGGAAAAGTTTAAATTTTTTTTCAAAAATGACATTGCATACAGTTACAGCATTGCTTTATTAATCCTATGTTAAAGGCTCATAGATTTCGGCTTTGTTGTTCAAAAAAGGGAACAAGGTTAAAAACAATTTTTTTTTTCGTTTTTGACCTTGATCTTTGTTGACCTTGACCTCTTTAGGATCAAAGGTCATTGACTTTGGCTGTTCATTTATACTTTCATATTTGATGTCTAGCGTCAACTTCCGGTGTTATTACTGTATGCATGTCCAAATTTGAAAGACTTGTTTCTCGTAAATTTGAGCTTAAGTGACCTTGACCTTCAGTGGGTTGAAGGTTATTGATAAAGGTTTTCAGCTGCTAGGTTCAAATGTTAGGTCTGGTGACTACTTCCGGTTTCACAACCTTTCCAAAAATTCAAAAATTATAAATGTTGTCGACTTCTTTGACACTTCGGATTTACGTTCAGGGCCCATTTTTTGTAAATTTCCCTTAGCAATTTGCACATTTGCAAAGTCCCACTCTGTGCCACATGTGGCTCTAGTTTTTTTTTTTTTTCGTTTTTTACAATCAGTACACAGCCTAAACTACAACAGCTGCAGCAACCTTTTTACTGCTCCATATTTTACTTTTTTTCGAGGTATTGCATAAATATAAATTGAAACATTTTTGCAAAACCGGAAGTGGTGCATTTGCAAAATGTGCAAAAAATGGTTTTTGGGGCCTGGAAGGTGCAATTTTGGACCGATTTTGCTCGGGTTTTCATTTTTAGAATCTGTAGCGAAATCCCAATCAACTATGAGTTCAAAAAATTTGATTTTCAAATATTCGTTGCACACTTTTTGCATCTAAACTTTTGCAATTTTTGACCATTTTTTCTATTTTCTTTGCTATTTGTCCGATTCATCTGAAATTTTTATTGAAAATAGAGAACAAGTTAGTAAATAAAACTGCGCAGTCAAAACTTTTGCGCCACTTCCGGTTTACACGTTATGAAAGTGCAAACTTCCGGTTGACCCACTTCCGCTGTAATTGATATTTTTTAACGAAACTTGTACTGATCGATAGCTCTAGTTATGGGACAAGTGTGCGGTTAAAAGATCGAAAATTGGAATGATATTTAAGCCGCCATTTTGATTTTCCTGAAACATGTCATTTGCTATTCCGACCTAACGGCTTATCCGATTTAAATGATTTTGGTGTCAAATGAAAGAACATAAAAATTGTGGGAAAAACTAGGAAGCCGATTTTTGAATTTCGAATTTGCTTTTTTGCAATTTCAAGTTGAATTTTTTCAATTTTTGAAGGCTCATATCTCGTGACCTTGACATTTGATGACCTTGACCTTAAGTAGGTCAAAGGTCATCGACCTTGGCTACTAGATGATACTTTAATATTTGACCTCCGATATCAACTTCCGGTTTTATAGCTGTCCAAAAATAGCCAAATTCGCAACTTTGTACTGCTCCTACAGGTGTCCTAATTAACCTAGAGAGTTCATTTTTGCATATTCTGAATGGGCTTGATGAGTGCTTTCGAACGATATATCACAATGTATTGTAATGCAAAATTAGTTTTTTTCTTAAAATTTTGCAATTTTGAAAACCTTTACCCGATTTTTTGATTTTTTTTACTTTAATATATGCATAGTTTATGATCCATTGCGTTTGGAGACTTGAGATTTGAAACATAAGTGAACATACTCCATATAAATGTATACGTAAAAAAAAAAATTGAAATGGGCGTGGCACATCCGGGTTAAATTTTAATTTTGTTAACATTTTGTTGTCTGGAAAAAATCCATATAGACTATATTTTTTTGAAAAATGCTTTTGCACACACCAACCTCATTACTTTAACTCAATTATATTAAAATCTCAGCTATTTCGGCTGTATAGTTCAAAAAAGGGAACAAGGTTTATTAATTTCAAAATTTCCGATTATATTTTTTAACCCTTTTTGACATTTATGATTGTATATCTCGTTAACCAAAAGATGCGAAGGCTTGATAATTTAGCCATAGTAAGATATTATTAATATAAATAAAGTCACATCAAAAAATCTGATGTGGGCGTGGCACATCCGGGTAAAATTTTGTTTATGTCAAAATCTTGTTTATCCTAAAAAAGGGTAAAGTTTAAATTTTTTTCAAAAAATGATTTTGCATACAGTTATAGCATTGCTTTATTCAGCTTATGTTAAAGGCTCATTGATTTCGGCTTTGTAGTTCAAAAAAGGGAACAAGGTTAAAAAAAAAAAAATTTCGTTTTTGACCTTGACCTTTGTTGACCTTGACCTTTTTAGGATCAAAGGTCATTGACTTTGGCTGTTCATTTATACTTTCATATTTGAAGTCTAGCGTCAACTTCCTGTGTTATTACTGTATGCATTTCCAAATTTTAAAGACTTGTTTCTCGTAAATTTGACCTTGAGTGACCTTGACCTTCAGTAGGTTGAAGGTTATTGATAAAGGTTTTCAGCTGCTATGTTCAAATGTTAGGTCTGGTGACTACTTCCGGTTTCACAACCTTTCCAAAAATTCAAAAATTTTAAAAGTTGTCGACTTCTTTGGCAATTGTTATTTACGTTCAGGGCCGATGTTTTCTAAATTTCCCTTTCATTTTGCACATTTGCAAAGTCCCACTCTGTGCCACGTGTGGCTCTAGTTGTGGGACTTTGCTTCCGCAAAGTCCCAGTTTGTTTTCGAAATGTTTTTTTTTTTTCGTTTTCCCCAAAGAGCACACAGCCTAAACTGCAACAGCTGCAGTAAACTTTTGACAACTGTACACCTTAGATTTAGGCGAGGTAGTGCTTAAATATAAATTGGAACATTTTTGCGAAAGTGCAAATTGCACATTGCACACTGAGTAAAATCAGGTTTTTTGACCCTGGATGCCACATTTTTGGGCCGATTTTGCTCGGGTTTTCATTTTTGGAATCTGTGACTAAATTCAGATGTAATATGAGTTCAAAAAATTCAAATATCGAAAATTCGTACCCCACATTATTTTATCGAATTTCGATTTTTTTTTACATTTTTTCAATTTTAGTCAGATTGATCTGCTATTTTAATAAAAAAGTTTTATCAGAAATGTTAATCAAGTGACGTAGTCGAAATGTTTACTTCACTTCCGGTTTGAATGGAAAATCGATTTAAAGTTCCGGTTGAATAACTTCCAGCGAAATATAAATATTTCAACGAAATTATGCTGATGGGTAGCCAAAGTAATTCTATGGCCGATTTTAAAATAAAATTCCATCCGCAAGTAGAACTTTGGCCGCCATTTTGATTTTCCTGAAACATTCCGATTTTTATTCAGCCAATTTGGCTGAACCGAATTTCAAAATTTTGGTGCCAAATGAAAGAACATAAAAATTGGAGAAAAACAACGGAAGTGAATTTTTGAATTTCGAATTTGCTTTCTTGCAATTTCAAGTTGAATTTTTTCAATTTTTGAAGGCTCATATCTCGTGACTTTGACCCTTGATGACCTTGATCTTAAGTAGGTCAAAGGTCATCGACCTTGGCTACCAGATGATATTTTAATATTTGACCTCCGATATCAACTTCCGGTTTTATAGCTGTCTAAAAACAGCAAAATTGACAACTTTGGACTGCTCTAGCACGTGACCTAATTCACTTAGAGACTTATTTTTTCCAGATTCTGAATGCGTTTTGCAAGCTCTTTCGAAAAATATATCACAATGGAATGTAATGCAAAATTTCAATTTTTTAAATTTTTCAATTTTGGAAACCTTTACTCGACTTTTTGAAGTTTTTGACTTTGATGTATGCATATCTCGTGAACTATAAGATATAGAAGCTTCAAATTTGAAACAGAATTTGAACATACCTCTTACAGATGTATGAATCAAAAAATATTGACGTGGGCGTGGCACATCCGGGTAAAATTTTCATTTTGTTTAAATTTTGTTGTCTGGAAAAAATATATATAGATTTCAATTTTTTTGAAAAATGCTTCTGCATACACTTACCTCATTACTTAAGCTCAATTATATCAAAATCTCAGATGTTTCGGTTGAATAGTTCAAAAAAGGGAACAAGGTTTATGAATTTTAAAATTTCCGATAATAGATTTTGACCATTTTTGACATTTATGATTGTATATCTCGTTAACCAATGGATGTAAAGCTTTGAAAATTTAGACATTAATAGATATTAATAATATAAATAAAGTCTCATCAAAAAATTTGAAGTGGGCGTGGCACATCCGGGGAAATTTTGTTTTTGTTAAAAATTTGTTTATCAAAAAAAAGGTAAAGTTTATTATTTATTTTTAAAAAATGACCTTGCATACAGTTACAGCATTGCTTTATTCAGCTTGTGTTAAAGGCTCATTGATTTCGGTTTTGTAGTTCAAAAAAGGGAACAAGGTTAAAAAAAATATATTTTTTTCGGTTTTGACCTTGACCTTTGTTGACATTGACCTTTCTAGGATCAAAGGTCATCGACCTTTGCTACCAGATGATACTTTAATATTTGACCTCCGATATCAACTTCCGGTTTTATAGCTTTCCGAAAACAGCAAAATTGACAACTTTGGACTGCTCTAGCACGTGACCTAATTCACTTAGAGAGTAATCTTTTTCAGATTCTGAATGTGCTTTACGAGTTCTTTCGAACGATATATCACAATTGATTGTAATCTAAAATTTCAATTTTTTATATTTTGCAATTTGGGAAATTTTCGTTCAGGTTCGAGTTTTTTTTTTAAATTCTCTTAGCAAATTTGCACATTTGCAAAGTTCCACTCTGTGCCACGTGTGGCTCTAGTTGTGGGACTTTGCTACCGCAAAGTCCCAGTTTGTTTTCGAAATGTTTTTTCTTTTTTGTGGGACTTTGCTACCGCAAAGTCCCAGTTTGTTTTCGAAATGTCTATTCTTTTTTTTTTTTTTTTTTTTTTTTTTTTTTTCGTTTTTTCCACAGGGCACACAGCTAAGGATTCAACTGCTTTAGAAACATTTCTACCTATGTTGACCTTCTCCTGTGGCAACCTCGTTAATAAATATAAATTGAAACAGTTTTGCAAAAGTGCAATTTGCACATTGCAACATTAGCAAAAACAGGTTTTTCGACCCTGGAAGCTACATTTTTGGGCCGATTTTGATCGGGTTTTCATTTTTGGAATCTGTGACTAAATTCTGATACGACTAAAGTTAAAAAATTTCAAATTTCGAAAATTCGTACCATAAATTTTTTTGCCGATTTTCGAAATTTTTGGACTACTTTTCAGTTTTTTTCGGATTAATCTGAAATTTTAATAAAAGATGCATGTCACTAATGTAAACAATTTGACGTATTCAAAATTTTTACGGCACTTCCGGTTAAAGGGGAAAATCGATTTTCACTTCCGGTTGAATAACTTCCGGTGATATTTATGAATTTCAACGAAATTTTGTTGAGCGGTAGCTAAAGTAATTCTACAGCCGATTTTAGAATAAAATTCAACCCGGAAGTAGAACTTTCGCCGCCATTTTGATTTTCTTGAAACATCGCATTTGCTATTCCGACATAACGGCTGATCCGATTTGAAATTTTTTTGTGTCAAATGAAAGAAGATAAAAATTGTGGGAATTCTCAGGAAGCCGATTTTTGAATTTCGATTTTGCTTTTTTGCAATTTGCAATTGAATTTTTTCAATATTTGAAGGCTTATATCTCGTGACCTTGACCTTTGATGACCTTGGCCTTTAGTAGGTCAAAGGTCATCGACCTTGGCTACCTGATGATACTTTAATATTTGACCTCCGATATCAACTTCCGGTTTTATAGGTGTCCAAAAATAGCCAAATTCGCAACTTTGTACTGCTCCTACATGTGACCTAATTAACCTAGAGAGTTAATTGTTGCATATTCTGAATGGGCTTCATGCGCTCTTTCGAACGATGTATCACAAGGCATTGTAATGCAAAATTAGTTTTCTTTAAATTTTTGCAATTTTGAAAACCTTTACCCGATTTTTTGAATTTGTTGACTTTAATATATGCATAGTTTATGATCCAGTACGTTTAGAGGCTTGAAAATTTGAACATAAGTGAACATACCCCATACCAATGTATCCATCAAAAAAAAATTGACATGGGCGTGGCACATCCGGGTTAAATTTTAATTTTGTTTACATTTTGTTGTCTGGAAAAAATCCATATAGACTACATTTTTTTGAAAAATGCTTCTGCACGCACCAACCTCATTACTTTAGCTATATTATATCATAATCTCAGCTATTTTGGCTCTATAGTTCAAAAAAGGGAACAAGGTTTAATAATTTCAAAATTTCCGATTATAGATTTTGACCTTTTTTGACATTTATGATTGTATATCTCGTTAACCAATAGATGTAAAGGCTTGCTAATTTAGCCATAGTAAGATATTATTAATATAAATCAAGCCACATAAAAAAATCTAACGTGGGCGTGGCACATCCGGGTAAAATTCTGTTTTTGTTAAAATTTTGTTTATCAAAAAAAAGTTAAATTTTATTTTTTTTTTCAAAAAATGAACTTGCATTCAGTTACAGCATTGTTTTATTAAGCTTATGTTAAAGGTTCATAGATTTCGGCTTTGTAGTTACAAAAAGAGAACAGGATTAAAAAAATCAAAAAAATCGTTTTTGACCTTGACCTTTGTTGACCTTGACCTTTTTAGGATCAAAGGTCATTGACTTTGGCTGTTCATTTATACTTTCATATTTGATGTCTAGCGTCAACTTCCGGTGTTATTACAGTATGCAATACTAAATTTTAAAGACTTGTTTCTCGTGAATTTGACCTTCAGTGACCTTGACCTTCAGTAGGACGAAGGTTATTGATAATAGTTTTCAGCTGCTATGTTCAAATGTTAGGTCTGGTGACTACTTCCGGTTTCACAACCTTTCCAAAAATTCAAAAAATTTAAAAGTTGTCGACTTCTTTGACACTTCGGATTAACGTTCAGGGCCCATCTTTTTTAAATTTCCCTTAGCAATTTGCACATTTGCAAAGTCCCACTCTGTGCCACATGTGGCTCTAGTTGTGGGACTTTGCTTCCGCAAAGTCCCAGTTTGTTATCGAAATGATTTTTTTTTTTTTCGTTTTCCCCAAAGAGCACACAGCCTAAACTGCAACAGCTGCAGTAAACTTTTGACATCTGTACACCTTAGATTTAGGCGAGGTACTTGTTAAATATAAATTGGAACATTTTTGCAAAAGTGCAAATTGCACATTGCAATCTGAGTAAAAATAGGTTTTTTGACCCTGGAAGCCACATTTTTGGGCCGATGTTGCTCGGGTTTTCATTTTTGGAATCTGTGACTAAATTCAGATGTGATATGAGTTAAAAATTTTCAAATTTCGAAAATTCGAAGCATCCATTTTTTGGCCGATTTTCGAAATTTTTTGACCATTTTTCAGTTTTTTTCGGATTAATCGGAAATTTTAATAAAAGATGCATGTCACTAATGTAAACAATTTGACGTATTCAAAATTTTTGCGTCACTTCCGGTCAAAGTGCAAAATCGATATTCACTTCCGGTTGAATAACTTCCGGTGTAATTGAAATATTTCAACGAAATTATGTATATCGTTATTAATCGTAATTCTACAGCCGATTTTTAAATAAAATTTAGTCCGAAAAAAATACTTTGGCCGCCATGTTGATTTGATACATTTTTATAAAATGAAAAATGGGGCCTTGGGGTTAAGTGCGATGTGTGTAATGTTTGTATTTTTGGAAACTATAGTCGATTGCGACCAATCTCTAGGTAGCCGTTTTTCGAATTTCGATTTTGCTTTTATGCAATTTCCTGTAGATTGTTTTTCAATTTTTGAAGGCTCGTATCTCTTGACTCTGACCCTTGATGACCTTGACCTTAAGCAGGTCAAAGGTCATCGACCTTGGCTACCAGATGATACTTTAATATTTGACCTCCGATATCAACTTCCGGTTTTATAGCTGTCCGAAAATAGCCAAATTCGCAACTTTGTACTGCTTCTACAGGTGACCTAATTAACCCAGAGAGTTTATTTTTGCATATTCTGAATGGGCTTTATGAGCTCTTTCGAACGATATATCACAATGTATTAAAATGTAAAATTAGTTTTTTTTTTTAATTTTGCAATTTTAAAAACCTTAACCCGATTTTTTTGAATTTTTCGACTTTAATATATGCATAGTTTATGATCTATTAAGTTTAGAGACTTGAAAATTGGAACATAATTGAACATACCCAATATAAATGTATCCTTAAAAAAAATTGACTTGGGCGTGGCACATCCGGGTTAAATTTTAATTTTGTTAAGATTTTGTTGTCTGAAAAAAATCCATATAGACTAAATTTTTTTGAAAAATGTTTCTGCACCCACCAACCCCATTACTTTAGCTATATTATATCATAATTTCAGCTATTTTGGCTGTATAGTTCAAAAAAGGGAACAAGGTTTATTAATTTCAAAATTTCCGATTATTGATTTTGACCTTTTTTGACATTTATGATTGTATATCTCGTTAACCAATACATGCAAAGGCTTGCTAATTTAGTCATACTAAGATATTATTAATATAAATAAAGTCACATAAAAAAATCTAACGTGGGCGTGGCACATCCGGGTAAAATTCTGTTTTTGTCAAAATTTTGTTTATCAAAAAAAAAGGTCAAGTTTAATTTTTTTTCAAAAAATGACCTTGCATTCAGTTACAGCATTGCTTTATTAAGCGTATGTTAAAGGTTCATAGATTTCGGCTTTGTAGTTTCAAAAACGGAACAGGGTTAAAAAAAAATAAAAAATTTCGTTTTTGACCTTGACCTTTGTTGACCTTGACCTTTTTAGGATCTAAGGTCATTGACTTTGGCTGTTCATTTATACTTTCATATTTGATGTCTAACTTCAACTTCCGGTGTTATTCCAGTATGCATTACCAAATTTTAAAGACTTGTTTCTCGTGAATTTGACCTTGAGTGACCTTGACCTTCAGTAGGATGAAGGTCATTGATAAAGGATTTTAGCTGGTACGTTCAAATGTTAGGTCTAGTGACTAATTCCGGTTTCACAACCTTTCAAAAAAAACAAAAAAAGTTTAAAAGTTGTCGACTTTTTTGGCGCTTCGGATTTACGTTCACGGCCTATTTATTTTTCTAAATTAGCAATTTGCACATTTGCAAAGTCCCACTCTGTACCACATGTGGCTCTAGTTTTTTTTTTTTTTCGTTTTTTCCAAAGAGTACACAGCCTCAACTGGAACAGTTGCATCAGATTATCAAAACATCCTGACGTCTTATCGTGGCGAGGTACCAAATGAATATAAATTGGAACATTTTTGCAAAAGTGCAACTTGCACATTGCAACATGAGTAAAAACAGGTTTTTCGACTCTGGAAGCTTCATTTATGGGCCGATTTTGCTCGGGTTTTCATTTTTGGAATCTGTGACTAAATTCCGTTGTCATATGAGTTTAAAAATTTCAAATATCGAAAATTCGGTTATCGCATTTTTTCATCGAATTTCGATTTTTTGAAATTTTTTTTGAGTCTTTGTCAGATTGATCTGATATTTTAATAAAAAAGTTTTATCAGAAATGTTAAACGAGTGACGTAGTCGAAATTTTTACTTCACTTCCGGTTTGAATGGAAAATCGATTTAAAGTTCCGGTTGAATAACTTCCGGTGAAATTTAAATATTTCAACGAAATTATGCAGATGGGTAGCCAAACTAATTTTATGGCCGATTTTAAAATAAAATTTCACCCGCAAGTGGAACTTTGGCCGCCATTTTGATTTTCCTGAAACATTCCGATTTATATTCAGCCAATTTGGCTGAACCGAATTTCAAAATTTTGGTGTCAAATGGAAGAACATAAAAATTGGACAAAATCAACGGAAGTGGATTTTTGAATTTCGAATTTGCTTTTTTGCAATTTCAAGTTGAATTTTTTCAATTTTTGAAGGCTCATATCTCGTGACCTTGACCTTTGATGACCTTAACCTTCAGTAGGTCAAAGGTCATCGACCTTGGCTACCAGATGATACTTTAATATTTGACCTCCGACATCAACTTCCGGGTTGATAGCTGTCCGAAAACAGCAAAATTGACAACTTTGGACTGCTCTAGCACGTGACCTAATTCACTTAGAGAGTTATTTTTTTCAGATTCTGAATGTGCTTTACGAGCTCTTTCAAACAATATATCACAGTGGATTGAAATATAAAATTTCAATTTTTCTATATTTTGCAATTTTGGAAACCTTAACCCGACTTTTTGAAGTTTTTGATTTTGATGTACGCATATCTCGTGATCTACAAGTTATAGAAGCTTCAAACTTGAAACATAATTGAACATACCCCATATAGATGTATTCAGTAAAAAATATTGACGTGGGCGTGGCACATCCGGGTAAAATTTTCATTTTGTTTAAATTTTGTTGTCTGGAAAAAATATATGTAGAATTAATTTGTTTGAAAAATGCTTCTGCACACACATACCTCATTACTTTAGCTCAATTATATCAAAATCTCAGATGTTTCGGTTTAAAAGTTCAAAAAAGGGAACGAGGTTTAAGAATTTCAAAATTTCCGATAATAGATTTTGACCTTTTTTGACATTTATGATTGTATATCTCGTTAACCAATAGATGCAAAAGCTTGATAATTCAGCCATAGTAATATATTATTAATATAAATAAAGTCACATGAAAAACTCTGACGTGGGCGTGGCACATCCGGGTAAAATTTTGTTTTTGTCAAAATTTTGTTTATAAAAAAAAAAGGTAAAGTTTAAATTTTTTTCAAAAAATGACCTTGCATACAGTTACAGCATTGCTTTATTCATCTTATGTTAAAAGCTCATTGATTTCGGCTTTGTAGTTCAAAAAAGGGAACAAGGTTAAAAAAAATATTTTTTTCGTTTTTGACCTTGACCTTTGTTGACCTTGACCTTTATTAGGATCAAACGTCATTGACTTTGGCTGTTCATTTATACTTTCATATTTGAAGTCTAGCGTCAACTTCCGGTGTTATTACTGTATGCATATCCAAATTTTAAAGACTTGTTTCTCGGGAATTTCACCTTGAGTGACCTTGACCTTCAGTACGTTGAAGGTTATTAATAAAGGCTTTCAGCTGACACGTTCAAATATTAGGTCCGGTGACTACTTCCGGTTTCACAACCTTTCAAAAAAACAAATTTTTTAAAAGATTTTACGTTTAAAGGATTTACGTTGATGGCTGATTTTTTTCTAAATTTCCCTTACAATTTGCACATTTGCAAAGTGCCACTCTGTGCCACGTGTGGCTCTAGTTGTGGGACTTTGCTACCGCAAAGTCCCAGTTTGTTTTCGAAATGTTTCTTTTTTTTTTTTTTTTTTTTTTTTTTCGTTTTTTCCAAAGAGTACACAGCCTCAACTGCAACAGTTGCATCAGATTCTCAACATATCCTGACATCTTATCGTGGCGACGTTCCAAATGAATATAAATTGGAACATTTTTGCAAAAGTGCAAATTGAACATTGCAACCTGAGCAAAAACAGGTTTTTTGACACTGGAAGCTACATTTATGGGCCGATTTTGCCCGGGTTTTCATTTTTGGAATCTGTGACTAAATTCCGATGTCCTCTGAGTTTAAAAAATTCAAATATCGAAAATTGGTAGTACACAATTTTTCATCGAATTTCGATTTTTTCAAACTTTTTTTGAATCTTTGTCAGATTGATCTGTTGATTTAATAAAAAAGTTTTACCAGAAATGTTAATCGACTGACGTAGTCGAAATTTTCACTTCACTTCCGGTTTGAATGGAAAATCGATTTAAAGTTCCGGTTGAATAACTTCCGGTGAAATTTAAATATTTCAACGAAATTAGGCTGATGGGTAGCCATCGTAATTCTACAGCCGTTTTTAAAATAAAATTTCACCCGCAAGTGGAACTTTGACCGCCATTTTGATTTTCCTGAAACATTCCATAATCTATTCAGCCAATTTGGCTGAACCGAATTTCAATATTTTGGTATTAAATGAAAGAACATAAAAATTAGAGAAAATTCTTGGAAGTGGATTTTCGAATTTCGAATTTGCTTTTTTGCAATTTCAAGTTGAATTTTTTCAATTTTTGAAGGCTCATATCTCGTGACCTTGACATTTGATGACCTTGACCTTAAGTAGGCCAAAGGTCATCGACCTTGGCTACCAGATGATACTTTAATATTTGACCTCCGATATCAACTTCCGGTTTTATAGCTGTATAAAAACAGCAAAATTGACAACTTTGGACTGCTCTAGCACGTGACCTAATTCACTTAGAGAGTTATTTTTTTCAGATTCTGAATGTGCTTTACGAGCTCTTTCAAACAATATATCAAAGTGGATTGAAATATAAAATTTGAATTTTTCTATATTTTGTAATTTTGGAAACCTTAACTCGACTTTTTGATGTGTTTGACTTTGATGTATGCATATCTCGTGATCTATAAGATATAGAAGCTTCAAATTTGAAACATAATTTGAACTTACCCCTTACAGATGTATGAATCAAAAAATATTGACGTGGGCGTGGCACATCCGGGTAAAATTTTCATTTTGTTTAAATTTTGTTGTCTGGAAAAAATATATATAGAATTCAATTTTTTTGAAAAATGCTTCTGGATACACTTACCTCATTACTTAAGCTCAATTATATCAAATTCTCAGATGTTTCGGTTGAATAGTTCAAAAAAGGGAACAAGGTTTACGAATTTCAAAATTTCCGATAATAGATTTTGACCATTTTTGACATTTATGATTGTATATCTCGTTAACCAATGGATGTAAAGCTTTGAAAATTGAGGCATTAATAGATATTAATAATAGAAATAAAGTCACATCAAAAAATCTGACGTGGGCGTGGCACATCCGGGGAAATTTTGTTTTTGTTAAAAATTTGTTTATCAAAAAAAAAGGTAAAGTTTATTATTTTTTTTTTAAAATGACATTTCATACAGTTACAGCATTGCTTTATTCACCTTGTGTTAAAGGCTCATTGATTTCGGTTTTGTAGTTCAAAAAAGGGAACAAGGTTAAAAAAAATATTTTTTTCCGGTTTTGACCTTGACCTTTGTTGACATTGACCTTTCTAGGATCAAAGGTCATCGACCTTTGCTACCAGATGATACTTTAATATTTGACCTCCGATATCAACTTCCGGTTTTATAGCTGTCCGAAAACAGCAAAATTGACAAATTTGGACTGCTCTAGCACGTGACCTAACTCACTTAGAGAGTATTTTTTTCCAGATTCTGAATGTGCTTTACGAGTTCTTTTGAACGATATATCACAATTGATTGTGATCTAAAATTTGAATTTTTTATATTTTGCAATTTGGGAAATTTTCGTTCAGGTTCGTTGTTTTTTAAATTCTCTTTAGCAAATTTGCACATTTGCAAAGTTCCACTCTGTGCCACGTGTGGCTCTAGTATTTCTTTGTTTCTGCAATTTTCCTTGTCCGACAATTCATGTTTTTTACAAAGAGCACACAGCCTTAACTGTAATAGCTACGGCAAAGCTGTGATATTGGCGTATTTTATTTTCTGACAATGTATGCTTTAAATGTAAATTCGAACATTTTTGCAAAACCGGAAGTGCTACATTGCAACATGTGTAAATAATACAAAATGGTGTCTTGAAGACGCATTTTTAAGTCGATTTTCTTCGGGTTTTCAGTTTTGGAATCTTCAACGAATTTCAGATATAATAGCACTACAACAACTTCGAAATTCGAAAATTCGTAACATTCTTTTTCCATTCGAATTCTGCTTTTTTCAACATTGTTCCCCAAATCATTTAAAAAAAATTGTGTGTACACATACTAACAAAGTAAATAAAATGATTTAATCAAAAATTTTGCATCACTTCCGGTTTTAGTGCAATATCGATTTTCACTTCCGGTTGAATAACTTCCGGCGATATTTATGAATTTCAACAAAATTTTGTTGAGTGGTAGCCAAAGTAGTTCTACAGCCGATTTTAAAATAAAATTCTACCCGGAAGTAGAATTTTTGCCACCATTTTGATTTTCCTGAAACATTCCGATTTTTATTCAGGCAATTTGGCTGAACCGAATTTCAAAATTTTGGTGTCAAATGAAAGAACATATAAATTGGAGAAAATTCTTGGAAGCCGATTTTTAAATTTCGAATTTACTTTTTTGCAATTTCCAAGTGAATTTTTCACTTCCGGTTGAATAACTTCCGGCGATATTTATGAATTTCAACAAAATTTTGTTGAGTGGTAGCCAAAGTAGTTCTACAGCCGATTTTAAAATAAAATTCTACCCGGAAGTAGAATTTTTGCCACCATTTTGATTTTCCTGAAACATTCCGATTTTTATTCAGGCAATTTGGCTGAACCGAATTTCAAAATTTTGGTGTCAAATGAAAGAACATATAAATTGGAGAAAATTCTTGGAAGCCGATTTTTAAATTTCGAATTTACTTTTTTGCAATTTCCAAGTGAATTTTTCAGTTTTTGAAGGCTCATATCTCGTGACCTTGACCTTTGATGACCTTGACATTAAGTAGGTCAAAGGTCATCGACCTTGGCTACTAGATGGTACTTTAAAATTTGACCTCCGATATCAACTTCCGGTTTTATAGCTGCTCGAAAACAGCTAAATTGACAACTTTGGACTGCTCTAGCACGTGACCTAATTCACTTAGAGAGTTATTTTTTTCAGAATCTGAATGTGCTTTACGAGCTCTTTCGAACGATATATAACACTGGATTGTAAAGCACAATTTCAATTTCTTATATTTTTCAATTTAGCAAATCTTTACCCGATTTTTTGAATTTTTTGACATAGATGTATGTATATCCCGTGATCTATAAGATGTAGAAGTTTCAAAATTAGAACATAATTGAACATACCCCATATAAATGTATCCATCAAAAAATATTGACGTGGGCGTGGCACATCCGGGTTAAATTTTCATTTTGTTTACATTTTGTTGTCTTGAAAAAATTCATATAGACTACATTTTTTGAAAAATGCTTCTGCACACACTTACCTCATTACTTGAACTCAATTATATCAAAATCTCAGCTATTTCGATTGTATAGTTAAAAAAAGGGAACAGGGTTAAAAAAAAAATTTTTTTTTTCGTTTTGACCTTGACCTTTATTGATCTTGACTTTTGTATGATCAAAGGTCATTAACCTTGGCTGTTCATTTATACTTTCATATTTGATGTCTATTGTCAACTTCTGGTGTTAATACTGTATTCCATTCCAAATTTTAAGGACTTGTTTCTCGTGAATTTGACCTTGAGCAACCTTGACTTTCATAAGGTTGAAGGTCATTTACAAAGGTTTTCAGCTGGTACGTTCAAATGTTAGGTCTGATGACTACTTTCGCAAAAAAAAAAACCAAACATTTTAAAAATTGCCGACTTCTTTGTCACTTGGGATTTACGTTCAGGGTCGAATTTTATTTTTAATTCCGCTCTACGATTTGCACATTTGCAAAGTCCCACTCTGTGCCACGTGTGGCTCTAGTTTTTTTTTTTTTTCGTTTTCTGGTCTCGCTATTTCGGCATGAAGGAAGCTTGTCACACTAAATCTGACACGATTTCCCTCGATAATTTGCTGCTCATTGTGGCTTAAATGTTAAATGACGCAGTTTTGTCCAACCGGAAATGAGGTATCACAAAATGTCTATTTTCGGTTTTTTATCATTTTTACCTACAATTCTCAACCGATTTCGATGGAATTTGTTTGGTTTATTTCAGTATTGTCTTTTCTACACGATAACCACTAAAAAACTTATAATTTTTGATTTTTGACGCTGAATTTTGCAACTCTTTTTTAACGCTTTTTTCAACTTTCACAACTTTATTTCGATCGCTATGAAAACTTTTAGGCATATAGACATTGTTATTGCGAACAAAACTGTGTTTTCAAAATTTTGATATCACTTCCGGTTTTGACGTCATTTACTTGTAAACTTGAAATTTTAACTTCCGGAGTTTTGGAGATATTTGAAATTTTTTTTTGCATTATGTTAGAATTTGTCATCATAAAAGATATTTATAATAAAATTTGACCCGGAAGTAATATGTCAGACGCCATGTTGATGTGACTAATTTTTATAAAACTCAAAATGGGGCCTCAGGGGATAATTGGATTTGCACAATTTTGGTGTCTATGAAATCCTTAGTCGATTGCCACCAACCTTATGACAGCGGATTTTTTAATTTCGATTTAGACTTTTTTCTATTTCCGGACAATTAATTTCAGTAATGACAGAAACTTTCAAGGCTCATATCTAGTGACCTTGACCTTTGATGACCTTTTGACCTGTATAAAAGTTATTGCCCTTAACGAGATCTATCAAATGATATATTCATTTCCGATTTCTGATGTTAACTTCCGGTTTTATGGCCATTTGAAAATTGTAATTTTTAACTTTAAAGAGCTTTGTCACGTGACCTAATAAACATACGTCACAAATTTTTAGACATATTTACTATGCTAAATCTGCTCTTTCAAATGATATATAACACAAAATATTTGAATCAAATTTGCGCTTTTTAAAACTTGCAAATTTTGTGCCAATTTTCATTGTAACTGTGCGTGTTTTTTGGAAATTTGATTTTGATCGATCTGAAAACTTACAAGTAGATAAACAATTTGATAATGAACAAAACAATATTTCTGAAATTTTGATACCACTTCCGGTTTTGACGTCATTTGTTTGTAAACTTGAAATTCTAACTTCTGGAGTGCCCGAATTATTTGAAAGTTTCTTTTTGCATCATGTTAGAAATGGTCATCAGAAAAGATATAGATAAAATCCGACCCGGAAGTACTGTCAGGTGCCATGTTGTTGTGACTAATTTTTAGAAAACTCAAAATGGGACCTCAGGGGATAATCTAATTTACATTATATCAGTGTCTATGAAATCCTTAGTCGATGGCCAACAACCTTGTGGCAACTGATTTTTTAATTTCGATTTCTTTATATTTCTGGAACAAGAATTTTAATTTAGACTGAAACTTTCAAAGCTATTTCTAAATCTATTGATTCAAATGACCAGGAAATACTATTAGCCTGTATGCTTCAAATAAGTGTAACACAACTCGAGAGGTTCATTTTTTATTACTATATCTGACAATATGTAAGAGACTACGCTGTAGTATTACAACGTATCATTCCCTCATCACATCATACGATACATGATCAATATACCAACATCTAGAAAGTTACAATTTACCATAGTGTTTCTTTTAACGCTTCTCACTGGTCAGAGTAGTATTTTAAAATGTTCAAATGCAGTTTTCTCCCTTCAACTGAAAAATGTTTGTTGTCTGTATGTTTAAATGCAGTTCTCTCCCTTCAACTGACAATTGTACCATGCTTAACTTGACTTTCTCACATTGTAACTTGCATTTTTAACGTTTTAAATTATGTACTAAAAAAGATAAACAAAAAGTCTAAAAGAAGCAGATAACGATCCAATGCCAAAAGAAGAAAATCCGTTCTAAAAATCTTGTTCTGTCATTTATTAAAAAACAAGTTTTAAAATTGCATGTCTAAAAACGTTGACCATTAAAATGTTTTCTAAAAAAATAATAATATAGAATTTTGGCGATGTTCATACTAAAAATGATAATTTAAGAGCTGTGCTGCGAACTTACCTGTATGGAAGTTAGCAATCAGTATTCTGATGTCATTTATGGATCATATCAAGAATTGGCTCTATCATATGTAGGGAGCCGCGGTGGAACAGTGAGATAGACGCTTGCTCGCTATGCTGAGGGTCCAGGGTTCAATCCCGGCATGGGTCGAGATAATGCCTTCTGATTTTTCAACCTGGTTTCACCCTCTCAATGATGCATTTCGGAGGAGCTGACATGGAAAAAGCGCCTAGTCGTTCGGATGGGACAATAAACCGCGTGTTATTGGCTGTGAACGTTAAAGACCCCTCGACAGTTGGAAATCGAAAATAAGAGCAGGCTAATGCCGCTGTACTAGCGAAATTTCCCTCATTGCACACTGCATGGCGTTTGCCCGTCCTCAGTTAGCCCATATAGGTGCAGAAAGGTAGGACGTAAACTCCATTCATTTCATTTCATTTCTTTTATATGTATGATATTGCATATGAAAAATATTAATAAATATTCTTTAACAATTCTACTTCCAATGATGTATAAAAATGAACATAAATAAAAACAACGACTGTTTAATCAGATGACTTTTCACTACCGAACATACGCTTGTTATTCCATTTTTCACTACTGAACGTGGACTGGTCATTCTACTTTTCACTCCCGAATATAAACAATTTATATGCCGATATTTATGTTCTGTAAATTTCGCAATATGGATAGAAAATGTAACTTTTCACCCATGGACGAAACCGGATGCGCACTGCTCGGTACCGTCGCACGGTTCTAGTTTTGTTTGTTTTTATGTACCGGACACCATTTGCAATTCTGCAACCCACATCCTTTATATACCCCTTATTTATATTTGGGCTGTCACAATATTGTTGCATTTTTGTCAAAATGTACTTGTCGTCCAATTCAAATGGGGCTCCAAATAAAATGATTGTTATAAATTGGGCAATATGGGGGTCAGGGTACACTATTTCTACATATTCAATTTCATATTCTACTTCAAAGTATGTAGTATTCAGCGATTCAAATTCAAGCTTAAATTTTTCAGCGTCTTCTTTAGACTCTAGTGTTACCAGAATTTTTCCTTGCCCAATGTTTTGAAAGCAGCTCATTTGCCATATGTCCACACCTCTTTCCTGAATAGTGCGTAGGAACTCTGTAGAGTTGGGTTTGACCTCATCGGTTGGCATGAGAATAAGCGTGTTTTCCCTACTTAGCTTTTCCATATTGAAATCAAAGAAAACAACCTGACATGCAGTCTAAATCTCACCTTGATTATTTTTTTTTATAAATAAAGGACTGGTTCTCGGACTAACTTCTAGACCGAAGTCCTTTTGTTTACCTTTACTTTTCCACTTCTAGCCTACATTTTTCTACCTTTTTTCTTCTTCCAGTATAAGTACCTCTTTCATAACTGTTTAATACTAAAATATATATACTCCCTGTGTAATTAATTAATCATTTAATATGTCTATAATAAGCCAGGAAAAAAAAGTAAATAGAAATCGAGAGCGTATCCAACATCAACTTCTACCTAGCCGCCATCTTGGACGCCTATAGCCGTATTTCTCGTTGTATCGATATCGATATATTGAAAGAGAGAGGACGTGTTTATATCGCTCCAATGTTCAGTGAGGCATAGCCGGATTATCATAAAAAAATACCAGCATATAGAAACTTTATATAATCAACGGATATTCTGACAATTTAACCGTTTATTCACAATTGCAAATTTGGAAAGTTAATGGGAAAGAAACGTGAAAGTAAGAGAAGACGCAGTTCAAATAATACCGATCAAACAACAAATAAAGGTAGGAAAATGGCGACGACACCACCGCAAGCTGACAATAATTCAAGATTGATTTGCTCAACAGGTGAACAGCTTCTCAATTACAATCATCCCACAGCATTTACATGTACAAATACATCCACCCCGGCATTTCCACAAGATCATCGTAATATGAGTTATTCAAATATGATGTATCAACCAAATATGACTTATAATACATCTCCATCTTACTTATTGCCTAATATACCCTCAATGCCCAACCCAGGACTTGAAACCGTTATAGCTGAAATGTCAAGGAAATTAAACAAACTGGATCTATTAGATAGTGTAATTGACAGACTGACTGCTATTGAAGCTAAAATAGACACATTTGAAAGTGATATCAGTAGACTAAAACACGATGTAACGGTAAATAAAACTAGCATAGATGGAAATTATTTGCTGTTAAGTAGTCTCGAAGAAACTGTGCATAATCTATCGGAAGAAAACAAAAACTTGAAAAGCTCATATACTGATATGCAACAGAGGGGGATGAAATATAATCTTATATTCTCTGGCATAGCAGAATCCATAGAACCTGATAGTGAAAATTGTGAACTTGTCTTGAAACGATTTATACACGGAGAATTAAATATCCCTAAAGAATTAGCGTTTCAAAATGTACATCGCTTAAGAAAACGAAATGACGGGAGACCAAGGAATATAATTGGCAGATTTGTTCGATTTGAAGATAGGAATTTGGTCCTAAATAGTGCACCCGCTCATCTACGTAACAAACCTTTTGGTATAAATCCCCAATATCCCACAGCAGTCAATCTGAGGAGAAATGAACTTATGCCAATTTTAAAGGAGGCAAAGAAACTTGGATTAGGGCGAGTGGCCAGATTGAAAGTGGATAAACTGTTTGTTGATGGAACTGAGTGCAAAAATATGAGTGATCTCCATCGGATTAAAGATAGCATTGACTCGCAAAGACAGGGTCCGCCCGATACAGTTATGAACACTCAATAGGACATTGTAACAAGAGGTTACGAATCTAAATCTACTCTACAACTCACTTATGTGAATGTTTGTGGTATTAAAAACAAACTCCTATCACCTGAGTTCAATCAACTGATCTCAAAGTTTGATATATTGTTATTTACTGAATCTAAAACTGATCACTTTGACCTTTTGAAATTACCCAAAGGTTACTCTTATCATGCAAAGCATAGAAAGGAATTCATCCGCAAGTCGGGTGGTATTTTGATTGTGTACAAAACTAATTTAGAAAAACACCTTCAATTTCCAGATAATAAATCAGAGTATGTCAAATGGGTAAAGATATCTAAATCAATATTGAACTGTAAATATAACATTCTCTTAGGATGTGTATATATCCCACCAATCAACTCACCTTATGCAAGTCATGATTCTTTCGATGAGATTGAAAATGAGTTAATACATTTTTCGCATGATGATTCAAAGATAGCCCTAATTGGCGATTTTAATGCTAGAACTGGGACTAATCCTGATTATATTATCCCTGATAAAAATTTGCTCAATATTGCTAACATTGAAGATAACTCTGATTTATTAGCTTATATGTATGATTATGAAAATTTGTTAAGATGTGATATTCCCCTTGATCGTTGTACTGAAGACAATAATGTCACAAATACCTATGGCCAAAGTTTACTCAATATTTGCAAATCAAATAATATGTATATTGTGAATGGTCGAGTGGGTGATGACAAGCTCATTGGAAGAACCACAAGTAATACGAAAAGTGTAATTGATTATTTGATTTTGGAATCATATTTATTTCAAATTATTACCAAATTTAAAGTACATGATCTCAACCCATTATATAGTGACGTACATTCCCGTCTAGAATTTTCTCTCGAGTGTCAACCAATACAAAAGAATAAAAAAAACGAAACCATAATAAATCGTAAATCTATTAAATGGGATGAAAAGAAAAAAAGTAATTTTATTATTAACATAAAGAAAAACGAAGCAAACGTCAGTACTATTATAGAGAATATTAATAAAATACAAGAAACCAATAATAAGATAGAAAATGATAAAATAATTAATAGTGCAATTGAAGAAATTAATAATATATTTAATAACTCAGCCAAGGAAGCCTTTAGTAAACCAAAACCGTTTAAATATTATAGTCAGAATACAAAAAATAACAATCAATGGTTTGATAGTTCTTGTAGATCTTCCAGAAAATTATTTCATAAGGCTAAAAGAAAATATAAGAACCAAAAATCTGCTATCAACAAAAGCGAACTTAATTCAGCTGGTAAAACTTATAGAAGTGATTTAAATAGAGCCCATAATAAATTTGAATTCCAGACAGAGCACAAAATTAGAGAATTGTCGAAAAATAACGCGAAGTCTTTTTGGAAAATTTTAGAAGAAATAGACGGAAAAACAAAAAGTAAGAAAGCCAATATTAATATAGATGAATTATATGATTATTTTAAAGATCTTAATACCATAGAAAATCCAAATGAAAATGAATTTAATATATCCTTGAATGAAACTAACAATGAACTAATTGATGAAATATTGAATGCGCCAATAACAAACATAGAAATTAAAGATTCTATTAATCAATTGAAATTGAATAAATCCCCAGGAATTGACGAAATATATAATGAATATATTAAAAACTCTGCTGATACATTTATTCCATTATATAATGTTCTTTTTAACAAAATTCTAAACACTGGAATTATTCCAGAAGTATGGTCAATAGGAGTAATAAGACCTATCTTTAAAAATAAGGGAGATAATAAAAATCCGGACAACTACAGACCAATCACACTTATATCCTGTCTAGGTAAATTATTTACGTCAATACTGAATAAAAGGTTAAATTTACTTTCAGACGAAATAAAACTTATCTCAGACTGTCAGGCCGGTTTTAGGAAAGGTTATTCCACACTTGACAATATGTTCATATTATATTCATTAATTCAAACATATCTGTCGTTCGGTGGCAAATTATTCGGACTTTTTGTTGATTTGAAAAAAGCGTTTGATTTTTTACCGAGAGCAAATCTGTGGCACAAGTTAATTAAAAGTAATATAAGAGGCAAAATATTTAATGTAATTTATAATATGTATTCCGATACTAAAAGTTGTGTAAAAAATGGTAATGACATCTCAGATTATTTTCCGTGTATGACAGGAGTACGTCAAGGTGAGAATCTTTCTCCGTTTCTATTTGCAATTTATATGAATGATCTGGAATCATTTTTTGACGAAAATGATGTAAAATGTCTTGAAGGTATAGGTAATTTATCAGTTGATAATCTAAAACTTTATATAAAACTATTCTTGTTACTTTATGCAGATGACACTATAATTTTATCTGAAACTGAAGAAAATCTTAAAAAATCACTAGAAGTGTTCAGTAAATATTGCTCCAATTGGAATCTGACAGTAAATCTAGATAAAACTAAGATCGTAATTTTTTCGAGAGGCAAGTTGAAAAACATACCAGAATTCTATTTTAATGATAAGCGAGTAAGTGTTGAACAATCTTATACATATTTAGGCTTACTATTCAACTATAACTGTAAATTTACGTTGGCTAGGAAACAACTTATTGATCAATCAAGAAAAGCTATGTTTGCATTAAATAGGAAAATTAGAAATATATCACTTCCAATAGATTTACAATTTAAATTATTTGACTCATTAGTGTTACCAATTCTATTGTATGGATGTGAAATTTGGGGATATGAGAATTGTTCAGATCTAGAAAAAATTCATACACAATATTGTAAACGAATATTAAATATTAGAAATACAACGCCAAATTACATGGTATATGGAGAAACAGGCCGATTTCCTATTGTACTAACTATTCAACAACGTATGATTGTATTTTGGTCAAAGCTTGCAGATCCAAACTCCGAGAAATTATCACATAAATTATATAGTCTCGTCTCGCAGTTACATACAACAGGTCAGAAACAGTTTAAATATATTAAATTCATAAAAGAAATATTAGATGAAAATGGCTTATCTTATGTATGGTTGAACCAATCGATTTTAGCATTTAATACTAAATTCTTGAAATGCTCCATCAAACAAAAAACCCAAGACCAATTTATTCAAAAATGGAACAATGATATTTGTACTTCCTCTAGAGGAGAAATGTATTCCCTATTGAAACAAAACTTTGGTATTGAAGAATATTTGCTGAAATTGAACTCTTTTCAAAGAATTAACCTATGTAAATTCAGAACCTCAAATTTAAAATTACCGATAGAGACAGGAAGATGGAATAAAATTCCCAGAAATGACAGAAAATGTCCACTTTGTAATAATGGAATTGGTGACGAATATCACTATCTCTTCCTCTGTCAACACCTATCAATCTTATTCTTCAGAATTAAATACATTCCTCAATACTATATAACATATTCATCAAAATATAAAATGAAAACCTTATTTTGTTATAATAATATACGAGTTTTATCGAATATAAGTGTATTTCTGTATCATATTGAAAAGACTATATTAAAATGTAAATAATCAAAGACAAGATTTAAATATATTATATTTGTTAACACATTGAATTCTTTTTTATTATTATTGTGTAGAAATTGTTATATATTTATATTTCATGTAATCTCTTGTTACTCACACTGTGGGTCTGAGTTAATAAATTTCTGTTCTGTTCTGTTCTGTGTTACAATGTATCATCCCCTCAGCACGTCACCCAGGTTTAAGTTTAATTGATTGTATTACTTCAGTTGTTAATTGAAGAATATGGCGGAGGCTGGGTTTATATAGCCTGTAGTATCTATGATCTAACAAATATTTTGTTTGTGGCAACCCAGCATAGTTATTAAAACTATAGCCAAATTCCTCTAATCAACAACCTAGCTTAATTAGCAATAATACCCTGTCTTCCCTTTCAAGGTGAATGTTTAATCTCTAACGAGATTAACATATAAAATTAATACGATGAGAGTTCACGCTTTTGCTTACTGGCTGGTTTACGTTTCGTTTGTAGAGATTGTCTTTGATTATCACACCAGATTAAAACTATTGATGTAAAACTTCCTTTCCTATCTATTCGCCATTGGTTGGCTGTAGTAATTAAGTTTAAACTTTTCACAACAACAAACACTTCTTCAGGTATAATAGAGTGCTCCATCTTGCTAAAGGTACCGCGATCTTACCACACAAGGCTTCTCCACCAATTATAAAAGTGTGTTCTTCAGTAATAAATCAGATCTTAAAGAATCCTTGATATACTTTATTACTGGTATACATTTAAATGATTGATTCGGTATTAAACCAAGAATGCCTATCTCAATGTACAATTTAGTATTTATATGAAACAGTATCCAGGGATTAAGACAATTAGTAAATAACAATACATTGTAAACAAATACAAACAACAATTTGAAACAATATAATAATAGACATAATTTGAGCTTAATAGACTAGAGATAAATACAAGTATAATTGAAGTTTAAATTTATAAATAATTAAAGTATTATAAATATATGTGTAAGCCTCCTGATATCACTTTAATTGCATGTATTGTTCATACAAGATTAATATATTTAATTTAATTATTGTTCCTAAAGTTATGCCTTATACGCACTATTACAAGTCACTACTACACTATCCACAGCGATTGAACGAAGATCGTCCTTGTTTCGTAGTCGATATGGGTTGACAACAGAAACATGAGGAGGAACTAGAATACTTAGGTATTGGGGTGTAAGCCGGTGAATCATTTTATAGAAGATGGTCAGTTGATGAAAAAGGCGACGGTCTTTCAAACGCGAGAATCCGGATTCTTTATATAGAACGTGATGGGATGTGCCACGGACTAAACCGGTTATTGTCCTAAGTTTAAGTTTAATTGATTGTATTACTTCAGTTGTTAATTGAAGAATATGGCGGAGGCTGGGTTTATATAGCCTGTAGTATCTATGATCTAACAAATATTTTGTTTGTGGCAACCCAGCATAGTTATTAAAACTATAGCCAAATTCCTCTAATCAACAACCTAGCTTAATTAGCAATAATACCCTGTCTTCCCTTTCAAGGTGAATGTTTAATCTCTAACGAGATTAACATATAAAATTAATACGATGAGAGTTCACGCTTTTGCTTACTGGCTGGTTTACGTTTCGTTTGTAGAGATTGTCTTTGATTATCACACCAGATTAAAACTATTGATGTAAAACTTCCTTTCCTATCTATTCGCCATTGGTTGGCTGTAGTAATTAAGTTTAAACTTTTCACAACAGCAAACAGTTCTTCAGGTATAATAGAGTGCTCCATCTTGCTAAAGGTACCGCGATCTTACCACACAAGGCTTCTCCACCAATTATAAAAGTGTGTTCTTCAGTAATAAATCAGATCTTAAAGAATCCTTGATATACTTTATTACTGGTATACATTTAAATGATTGATTCGGTATTAAACCAAGAATGCCTATCTCAATGTACAATTTAGTATTTATATGAAACAGTATCCAGGGATTAAGACAATTAGTAAATAACAATACATTGTAAACAAATACAAACAACAATTTGAAACAATATAATAATAGACATAATTTGAGCTTAATAGACTAGAGATAAATACAAGTATAATTGAAGTTTAAATTTATAAATAATTAAAGTATTATAAATATATGTGTAAGCCTCCTGATATCACTTTAATTGCATGTATTGTTCATACAAGATTAATATATTTAATTTAATTATTGTTCCTAAAGTTATGCCTTATACGCACTATTACAAGTCACTACTACACTATCCACAGCGATTGAACGAAGATCGTCCTTGTTTCGTAGTCGATATGGGTTGACAACAGAAACATGAGGAGGAACTAGAATACTTAGGTATTGGGGTGTAAGCCGGTGAATCATTTTATAGAAGATGGTCAGTTGATGAAAAAGGCGACGGTCTTTCAAACGCGAGAATCCGGATTCTTTATATAGAACGTGATGGGATGTGCCACGGACTAAACCGGTTATTGTCCTAAGTTTAAGTTTAATTGATTGTATTACTTCAGTTGTTAATTGAAGAATATGGCGGAGGCTGGGTTTATATAGCCTGTAGTATCTATGATCTAACAAATATTTTGTTTGTGGCAACCCAGCATAGTTATTAAAACTATAGCCAAATTCCTCTAATCAACAACCTAGCTTAATTAGCAATAATACCCTGTCTTCCCTTTCAAGGTGAATGTTTAATCTCTAACGAGATTAACATATAAAATTAATACGATGAGAGTTCACGCTTTTGCTTACTGGCTGGTTTACGTTTCGTTTGTAGAGATTGTCTTTGATTATCACACCAGATTAAAACTATTGATGTAAAACTTCCTTTCCTATCTATTCGCCATTGGTTGGCTGTAGTAATTAAGTTTAAACTTTTCACAACAGCAAACAGTTCTTCAGGTATAATAGAGTGCTCCATCTTGCTAAAGGTACCGCGATCTTACCACACAAGGCTTCTCCACCAATTATAAAAGTGTGTTCTTCAGTAATAAATCAGATCTTAAAGAATCCTTGATATACTTTATTACTGGTATACATTTAAATGATTGATTCGGTATTAAACCAAGAATGCCTATCTCAATGTACAATTTAGTATTTATATGAAACAGTATCCAGGGATTAAGACAATTAGTAAATAACAATACATTGTAAACAAATACAAACAACAATTTGAAACAATATAATAATAGACATAATTTGAGCTTAATAGACTAGAGATAAATACAAGTATAATTGAAGTTTAAATTTATAAATAATTAAAGTATTATAAATATATGTGTAAGCCTCCTGATATCACTTTAATTGCATGTATTGTTCATACAAGATTAATATATTTAATTTAATTAATTTTCCTAAAGTTATGCCTTATACGCACTATTACAAGTCACTACTACACTATCCACAGCGATTGAACGAAGATCGTCCTTGTTTCGTAGTCGATATGGGTTGACAACAGAAACATGAGGAGGAACTAGAATACTTAGGTATTGGGGTGTAAGCCGGTGAATCATTTTATAGAAGATGGTCAGTTGATGAAAAAGGCGACGGTCTTTCAAACTCGAGAATCCGGATTCTTTATATAGAACGTGATGGGATGTGCCACGGACTAAACCGGTTATTGTCCTAAGTGCGTCTAAATTTAATTTTTCAAGTTTCAATGCATCTACGTCACTACAGTTGTTCCAGAGACTATCACCATAGTCGAATATTGGTAGAATAAACTGTTTGTATAATGTTTCCAAAGATTTGCGGTTGATTCTATATTTTAGATGTCTTAGGCAGGCAATCATTTTTGATGTTTTTAATACCAAATAATCAATATATTGTGTAGTCCATGAGCAAGTGTTGTTGAGGTAAATACCAAGATGTTTATGAGATGTTACGTCAGTCAAAATAGTGCCGTTAAAATCGAGAGAAAAAAACGGAAGGCTGTTGCTTTCTTGAAAATGTCACACATGAGGTTTTAGAGGGATTAAACAGTACTTTCCAGCGTTGTGACCAGTTATAAATTTTGTTAAGGTCATTATTTAGTGTTTCCTGTCAACTTACTTTATCATCAATATTGAGATAAAGCGAGGTGTCGTCAGCGAAGAGTCGTATGTTAGATTGGATGTCATTCGTTATGTCATTGATAAATATTAAAAATAAGGCCGGCCCAAGAACGCATCCCTGTGGAACCCCGGCTTCTAAAAGTTTCGATTCTGATTTGTGTCCATTTAAGATGACTGACTGAGTTCTGTTTTCAAGGTAATTTTGTATTAAAGATAAAAAGGATCCGCGAATACCGATGGAGTTAAGCTTATGTATGAGCCCTTTAAACCAAACTCTGTTAAAAGCACGAACATTTTAACTTCCCCGCCTACGTCAAGGGTGTTTGTGATATGCTATTATAAATATCTATAAGTTGATATACCGCTGAATCATTTTCAGTAAAACCTGATTGGAAACGAGACTAGATGTGATGACTAATTAAAAAATTGTGAATATATTTATAAATTAGACGTTCAAAAACTTTGCCAAGTGAGCTTAAAAGTGAGATAGGGCGGTAATTGGAACAAATATTTGGATTGTCTTTCTTGAATAAAGGTATGACATTAGCGTCTTTCCAAATTTTCGGGAAAATATTACTATTTTGACATTTGATAAAAAGATTTACACACCAATAATGCTAGTGAGACCAACGTTTAATTCACACACCAATAATGAGAGTGAGACCAACATTTAATATAAGAATTAAACGTTGGTCTCACTTTCGTTATTGGTGTGTAAAAATAGTTGGTCACCTGGGTCTTCGTTTTGTACCTAGTTGGGTCTTCGTTTTGTACCTGGGTCTTCGTTTTGTACCTAGTTGGGTCTTCGTTTTGTACCTGGGTCTGCGTTTTGTACCTAGTTGGGTCTTCGTTTTGTACCTGGGTCTTCGTTTTGTACCTAGTTGGGTCTTCGTTTTGTACCTGGGTCTGCGTTTTGTACCTAGTTGGGTCTTCGTTTTGTACCTGGGTCTTCGTTTTGTACCTAGTTGGGTCTTCGTTTTGTACCTGGGTCTGCGTTTTGTACCTAGTTGGGTCTTCGTTTTGTACCTGGGTCTTTGGTCTTTGGTCTTCGGTCTTCGTTTTGTACTCACCCGAATGCCATGTTGTTAACTTTAAAATGAAATCAATAACCTAATAATAGACAACAAAATAAGCAGGCAATTTACCAGAGATTGGCACTTTCAAATCTAATTCCATTCTAGGTTAATAATGAAAAATAGCACTAATATCATTTCAAGTACAAAAGAAAAGAGGCTTACGTGAGACTTGTTGCAACCCTTCGACCTTCATCACTGACTGAGGGAAACCATGTTTAATAAGTTTGGAGGCATACAAGTAACTACAATAATATTCAATGAAAATTATTAGCTCGAGAATTTAAATAACTTATTATGCATGAATTATCTAACCTAATTAATGATAAATAAATGAACTGGAAATGAAAGTGGAGTTTTACATTCTATTTTTCTGCTCCTGTTGGAGTTAATGAGGATAGGCAAACGCCAAACTGTGTGCAATGTGGAAAATTTTGCCAGGACAGCAGCATAGATCTCTTTTTTTCAATTTCAAACTGTTGAGGGATCTGAAGGCAGTATCTCAATCATATTGGTATTTGACTCTAGACCTAGTGCAAGATTGCATTTAACTCACTGAATCTTCACTGCTCCCCAGAGAAGTCAATAAAGGTATGGAACGTGACAAATAGTATATCAAATGATGAAATGGGAGTTTTACATCAGACTTATCTTCACCATTTTGAGGACAGTGTGCAATGAGAGAAATGTTGCCAGTCCAGCAGCATTAGTCTACTCTTATTTTTAATTTCAATTGTTGAAGGGTCTTGCACAGTTTGTAGCATAGAGGGCCTCGGTTTATTGTCCCATCCGAACGACTAGACACCTTTAAATTGACCTTTAAATGTTAATAAAGTATTATATTCTAAACAAAGGGATAAACCTTTGAAAGTCTACCTGCTACCTCATAAATGGATAAGTCGTATTATAATTATTTGCACAATTTTCATTATTTATTTATTTACTGATATTTCACAATCTTTACAAGGCAAAATTTCTAGCAAAGATCTTATAACATTTTGAAGGGTATGCTAATAATCATGTTCTGGCAATATTTCCCACATTGCACATTGCATGGCGTGATCTCTCTTTAAAAGTAATTATTGTTTTTTTATTCCAAAAAAATTAGCTGAATGTGGTCAACCTCAGCAAGAAATTACAAAAAATTATTCTCGAGGACTTTTTAAGATAATTAAATATATTCCAACGAATGATTAGTTAAATAAGAATGACAAAAATCTTTCTTGCATGTTTTGTTTTAGTATATAATATCCAATTATTTTTTAACAATTGGTAAAAAAAATCATTTTATTATAGCTTGATTTAGTGGTCACAGCAAATAACTAATGACCAGCAAACAAGCATTGTCCTACTTAAAAAAAAAACCCTCATCCTGCCTTCCTCTACGCAAAAAAAAATCAGCCATAATGTGCACTACTGGTAGAAAAGTGTTCAATGGGAGACACAATTTAGAAGTATCTAGGAACATTTTTCATGCTCTCATCCTTGAAGAGGAAATAAGCTTGTCATCAAGCAACCAAGGTATTTTGCACATTCATATTGAACTTTAAGCTGAGAGGTTAAAGATGAAAATTAACCATAGTTGACTTGGAGTAATGATACCAGTAATGACGTTCAATAGCCAATTATCTACTGTTAATTTACTCCATTAATTTGTTATCGTGTTAATTATTCTTTGCGGTAAAGGGATCGTTCGCAGCATTGTGCATTTTAACGTCAAATTTCAATTAACATAGTCGATGTTCACGAGGATGCAACGTGCTCTACGTTCTGTTGATCACAGCCATATTTATATCAAAGTTGAGCGCGAGTTTAAAATAAACAATACTTTATCACGCTGACACATTGTTTAAGTCATTTATTAATAAAATATAATAAAATTTATAATGGCATCTATAGAAGATAATGAAGTAACTTTAAATCTTGGAAACGGCGTTGAGATAAACATTGACGATAGCCAAATATCAAAAGCTTCACCTGAAAATAACCAAGAAAATTAAATTAATAACTCATCTCTTTTACCAGAATTACTTGACAAGCTCGAAACATTGCACACAAGGATGAACTCTCTAAAACTGCGGCATTGGGCAGAGAGTCCCTTGAGATTCTATAGACCAAAATCAAAATTATTTGGGGTCTCAGCATAGGAATGTGGCGAGAAATTGTTCAAAGATAAAGCCTCACCCTTTCAATGGATCCAATGATGAAGATTTGGATGAATTTATAAGTCAATTTCACATTATCGCTCAATTAAATGGTTGGGACCACAGGGACCCGTAACAAATGCCTACCGTTTATTAAAAAAAAAAAAAAAAAAAAAAAAAAAAATTTTTTTATTGATATAGTATTATATGATAAAGGGGACCAACGAATGCTACAAGCAAAATGTAAACGAATGGAATAAAGATGTTTTATTACGTGAAAACACTTCGTATCTGTACCATAGATGACTGAAATTGTTCATAAGATATTAATCTTTGAATAACATACAACATTCACTGCTTTTCATGGCCATACTATTTTTTTTACGCTCAAGAACTCATAAAATCAAAAAAAAAATCAACTCGTCAGTTAAGTAGTCCACTGAATTATTGACAATTTATACGTTCAATCGAATTTATTTCCCGTTTCCGGTGAAGAATCGTGCAAATTTTTGTCAAGCCCTTTGAGAATAACCATTTTTACGTCTTTCAAAGACGATCCCAATAAATTTTATTTTCAATTAGCATTGTTCTAACCAATTTAAACATCTCTTATCGTGATCTGTCAGAATTCTCCGCCATTTGTCGAAGACTAGTTCGCAGAAACTAAACATTCTCAAAGGCTAAATCTGATTGGTCAAAAATAGTCACTTGAAAATAAAAGAAAAAATGTTGAAGAACATGATTGATTTCATTTATTAAGTAGATTATAATATCTTAGAGCAACTTGCAATAAATGCCAATGTTCCAAAATGTGTTGTGATTTTTTATTACAGTATTATTATAAATTGTCGGTTCAACCAGGACGGGTGGTTATAACATGAAACCACAGGGGCTCGAAACCTTTTTTTTCTTCCATTACAAACCCGAACTGTTAGTTGCAGGCCCGTAACCAACCGTAGGTGCCAAAAGGGACGGATGCATCTGCATGGGGCTGGAATAGCTGAAATATAAGGATTTCAGCCACAATTGAAAATGTAAATCTTTTGAATTTTGCTGGGGGGTGGGGGGGGGGTGTTGTAGGGGGCGCCCCCCCCCACCCCCCAGTTACAGGCCTGGTTAGTTGCATAGACATAGCAAACAATATTCAATGTCCCTGTGGTTTTTTGCACGAGACAATAATATGGGGGTGACAAAAATAACAACATACCAAGTTGAAATAATACACTCAGCTTTAGGGTCTATATTTAACTCAAGTTAAAGTGAATGCAATGGCAGTTGTGACTTGGTGAGATAAATGCTGGGCTACATAAGAAACTGGACGGTCAGGGACTTGAAACATGGGCATACCTTATATTTTGAAACAAAAATGCACTCCTATTAGTCCTATGACAGTTTCAGGGGCAGGGTGGGATGAAGTGGTGGGCGCACAATGCCCAGGAAAAACTTGAATGTCAATGGGCAGTTGGGTGACAGGGGATTATCATTTGATTCAGTGAGGATAGGACATTTTGAAGTGAAGGGGGATGGGACTACCTCATTTCTAGGGTGGTGAGAATATAGACTGTAGACTATTCTATGGCTATATTAATGCTTACTGGTATCATATCCCTGCGGTTTGTAGGGAACTTACAGCCAGCATATCATTTAATGAGGGTGTGGTGAAACATACCTAAGACACAGTATTTCAAAATAATATTGCATTTAGTGGGAAATTCAATTAGTTGTTTATCAAAGGACGCTGATGGCATAGAATTACATACATTCTGGACAACAATATTTTGCACTTTTGCGAGCAAATTTTTTCCATTTTTTAGTATTTCTAAGGCCTATGCAGTTTCTGTGATACCACTTGTTGCAATAATCACAGGAGATCCAATCATCATTATGATGACTTAGTTCACATTTGGAACATGCAACTTCATCTTCACTATGTTCATGTTCCTCACTGAAACCAGCTTTTGGTGTCAACGGTATCGGTATCGCACAACCAGATTCAACAGGTGGTGATGTTTGTTTTTTTGAAGATGTCCTTTCGGCATTGGCAGGTAAATCATAATCCTGAAATAAACCATCTAAAACACTTTCTTCCAATTGTAAAGACTCCTCGCTGTCTATAGATGATGGAGCTACAAGTGTCACATCTGTTTCAATCTCTGGATTCAGAGCATTGGGATTAAGCATATGGTCTTCATTTATTATACATTGTGTTAACTGATCTATGATAATTTGTTTCTTTCCTTTGGCAGAACAGTTATAAGCTTTACACAACAGTAACAAATAATTCTTTGTAAACTTTTTTAACACAGGTTGTTCTGAACTTAATGCAGCTTTTAGCAAACAGTGGGATGCAATCTTGTTAGGTGAATGGTCTTCTTGTATGTATTGGAAATTCAAAACTCCTATATTCCTACAATCTTTTTCTGAAACCTGGATCTGTTTTCTGTGTTCCATTTTTTTAGTGAGGGACAATGAAGTCATAGTGTCTGCTGTAAATTGTTTTGTCAGTACAGACAAAATTTTGTGTAGAATTTCATTGAACAAGTCCTCTATAATAGTAACTTTACAAATAAGATTGTCCAAAAGTGATGAAATGATATCTATATCTTTTCCTATTTCTGGTATTTCAGATGTCTTGCATTCACACAATCCTAAAAACTGACTAAACAAATCTTTATCATTTGAGAGTGACTTATGTATAATATTCATACAAAAAACTACCATGTTTAGAAAAATTGTACCCAGTTAACATGGTTAAGCATCTGTTAACTGCTTGCAGGAAAAAGTTGTATCCCAAATCACTTATATTAGTAAGGGACCTATTTACATTTTGTTTTCTGGAGATTTCCAACAAACTTCCAGCGTCCTGGGAAAAGGCATTCAATTCATGCTCTGATTGCTTAATGGAGTCTAAAATTTCTAACCGCAATTTTGAACGCTCGTACACATCAACGGCAGCTGAGGATGTTTTATGCACATTATTAGTAATATTGTTCATAGATGAGTGTCTAAGTTTTGCAATAACATAACCACCAATGTAACGCACTTTTCCTCGTGCCGTATCACTCATATGTTCATGAACAGCTCTTCTGTGCATAGCTGTGCTCTGATACTCAAGTTTTTCAGTTTTACTCTTCAACAACACTTTTCTTAAAGAAAGCATCAGATTGAAACATACAGAAAATTTTGCATGAACATTCTCCTGGCTCGGATTAAAAAGTCTTAAACATGTATCTTTATATTCAGAGCTTGTCATATGTTCTTGGCACTTCTGATAGAACAATGTCAATTGAGGTTGTGAAATGGAACTTGTTATATCAGAGGTAGATACATTCTCCTCAAAAATATTTGAAATAACTTGCCATTCTATATAACAGAACCTTTTCAAAGAGTCAAGGTTAGATATCAAATAATCCACAAGAGAATTAATGGTCTTTTGAAAAGTAGTAGAGACATTTTTATATTTAAGCATATCAACCTCTTTTGCAACATCAAAATTAGCTGGAAGTATCGTTTTGTCTTCTGTGTTTACCGAAATGATGATTTCGCTATCTAAATCTTCTGAAACTAATTGAACAAGCTTATCTAATTCTGTTTCACTTTCATCATCATTATGAAATTCTTCAATATCTTTTTCCATTGTGTGTCTGTTTTCATAGTCCAGGTTTTGATTTCCCATCATTTCAGTCTTGAAAAGCTCTTCATTTGTCACATTTAACTGTTTTCTGAAACATAAAAAACATATGACCAATATAATTTGCAAATTTCTTATATATATATAACAATCAAAACGTTATGTCAGAAACAAAACTGGATATGATGCACAAAAATTTTGGTTTGAGACTAGATGATCAGGTACAATGTGTTATAAATAAATGTTGTTACAACGCTATGACGTAATAATATTTATGTATGTATGATGATATATCGTTATAATAACATTTCTGTAATAACGTCATAGCGTTGTAACAACATTTATTTATAATGCATTGTACCTGATCATTCTAGTCTCAAAACAAAATTTGTGTGCATCATATCCAGTTTTGTTTCTGACATAACGTTTTGAAACCAGCTTATTTTATAAGGCAATTGCTTTTTATGTATATCGGGGACACTGATAAATTCAATTTTCATTATTCCAATTTTTATTCCGATGTCTGTGGTTCTTGTATTGCCACTATGACGTAATAGAACGGAATTGCAAAGAGAATTTAGAAAGATTGCAAGAACCGAGGACATTGAAACAAAAAATTGGAATTATTCAAATTGTTGCTATACACAATTTTTTTTTTTCTCACCAGGTTGATACAGCGATTAGAACTTCAGCAGTTTCAGAATAACCCAATAACAGTCAATGATATTTTTGATACATACAAGGTAGAAACTGCTCTAGACTGTGATGTTACAGAAAATTATGAAACATTTTCTCATATTCTTGGAAAAGTTTTTCAAGGTCTCAATTTTAGAAAAATCATCCAAGGAAGAAAACTGACATGTTATCCTTTGAAATGGAAACCTTATGATTCAAAAATAGAAAGTGCTAGATATGAAGCCAATTTAGTTATAAGTATGCTGAATTCAAATTTCAATGTTTTAAAGAGAGAAAAAAGTTTTGTACAAGTTTATGCTGACAGTGGCATAAGGAGCAACAATAACATTATAATGAAATGTGTAACATTTGAAGATAACATGACCTTCAGTGTTAAAGTTGGTAACATTACAATAGACTTGAAAAGTAATTACATGCTAGACTCTTTTGAAATAAATCAGGAAAGTATCCAAAATGTGTGTAAGCAGATTGATTTATTAAGGGTTTGTCAAGGAATTCCACTGGAAAATAGAACCTACATTAAAAGGAACAATATTATTGAAGAAATTGTGACACATGAAAATGATGAGAAATGAGTATTACGGTCAGCAAACTGTAAAATGGTATCAAATTTCATTGGAAAAGGGCAACCAAGATGTACGGCATGTCGCAGGATGGTAGTTTATTTCCTTGCAACGCAGTCTGATGATGACTCTCAAGACGACAAAAATCAGTCTGATGATGACTGTCAAGACACTGCTGAGTCAATAATCAAAAACCTTTTGCCAAATGCTAGTGGGAATCTTGTAACATTTATATTGGCACAAATTCATAACTCTGAACTGACAAATAAGAAAAACCGAAAATGGGACATGGCAATTATATCCGAATGTCTGAATTTATACACAAGAAACCCCCAAGGTTATGTATCACTCAGAGAATCTGGACTTATGGTTTTACCATCTACCAACTTACTTATAACTTATAAAAACAAAGTAGAACAAAAATCTGGTTACAATGATCAGATTTTTGAATGGATGTTTAATGAGGCAGAACGTCTTCAGATTCCAAAAGAGGGAAGGATTGGTGGACTTTTAATTGATGAAATGGCAATTCAAGAGAGTTTAGAAATTACTAGGAAAGGACAAAATTTAGAAATTGTTGGCTTTACGGAAATGGGGGAAGAAGGGGACATTATTCAAATCCTAAAAAATGGCCAACATAAGCAAGTTATTGGAAGTCACGTTCTTCAGTTACTATTTCAGGGATTAACTGGCTTTAGATTTCCCATAGCTCATTTTGTAAGCACTCAAGTAAATGCTTGTGATCTGTATGCTGTTGTATGGGAAGCTGTAGACAAACTACAACACTTTGACTTTGATTGCCAGTATGTATGTATGGATGGAGCATCAAGTAATAGGTCATTTATCCATTTGCACTTTCCGAATAATGATGCTCAAAGACAAAGTTTTACCACTTACTCTCCAGTGAATCCAACCAATCAAGTAGTACTGCTCATGGATCCTTCTCACTGTTTCAAAAAGATTAGGAACAACATCATCAAAAGTGGCACAAAAAAAGGGTGCACTAGACTCCTAAGACTTTTCGGAGAGGAGATACACTGGGACATGTGGGTTAACGCCTACAAATGGGACCGAACAAATGCATTACAAATACACAAATCTCTAACAAATGAACACATATTTCCAAGCAACAGTAGTAAAATGCGGAACAAACTGGCTGAAGATGTATTGGATGAGGAGATGCTTAATTTGATGTGCTCTTATAAATCTAGTTTAGGGGCTAAAGGTCAGGAACTTCAAGGGGCTATAACACTGTTAGAGAATACATCAAAAATGATCTCAGTGTTTCGTGATAGAAGACCAATTCACATGCAGGAGGACATAAGACTAGCGATGATAAGGGAGGTACAGGAATGGTTTTTGAACTGGGCACTTAGTATTCAATCAGAAAGAGATACATCAAAGAGTGAAAAAGTTAGGGCATTAATGTCGAGAGAATGTCTCGAAGATATCCAATCATGCTTACTGGGCTTTGGAAAACTGAATTCAAATATTTTAAATCAGTATAAAGGCTGGAGTGTCACGCCTGCAATGATCAATTCAGATCAAATAGAAAATCAATTCTGCCAGCATCGCGGGAAACTTAATGGAGCCAACACAAATCCAACAGCTCTACAGTATAGAAGAAATGTCAATAGTGTTATTTTAGGCGAAAGCATCATATCTAAGAAAGGAAACTCCTTCAGAAAAGGTGAAACATGTCAAAGTTATTTACTGACAAAATCGTTGACACCAAAGAAACGAAAATTAACAACAGATAACAAAGCAATAAAGCGCATTCGATTGTAACAAAAATGTTTGAATTAAAAAAAAAATGAGCTATCTATGAAATAATATGAAAATAAAATAAAATAGAGTTATACTTTCAACTTTTGTGAACCTGTTTGGGCTAATGAGGAAGGGCAAATGCCATGCAGTGTGCAATGAGGGAAATTTTTCAGTACAGAGGCACTAGCCTTCTCTTGTTACTTGTCAAGGAATCTTGTCCACAATGCCTCAGTTATGAGAAAATAAAATAGGAACAATGTTATTCAACATACCTTTCACTGAAGCAGCATGAAAGATCAGAACTATAAAGGCCATCTGATACTTTGGCAAGAAATTGACTAACAACTAATGGTTGCTTAATAACAGCGTTGGCGCTGAAATTAAGAACACGCAGTCCCTCTTCTGAGTTGACTCTTCCCAAAGCTACAGCAAGTTGACCTGGCTGAAAAAACTGTCTGCAATCTATCTGAACCCTGAAAGATATATTTGTACACTTTCTTATACAAAGAGTTGCCATTCAGCATAGTCAATATTCTACAGACCCCCGTTTCACTAAACTTCTTAAGTTTGCGCGAACACATTAGACACACAATCATCTTACGCCCGTTTCACTAACGAACAAAGTTCTTATCTTATTTCTTAGTTCTTTACTTATGCAAGTAATCCACAACATTCTTTTGTTGAATTTACGTCCCAATTTCATCAATTTACAGGAAACAAGTGAACAAGCCTAGCAAGACTAACCCAGTTTTAACATTTTTTGTTAGTATAAAGGGTTATAAGTCTGTGAATATTTGTTGAATAATAAAACGAAAATTCAAAATTGTTCGAGATCTTATGGTTATAGTACTACACATATAATTTCATTTAAAATCTGAAATTTCTTCTATCTTGATCATACTTTTAACATAATTTGGGTGTAAAATTTTGTGAATTTTTGTCGAATCTTACAAACAAAATTTGATCAAAATCTGACTAAAACTGTAGCCTCTATTGCATTCACAAGCCACTTTTAACATATTTTGGGTGTAAAACTCTGCGACGACAATATACGACCACATTTCGATGTGGGCGTATAAATCTACATTTCATAAGACTCCTAAATACTGTAATAATGACTAAAGTGATGAAAATTGGCAAATTTGTCCACAAAATGGTGCTAAGAATTCGAAGCAACAAATGCAAATGGTGTCAACATGACAACAATGACATCATCTGAACTTTTGATTGACAGTCGAAAAAATGAAAGGTCAAATTATGCAAGAAAAATAGGACAAATTATGCAAGAACAATGTGAAAAACATCCAATTTATTGATTATTTTGAGTACTCACAACAGAAAATGGCAGGTTTCGTCTATTTTAAGGCATTTCTTGAGTTAAGTTACGAAGATTTCTCAACGTAAGAATTTAAGGATAATTTCTTACGTAAGTCAGATTTAAGAAAATCTTACACTCAAGAAGTTTAGTGAAACGGGCGAAATGTCTTTTGAAATTGGAAATCTAGCATATTTTATTGAATCAGATGTCTTCAGGCCCTCGATTGTGATACTAAGCCTAAAGTGCACATAATATAGTGCTATTTGGGTCACTTACTCTTTCATGAAACTAAGTTAAAACTTGGATAACAATGAGCATATACCAACGTCCCTAAAAATTGAGAAGGTCTACCAAAGTTTTTATCATTTTTTGGTTACCAACACCAATTTTTATCAAAAAAGATTTGCATAAAATTTCACAAATATCATCATGATTTATTTAGATTTCTGTCGGTTACTGTTTGGACTGGTCACTAGTATCCAATGTATTTTGCTGTTCTTTTACTTTGTTTTGTACTTTTTGCACTTTTCGAGCCCTATTTCTTATAACAGAAATAGTGAAAGAAACAGTAAATTACCTTTTCAATGTCATTCCTTGTGCTTTGTGCACTGTTCTGGCATATGAAAGCTTCAGTGGAAATTGGAATCTTTCGGCTATGTTGCTATTCATCTTTGGGCAATAAACTACAAATATAAGATTCAATTGTTGTAAAATGAATAAAAAAAGCTAATGATTAAAGGGATTGTAAAGAGGTTTTCTAAAATCTTTATGTGCATTGAAGACACTCATAGCACCAATTTGCACCAATTTTCATTTTGATATCTGTGGTTATCGAAATTCTACTGAAACTAACCCATTTCATGACGTCACTAGATGTGAATTGCATAGTCAATAGTAGCTAACATGTAAGCTTTAGTGGAAAAGCAAGAACCACAGACGTAGGAATGAAAATTGGATTGGTGCAAATTGAAACTATCAGTGTTCCTGATACATATACAAAGTTTAAAATATCTCCTTTATACAATCCCTTTATGTACATGTATGGATCTTGTTATAAGGATTATGTTCAGAGGTCTGCTAGCCTTCATGATTTGTATGTGCTCTGAAGCATTAACCTGACATTGTTTCATTTTCAATCAGAATTTTAATGTTTACAAATTCATTTAGCTAATTGTGAATGAGATTCTTTTTATGTCAAAAATATTTGGTATAGTGATTAGGGCAATATGCTTTTGAAAGGGAATATTGGCCTAAGCATTCCATTTACAGATACAATGTTATTAGACAGAGGGATGAAAAGCTAATACATTGCTGTTACCCTGTTTAAATCCAAAATTCTAGTGGACATGTTCAATAAGGATTGTATCCTCAGGAGCAGTATTTAAAGGATCTTTTAGCACAGAAGATATTGTGGTTGAAAGTTAATATGAATGTCATATTGTTTCGGAACCTATACACATAAAAAGTCACACATAATTTCATTTTCAATCAGAATTTACAATTATAATTAAGCTACCTGTGAATGATATTCTTTTTATGTCGGCTGTAATATCAATAGTCGAAAAATGTACTGTAACTGTTTCTTCATTGATTTTCTGAACTTGCCCACATAATCCATTCACCAGTTTTGTAGACAAGTTTCGAAGTAACATAACATTCGCATTTACCTTTAACCACAATATCTTCTGTGCTACAAGATCCTTTAAGTACCGCTCCTTGCCAGAATCAATAGCATTAAAGGTAAATAAAGGGGCTTTAAGCCTGAGGATACAATCCCTATTGAACATGTCCACTAGAATGTTGGATGAAAACAGGAAAACAGTTTCTTGATGAGGATCATGTGGAAGAGGTCTTGACAAAGAGTACATAAATTCACTATGTTCTGGTTTTAACTCTCCTAAAGACAGATCACGGATGCAATGTATTAGCTTTTCATTCTTCTGTCTAATAACATTGTCTAGGTAAATGGAATGCTTAGGCCAATATTCACTTTCAAAAGCATATTGCCCTAAATCACTATACCGAATATTTTTGACAGGTGGGAGTTGTAAGAAATCACCTACCACAACCATCTGTATACCACCAAAGACTTTGGAATCACACTTACTTTGACAAATTGTTTCCAAGTTTTCATACATGGCAAGACTTAACATAGAAATTTCATCTATAATAAGAATATCTGTATTCATAATTCTTGTTTTGGCTTCTGCATACCGTTCATCATGGCACAGTAACCTTTTCAGCTGTTGTCCTCTATAACGCCCATCACCTATACCACTCCATTTATGAATGGTCATTGCATTCATTATCTACAACAAAATTAATGACATAAATAAATTTTGCAATGTTATTGTAGAAAACAGCAGAAATTGTGAGGGCATGAGGGGCATGGCCAGTCATGGGCATAGATCCCCAACCCCAAGCAGTTGGGGGGGGGGGGGGGGGTATAAATAGAGAACAGACTGATTAATAGGTAAATAGGAGGACAACTTTACTGTTGGGGTGTAAATGCTGTGGTCCCTCCGAACTAATGTTTTGCACAATCGCCACTGGTCCTTGTGAATGCCATACCTAGTTTACTGAGTAGACCTACCTGAGGATAGTTACTACAAGCTATACCGGTAGTGCACGTCAATTGGGCTATCTTCCCCCTCTGCGTAGCATCATCAACGATGTGCCTGACTAAAAATGTCTTGCCAACTCCTGCCTGACCACCAATATACAAACTGTTTCCATTTTTAACGGCATTGAGCGCTTGGATTTGCTTGGAATTCAACATCCTTCATTTTCTACCCATTACAATGTTTTGGAACACCTGCGTTTTCAGCCCGATATCATTGGCTGGTATGTATTAATATTGACCAATCATAGGCGGTATCTCATATGCGTTTGGAATGTTTAGTTTCTGCGAACTAGTCTTCGACAAATGGCGGAGAATTCTGACAGATCACGATAAGAGATGTTTAAATTGGTTAGAACAATGCTAATTGAAAATAAAATTTATTGGGATCATCTTTGACAGACGTAAAAATGGTTATTCTCAAAGGGCTTGACAAAAATTTGCACGATTCTTCACCGGAAACGGGAAATAAATTCGATTGAACGTATAAATTGTCAATAATTCAGTGGACTACTTAACTGACGAGTTGATTTTTTTTTTGATTTTATGAGTTCTTGAGCGTAAAAAAAATAGTATGGCCATGAAAAGCAGTGAATGTTGTATGTTATTCAAAGATTAATATCTTATGAACAATTTCAGTCATTTATGGGTACAGATACGAAGTGTTTTCACGTAATAAAACATCTTTATTCCATTCGTTTACATTTTGCTTGTAGCATTCGTTGGTCCCCTTTATCATATACTACTATATCAATAAAAAAAAAAAAAAAAATTTTTATTTTTTTTTTAATAAACGGTAGGCATTTGTTACTGGTCCCTGTGGTTGGGACTACAATGAAAAGTCGATGTACCTAACTAGCAGTTTGACCGACTGTGTTAGGGGAGTTTTGACTGAACTCACAACCGCAGAGCAGCAAGATTTTGTCTCCTTAAAGGGGAATGTTCAGCATTTTCGAGGGTCGATTTCGGCCTTGAATATATGTAAAAAGCCTTCAGAAGTACTATAGAACTGTACAAAAATCACACAATCCCTTCAATTATACCCGTAACTTATAAACCTCCAGTGACGTCATCCCATTGTTCAAGCGGGTTTTTTAATCTCATAAAATCCCTGAGCAGACTTTAGAACAGAATTTCCCCGGGATTTTATATAAAATACCCGGTATGTTACATATAAAATCACTAAATATCAAAAAAGGACAAAACCAAATTAAGTGTGTTTAATGAAAATAAAAATTGTAAGTGGCAGACTTGTTGCCAGTGACATCAGCATTGAGCGATTCAGACGTTGAAGTTGAAGTTGTTGTGGGTGCCGTATTTTGTACAGTGGGAGTATCTTCGGTGGTTGAGGTTCGAGCAACTTTTGTTAAGATCTCAGAAACATTTTGCTTTTGATCTGACGACGTCCTCTTATAAGTTCGCACAGCATCACTTCGATGTCCTGAAAAACAATATTGTGGAAATTATAAAAACCTGATATGCACCTGTGTGTAAACTAAGAAAATGAATCGAACAATACTTGACTTTATTAATCTAATGAAATGTGCATTTTACTAAGTTTTAAATTAGAGCAACAAATTGTATATATAAACCCACCAGTTACTTCACAAATCAGTTGCTCTTCATTTGCCTGGAAAAGTCTTGTAGCTGCCGTCGCTCTCAATGAATGGTTAGTTTTCGAACCTGAAATCCCAGCTGTCTTGCATAGCCTCTTTATGGTCGACTGTAGACTATTATGTCCAACTGGTAGACGAGTAAACCATTTCTGTGGACGGTTTGACCATTGGATTGAGGTAAAAGTAATCTGTATCCTTTCCATCGGAACTAAAACAGTATTAATGCATTTCATGGTTAACAACTATTTAACACAACAAAATTCTGAATTAAATGTTTACAGTAGCTGTAAATTATTTTTCTGAAATATTCATGTACATTTGAATATTCTGTAAGGTGCTTTAACATTGGACTTTTTTGTTTTGAATATTCCCTGCATATATTGATGTAACAGTAGCCTATGAATACTAACCAAAGAGAGCGATACTTTGACATAGTCTGACATAGCATCTAGATGGTTGAGCATTTTCGTAGGCACGGACTTCTTTTGGAGATACTTTACGGTCCTTAATGCCTCCATGATTTGTCTTGGATACATCTTCTTTGTACAGAAGATAGCGTCTGCCCTTTTCATCCACGTGTGGACCTGTTATTTGTGGCATGGAAAAAAGGCTCAAGCTCCGGTGCTCCTTCCCACCTCGTAAGGCAAAATTCAGTCCTGAAAAATACAAAATGAGTCATGTAAAAAAAGGTACTTGTACATAGTAATTGGTAATTATTCAAATGCAAAATGAAACTAGAACCGTGATAACGGTACTGAGCAGTGCGCAATTTAAACATCCTTGAACGGTTGCATTTTAGTCCTGCATATAAATTAGGTCATGTGACAGAGCTGTTTATAGTTAAAAATCTCAATTTTCAATCGGCTATTAAACCGGAAGTAAACATCGGAAAACACAAAGTAAAACATCATTTGATAGATTTTATCGAGGGCAATAGCTTTGGTTCAAATCAAAAGGTCATCAAATTGTTATCTATCTTATGAAATCCGTAATTCAGATAACACGTGTTTTTTTCCCGCCAAAAAAACACGCAGAGTTACTATAGAACAAAAAGAACAAAATTCCAAATAGCACTTTTGATCAAAATATCTAGTGTTATATATCACTGGAAAGAGGAGATAAAGCGTAATAAGAAAAGAAGATATTTTGTGACGTGACGTAACGTGACAGAGCTGTTCAAAGTTCAAACTAACAATTTTTAAATGGCTATAAAACCGGAAGTAAATATTGGACAACAAAAATGAATACACCGTTGGGTAGATCTCATCATGGGCAATAACTTTTGTTCAGGTCATAAGGTCATCCAAATCCAAGGTAACGTGTAATGAGCTTTGACAATTTTTGTCATTTCTGAATATCTTTTACCGGAAATAGGCAAACATCATAATCGAAATGAGCAAATTGGCTGTTATCATTTTGTTGGCCATAGATTGAAAATGCCCTAGACATCAATATTATACAAATCGGATGATACCCTGTTCACTTCTCTCGATTTAAAGAGAACATGTTCATTTCAAGATGGTGGCCAGCGTGTTACTTCCGGTTACGATTTTATCATATTTTTTTCTTTGTTAGTGATGTTCTTCCATATCTTAAGAAGAAAGTGTTACCTATCGTATGAAATCCGTAATTCAGATAACACGTGTTTTTTCCCGCCAAAAAAACACGCAGAGTTACTATAGAACAAAGAACAAAATTTGAAAAAGCAATTTTGATCGAAATATCTAGTGTTATACATTTTTGGAAACAGGAGATAAAGTGTGATAATAATAAAAGATAATTTATGACGTACATGAATTAGGTCACGTGACAGAGCTGTTTAAAGTCAAAACTCGACATTTTTATATGGCTATAAAACCGGAAGTAGATATCGGACAGCAAAAATGAATACATCAGTTAATAGATCTCATCAAGGGCAATGACTTTTGCTCAGGTCACTCAAGGTCAAGGTCACAAGATATGAGCCTTAAAAGTTTTGACTATTACTTAAAATTTTAAACCGGAAATAAAAAAAAATCTGAATCGAAATTCAAAAATCGGCTTCCCATGTTTTGTTAGCAATCGACTGTAGATTCCATAGACATCATTTTTATTCAAATCGAATGATTCACTGATTCTGAATATCGATTTAAAGAAAAATCAGTCATTTCAAGATGGCGACTGATATGAAATATCTGGGTCAGATTTTTTCATTCCATATTTAGACAATGGTTATTTCTAGCACATCGCATAAAGAATTTTTTGAATATCTTAATTATTCCGGAAGTTGAAATTTCAACTTTACAAGCGAATGACGTCAAAACCGGAAGTGATATACAAATTTTGAAAATACCATTTAGTTAGAAATCAAAATGTTTGTACACCTGTAAGTTTTCAAATTGATCGAAATAAAATTGCAAAAGTTAAAAAAGCGGTTAAAAAAGTGCTCCAAAAAGTCAGCAGAGAATGTCTAAAAGTGAATTTATGTTGAAAGCTATTATGTAGACATTAGAATAATGAAATAAACAAAAAAAGTTTTATCAAAATCGGTTCAAAAACAGAGGTAAAAAAGGTAAAAAACATAAAATGGGTTTTTCTGTCATATGTCATTTCCGGTTAGACAAAAAACCGCCATTTTACATTCACCCAACACCGAGCAGTTAGTGATTGTAGGAAAACATGTGAGATAATGTGTGGCATGCTCCCTTCATACCGAATTAGCGTGACCAGAAGTAGAAAAAAAAAAAAAAAAAGTCATTATGAAAACAAAGCAGTGCGTTCGCTAGAACGCACTGCAATAATACTGAAATAGTAAATATTTTCCATATTTTCGAACATCTATTTAACACCAGGGTAATCTCTTTGGAAATTTCTCAATTTAAACCAAAATTGTGTGGTTTTGAAATGCATAATTTTTCTTAATTAAAATCATATGGATAAGCATGAAAAATATGTACCTGTGAGGTATAATATTGTATCAAGCAGCTTTCGTGGACTGTCTTCACCCAATGATCCATTCATCCAGAGTAATTCCTCTTCGTCAGATGATATAGTTTCTGTCAATTTCCTACTGGAACTTCCTAAACCTTTCTTTGAAAGATTGCGCATAGCAGCATCTAAGCATTTGCGAGCTCCAATAAATTCTTCGTCATCAAATAAATTAATAACTGTGCCATTTTCTCTGAGTGATGACTGAATCGCTGTGTAACTGTAAAGTGCATAAACACTGTTAGCGGGATATTCTGAACCATTTTGTTTTCGTACTTCAAAAATAAAGTATTTCAAAGCTATATTTAAATATTCCTTGTTCATTTTCAATAAATGAGTGTTGAGGCATCCTGCTGGCATTTCAAGGTTGTCTTGCATTGGCCGTGACCGCCTCTCTTCCTGCCACCTTGAATACACTGACACTCCCCAGTTGTTTCGATATCGTGTAGACTTGGGGACGCACACCTTTAATTTTTTCTCAATATCTTCACTGGATAAAGGTTCTCCAAACCTGTATTGAAAATCATCTTCCGGCATAATCCCACTAAAAAATACACGTATGTTTTAGGATAACCCACACCGCCCTGCAAATGTCTAAAATTTAGTCTGCTACATTAAATGAGTACATACCAAAATATCCGGTTTAAAAACGATGTTGAAATATTTTTTTAAATTGAATAGAATTCATTTTTAAGAAAAACTAATTTATGATTTTGGTCTGAAATGTATTCTTATGGATACAAAAGGTAACTTTAGTGTCAAATGTCCATTTTCTAAGAATTTTTCAGACCCCCGCATTTAAAAGCTACGTGCAGTTGTTACCGGGACTATTATATAGGAGACGACAATATTCAACAATCTTAAAATGCGACTGGGGAAGGAGAACCCCGGGGAAGGGGTTTTCCTTGGGGGCAAATGAGACAAAAAAGGGGGCTAGGAAGATTTTTGGGGGGAACGATCTTAAAAAGTTTAAGTTTTAGTGATTTTAGAGTCTTAAAAGTGGATTTATAATTCGTGATTTTTCCCAAACCCCCGCATTTAAAAGCTACGCGCAGTTCTTTCCGGGACTATTATATAGGAGACGGACGACTAAATAAAACTATATTATAATGCGACTGGGGAAGGAAACCCCGGGGAAGGGTCTTCCTTAGGGTAAATGAGAGAGAAAAAAGGGGTGAAGAAGTTTTTGGGGGAAACGATTTTAAAAATTTGTCGTTTTTGACAAATTTATTTCTATGAATTTGGCTTTATTTCGTGATTTTTCCCAAACCCCCGCATTTAAAAGCTACGTGCAGTTCTTTCCGGGACTATTATATAGGAGACGGACGACTAAATAAAACAATATTATAATGCGACTGGGGAAGGAAACCCCGGGGAAGGGTCTTCCTTGGGGTAAATGAGAGAGAAAAAAGGGGTGAAGAAGTTTTTGGGGGAACAATTTAAAAAAATTGCCGTTTTTGACAAATTTATTTCTTTGAATTTGGCTTTATTTCCTGATTCTTCCCAAACCCCCGCATTTAAAAGCTACGTGCAGTTCTTTCCGGGACTATTATATAGGAGACGGGCGACTAAATAAAACAATATTATAATGCGACTGGGGAAGGAAACCCCGGGGAAGGGTTTTCCTTGGGGTAAATGAGAGAGAAAAAAGGGGTGAAGAAGTTTTTGCTGCATATAGAATTGCTATTAGGTCCAAAAAATGGTGGTGGGCTCTTTTTGCTCATACAATTGATCTTGCTCTTCAAAATGGGTGGCTTTTGTATAGGCAGACACCATCCGCTACTGAGCATCCTCTCGATCAACTTGGCTTTAAACGTGATGTAGTAAGAGTTTATCTTCTTAGGCATCAACAACCCCGTACTAGTAATGGTAAAGTTGGAAAACGGGGTCCAATTGATAAGAGAGTACCAAGAGAAGTACGATTTGACAAAATCAGTCACTACTCTTGCAGCACTGAAACTCAGCGCCGATGTGTTGTTTGTGGCAAAAACACTCGAAAAGCGTGTTCAAAATGTCAAGTCAGTTTGCATAACCACTGTTTCAATCAGTTTCATGGCATCCAGTAAAATTTCACAAAAGCATTTAATGACCCCTTAATTCAGTGATTACCATTATCAAACCATTCAATATTATTGAATTCGAATTTGGAATGTTGTGTAATACTCTAATGAATTGATGTATTAAATTGATTTACTATTAACTGATCCTGAGATATTTTTTGATGAAACCTCAAAGTCAAGCCCATGTTCAACAACAATGCATACCTGAACACAATACCAAACGCTACCAAAATAAAGTCCTAATCCTTACGTAATAATCTTAAAGCATTATTATATGAAAAAACCTACATAGAGACATACTTAGCAATAAATCTGTGTCAGAATATTGATGGGGTCGTTCGTGCCTGATGCACCCTTTTAGGGTGCAGCGACATTTTTCACTTTTGAGAAAAATAAATTTCAAATATTTCAAAATTAATTCTTAATTAGTGAATTGTATACTAATCCACACATTTATATTCACTTTTAATCTTAAAACCAATAGTTGGGATTTAAAGGGTTAATGTTCTTATTCTAAATTGGAGGGGGAGGTAGGATTTATCCATGCTCAAGACCAGCTTGAAGGATGTTTACTCAGCATTTATTGTATAAATAGACCAACGCCATGTCATTCCGACCAAACTGGAATTTGGATCAGGTCCCTCAGGTAGCCTAAATAGTAGTCGTTAATTAAGTATATTAACGCCTACACTATTTTTTGCGACCATTCTAATAAATAAGTCAAACTAGTTAAGTCTTATAAAGCCTAAAAGTACAGGCATTAATTAGTGGCTATTAGGCATAGAACGCCTACACGGCATAGTTAACCTTTTTACTGATACATTTATATTTAATTCATCTTTATTCTAGGCACCTGTCACCTACCTAAGAATTCTGTGACCTAGCATAGTTTGTTGGAACCTATTCACAGCCAGTCATCCAATTATACCTAAACTAAGTAAAAATAATTATATAATTATAATAATGTTTCTTTCGTCGTTTAGACATTGTATTTGGCAAAACCTGACGTTGACCTAATTTTATAAACCCATATTTACTTTGGTATTTAACATATATATTCACGTTTATTAAAGAATACAAATTATATTGTATTTATTGTATAATTGTGTTTAAATTTTATCTGTTTTGTTACTTTTCTGCATAATAGCTAGATTGGGAATGAATTTAGATTAGGGTTGCTAACCCTATGATGTATGAGTTATACCCCCCCGAGCTCAACATGTCGGCTTACCAAGAGGACTTACCAATGACTGAGTAAAAGCGATTCAAAATTACTATGGACGAAATGACAATGCTGGAGATTTAGAGGGTATGTACTAGAGAGTATTTGGACCATTTACCTTAATGATGATGAAAATCAGCATAACAGATGCCCTACTGGTCCAGAGTCTTGGTGTTGGTAACAGAAACTATTAGCTAGAGCAGGCCTTCTCAAATGGCTGCCCGCAACGCCCTTCAGAATGGCCCCTCAAGAGTGATCCCTCCTGCTAAAACTCTCTGCTCACTATGCTATCTAAGCTCTATTTTTTTTCATAAAATGCATTTGGCCCTTTACAAAAATTAATTGAGTAGGCCTGAGCTAAAGGTATATGATCACTTACAAGATGAAAGCACACAGCACCCTCACCACAACGTGTTTCACAAGCAATTTTGTCTGTGTTTGAGAGGCTCAGTAGCAAAACCCCGCTGTCTGGTTGTATCAGAGGACCAACACAAAATAAAAATGAGTCATTCAACCAACTGATTTGGAAACAAGCTCCAACACATCGCTTTACAAGCTACCAGTTTGTATGTCATTCTGTAAATTTATGCTGCATGGAGTTAAATAAAGGGAGTACAGCACTCACAGTAGTGGAGAAGACAGGACTAATTCCAAGTTGTAATGCTGAAAACGTCAGTCTCTAGTAAGAGATTTAAGAAAGTAAAGGAAGTCTAAAGAATTATAATTTTTAAAGAAGGCGTCAGTTATTTACCAGGGGGATTTTGATCATATTTTTTTTTTCTTTTTTTTATGTAGTTTTTAGACAATAATATATCTAATAACATAAAATAGTTGTTTTTTTCTATATATTATCTGTGTGAAGCCATTGGGAAGATTAAAGGAAATTAGTTATAATTTGTTTTCTTTAACCCTTTAGTGCCGACATTTTTATTTTCATATCGATACTGTTAAAAATGATAAAAATCATCTTCTAAGTGAGGTTTCGGCAATAAAAATATTTTCTCACAATTATTTTAGCTTCCATTTGCTATTTAAGGTCCGACCTTGTACAAGGACACTAGGCAAAAGAAGACACAGGTTTTCATTAATGAGATTTACATAAATAAAGCATTGAATATAATTTTTTATTCAATTCAACATACTTTTAACAATCAATATCTGAATAATTTCATTGGTTATTTTATGTAACATCTTAAAACATTAGTTAATTTTGTGATATACCTTTGATATAAATAACTTACAATGTAACCAGGCAATCAAATGACATGCTTTACATTCTATGTATGGAACGCGACAAAACATCTATCATGCACACCAACTTGACATTTTATGCACCTATGCCTAATTTTCATTCCACATTCAGCACAACGTATTTGCTTGTCTAATAATTCAACAAGATGATCTCTTCTATCATATCTTACAGCTTTTGGTACCCTTTTATCCAGACTGCTATGTCTGGCAACTGGTCTACCTATCTTACGGGTGTACACCGACCGCATGAGATATATCTTGGCGATTTCGCGTCGAATACAAAGAAGATATTTTGGTGATGTTTTGCTTGATGGAAGGGATCGATATAAATGCCAGGTTTGTTGCACACATAAATCCAAACAGAAAGCAAATATTGGCCACCACCATTTCTTACATCGAAAAGTCGTTCTGTAGTTTGAAACATTTTGAACTAACCTATCAACCCCACCCATTATTTGATTATAATGCTTTATGGCAAACGGTCGATCCACCTCTAGTCGTTTACCTTGTGCTTTAGACCATCTTGAGGCCTTTTGAATTGGATGGAGATCAGCTTTGTTAGAAATCATGGTTACAACATTGTTGTCATTCCATCGTATAAGAACAATACCATTTTTAGTATCACACTTATAATCATATGTTCCCCGGGGTTGTTTTTCTATAACTTTAGTGTTTTGAAGAGGACAATCGCCTATTCTGTTGACACGAATGGTTCCGGTGCATGCAAACCCTGCTTGTGTCAGAGTATCTACCAAAATAGGGGAAGAGAAAAGGTTGTCAAATGTAATATGATAAGCATTATGATCTAAGACAGATACCAGATCAACCACAACATTGCCACCCATGCCGAGACCTGGTTTGATAGGTTTTTTGAATCGATTTTCCTTGGTAAGGCTCAAAATTAACAACATACCTCAGACAAGTTGCAAGGACCCACATCTTATATCCAAATCTTATAGGTATACCCCTGATAAATTGTTTAGCACCATGTTTCCCGAAATATGGAATCATACTTTCATCAATACTTAGATTTTGTTCATGGCGAAAATATTTTAAAAAGCGTTTGTTAAGACTATCAATAAGCGGTCTAATTTTGCTCATCTTGTCAGTTAGATCAAGATCTGTGTTGTCTTTGACATGAAAATATCGCATGATTTCATCAAAACGGTCTCGAGACATAGCTGCAGCTACAGATTCATTGCGAACATCCTCAGACCAAAAATACCGTCTACGGGGAACAGTATTGTAGCCTGAAACTTAAAGTATAGCAAGAAAAGTCTGCAATTCTTCAGGATTAACAGAAAACGAATGTTTTCCCTTTTGACCAGCATATCGAATGCTCTGGTCACAGAGCATTAGTATAACTTCATCATCAAAGAAAAGTTCAAACAGTTCTATTGGGTCAGATGGTATATCAGTCAGATTACCAGAAGGACAATTCCATTGGAACCTATCCCTGTGTTTGTCAAGCAAATCCTGTTTTTTCCAGATACGATCTTTAACTGAAACAACTGGGATATCTCTGACTTCCCGAAAGTTAGATTCTGTGATGTTCTGGGACTGGGTGGTACTCTGCGACTCAGAATCAGTTTCTGACACATCCGAATCCTAGAAAAGAAAACACATTTGCAAAGTTCATTGAAATTACATTTATGCGATGTACTGTATGTTTGAATATTTATTTGGATATACTGAAATGTGATTACGGCATGTGTCTACTTGAATAAAACTAACCTCAATATATCCATCTGAGTGGTCGTCGTCATTTGAAGTTGAGCTTTCTTCTTCTTCTTCAACAGCTGATCTTCGAGATCTTTTCATGCTGGAAGGACCAGGGGTGAGACTATTTTCTTTAACCTGTAAGTTGATTATGTTAAGGCTGATCAGTATATACATAATGAATTTTTAAGGGCTTGTTTTGTAGATGAGAATACAACCATGTTTACTTGATATAGGCTATAATAGACCTATCTGGAATATGAATATTATGTGTGTAGAAATAACCTGACAATGCTTACAACAGATGGTCCAGGTATGTCTCGTAAAAAAAACGCCTCTCGTGGTCGTTCGTGTAGATTGTTGCTATTGCTCCTGCAACTAGTTGGCGGCCGCCAAGATTTGCTATATTTTGTGACTCATCACCACTATCACTAACATCTGGCGGTTCAATATAAATGTCAGCTTTAGCAAAGACCTCTTCGTACTCTAACAGGTCCAAAACCTGGTTAACATTCATCAATCTGTTAAAATAAACAAAATAAAATCATTTTTTAAAAATAGAAATACCTGTGACCTCTGGATCCTATTGTCCTTGTATGAGGTCGGACAACAATTTTGGCATTTCTATGTATATTATCTAACAATTAGCTGCAATTTTAATTTAAATCACACCTGGGACATACTACCTCAATATTAATAACACATTTTAGTCAGAATCTAAAATAATTTAGTAAATAGATAACTTACTGCCTCTTGGAAGTCATTTGATTTCTTCAATGCCCTTGAGCTAGGCAAAACATGGCCGCCAAGGTCAGGAAAAACAGGGGAGAAAACTCCATTGCTACTTTTTGAAGACTAGGTTATTCTGGTCATTAATGATTTTGGTCGAGTTGTCTTTTAACAACTTTTTAACAAGTTGCATCGCTAAAAGAGTGATGACCTTGTACAGGGACGGCAGGCACGAAAGGGTTAATCTTCCCAATGGCTTCACACTTTTCATTATATATTGTATTGTTTTTTGTTGTTAATTCATTTTACTTGATAACGTTACCTGTGTGTGTTTTGAAACGTAGTATGTAATAAATAGTACATAGAAGTAGTATATCCATATATCTTAGTGTTTTAATGTAATCTTTCTACTTCTATAATATGTCTTATAATGTCAATAATAATGTTTGAGGAACACAATTAATTGCATTTAAAAATAATTCACTGAGCAAACCAGGATGGTCAGAGAAAGCGATGTTTTGATGTGACTGAGGTCCCTAAATCAACGCCCTTTGGAGGGATGAACACGCAAAATAGAGGCTGTCAGATTTGAATGATAGCTTGGCAGGCAAATAAATGATAATATTTCAAAACACGTCAAGAATTGTTTCTGAATCTTTCTGCAAGACATCCACTAGGACATGTATTGTATACATATATATCGGGTGTCCCAATAAAAACGTCCTCAAGTTTGACAGTGAGTATCTCAGCTGTTGGTGAACCGATCTCTTTCAAAATTCTCACAATTTTACTTCAACATGTCCTTGTCAGACCCTGAAAATATGAAAGTCATCGAACAAAAATTGTACAAGAAATGCCACGAACAAAATAGCATGTCACAAAATCCAATATCAGAGCAAACTACACATTTCAATCTGTGTCTATTGTGCTTTCACCACATCGACAACCAATATCAAACATTTTCCATCCTGAAATACTCTCACCAATCTCATCTTAAGATATTTTCTCCCAAAAAGATACCTTCCTGCTTTTCAGTTCCTGTTCATCTAGTTTGTTTCACTGGTGATGGTAATGACTCTGGGCAGTATGGGATTCTCTTAAGAAACAGGTGTACTGCACTTGGGTTAGAAGGACACACTGATTAAACATGAACTGAAATGCAGGATGGTCGCTTTTAGATGAGATCCGTGAAAGTTTATCAGGATGGAAAATGTTTGATATTGGTGGTTGATGTGGTGAAGACACAATGAACACAAATTCAAATATGTAGTTTGCTCTGATATTGAATTTTTTTACATGCTATTTTGTTCGAGCCACTACTTATACAATTTTTGTTCGATGACTTTCATATTTTCAGGGTCGGACAAGGATATGTTGAAGTACATCTGTGAGAATTTTGAAAGAGATCGGTTCACCAACAGCTGAGATACTTACCGTCAAAGTTGGGGACGTTTTTTTTTTTTGGGACACCCGATACAAATACTTCAGTTCTGTCAACAATGTTGTGATAGGTATTTGTATTTTGAATAATATTGGACTAAAAAAAATATTTTAATACTTTATTGCAAAATCAACAAATACATGTACATGTATAATTGAATTAACAAAAACAATATGGCAAAAATTTAAGTACAAATTGATGAGAGCCAAAGTAGAAGAATAGTCAGCAATTTCAATATGTTAATGTTTAAAAACTTTTCACAGTCGTAGGGGCCCACGACTCGACGGGGGTGGGGTGGGGCTGACCAACTTGACAACATCTTATTGATGTTTTAGTGAATTGTTTTTCGGTCACTGCCCAATTTTTAGGATCTCGCTGCCCAAAAACATACTATTTATGAGACTATGTTTTGCGAAACATTCATCTAGTAAAAAGTCCAATGTGCATCACTCAAACAGTCAATATCTTTTCACAGCTAGCTAAATTTGTTGTTGTTGTTGTTAAATTTAGAATAGTAGTTTGAAAGTTTGTGATGTCCACATCCTTCAAAGCAACCACAGATTTATACATCAAAAGTGATTGTTGAAGAAAACCATTTTTTTGATAAAGTTTGATTTGGATAGAGCATGATTGTAGTTGGCCTAAAGACAATTTAGTGAACACAAAGTCCTCTTCCCATTTCTTAGCTTTGGCTTCATTGACAAGTTTTCCCTTTAATTTCTGACGTTTGTTAGGTAGGAGACACAATTTCGCATAAATTTGCTCTGTTTCAGGAAAAGCTATGTTTGCCCGATGGAGAGATACACAAAGTAAATTAGCTTTCTGTTCATGGTTGATTGTAAGTTGAATTTGATCAGTGTCAAGGTCAACATCTTCTATAGAATCTCTGTGTCTTAGGAATATATCCTCATCATCAAATATCAATGTGTCTTCAAAACCAGAGTCATCAGAACAACTTGGAAACTGTCGAACTGCCTTGTCTGTATAAGAAAAATTGGATGAAGTCAAACTAGGTTTGTTTGCCTTTTGCTGGTAGAGCTTCGGTGACTGTGCATAGCAGTGTTGAGACTCGTTGCTTTGTTTTATTATCTTTTTTGGCGTCCAATTCTGCCCGGCTCTATCAAATTTATTAACTAAGCGAGAAACGGTTTCTTCTTTTTTTCTAAGTGCTTCTGCTCTATTATTTGATTGGTTGTAAGAGTATTCATCATATTTCCTGTTTATTGCCTCTCTACGACTTAACTCTGACAAACGATTTAATCTTGATGATGTTGATAAGTAAAAAGATTGTTGGAAACTGCTGCTTATTTGATCTCCAACCTGTTTCAGATCTGAAATAGCTTGCGACACTTTTTTTTTTATTTGCTGACCCACCTCCATTTCTGAAAAATAAATATATATATTATAGTTTCAGTTTATACTTTTCTTTTAGGAGTTTGTTTAAAGTTTTGAAAAATTTGAATCTGGTTTATTTTTGCAGGGAATGTATAAGTTGGCATAATTTTACCTTCATAATATTCCAGAATATAACTTCACTCTAAAGTATATTTTCCCCGTTCTTAATGTGAGTTAAATAAATAACAGCTAATCTTGGTAACCCTGAATCAGCTTATACCATAAATTTTACTTTCGCATTTATTCATTTTGGTAGGTAATTTCAGAAGAACATTTTTCTTATTAATGTTTATAAGACATATAGAAGTAGGAAGATTACATTAAAAACACTAAAATATATGGATATACTACTTCTGCAGTAGTATGTAATAAATGCAGAAGTAGTATTTCCATTTATCTTAGTGTTTATAACATTTTTCTTATTATCAAACATAAAGCTAAAAGGGGTAACATATCAACACTATTTTAAACCAAAAAAAAATGACTATATTATTATCTTGTTTAAAGCTGTACTACGTCTTAGAATGAACAAAAAAATTTAATTTTCAAACTTGGTCAATAGGATTATACATTCATCAGGGGACAAACCAGTGGCATAACTACACAACAGATTACCTAAATAATCTGATAAATCCAGAAAACTATGTTTAAATACAATAATTAATAAATGCCTTAATCCAATTTAAGACATTTATCAATAATAATCTGTAATTGTATGGAAAAGTACATAGTTTTATGGGTTTATTTGATTCTGTTTGTATACTTTGGACACTGTTGATGAATATATACTCTTATTGACCAAGTTTAAGAACTTAATTTTTTTGTTCATTCTAAGACGTATCTCTTTAAAGATAGTGAACTTTACAAAACAGGCCCTATTTGTGAGAGCTTGTGGCCTTATTTTTTTTTATACCTTTTGTAATAATTAAATATGTAATTTTAAAAGTATAAAGCACGATAAACTTACCAATATTTAAAACAATATTTCAGATTTACTCTCAATGATGCTTGCTGTGCTGATCGTCCAAAGGCAGAAGATGTCAATTTATATAAAATAAATAACAGATGACTATTTCACAACTTCAAGCTTTCAGTTAACTTATGAGGAATCAAAACTTTTTGCTTTTTATATGGCACAATATCGGCTCTACGTGTAGATGTATATGTAGGCTAATTACAGGTGTGGATGCATTGTAGTACCTTTATAGCGCAATATCACAGTTATCACTTTGTATCTTGCATCAAAGCTGTGGACCTTTTTTTATTAACATCAATTTGCTTGGATACGAGAAATGAAGGTTGACCTATAATAAGTCATCTTCACTCATAATTTCAGTCAACCAAGCTGTAAATGGGTAAGGATAACTAGGTCAAATCAATACCTAGAGTTTGGCCAAAGACAAGCTGAGAGAAAGGATCCTCATAGTAGCTATTACTAAGTTGTTATCTAAAATAAAATACAGTGAAAACCTTGAAAACCGCAATCCCTGAAGACCGGTTTCCCCTGAATATTGGCCAAATGTAAAAGTCCCGATAAAACACTCTACGATTCATTGATTTTTTTACCTGAAAACCGTCCAACCCTGAACTTATGGCTAAGTTAACACATTCCTAACCCAGGGAGCTTCGCAAAAACTATTATTTTGTTACATGACCATGCTGGATAAATTTCATTGGAATCGACCGCTACAGCCCTTCATTGTGTCATACTGTCAAACATAAGATGTAATGACACTTTTTTATGCTTTAAAGATGCTACAGGTCCAATTTCGTTACCATGGCAATAACCATTATCCACCAAAAAATTTGAAAAAGTTTAAATATATAATAGACGACAGTGAATGTAGGGAAGCTTTAAATACTCTGAAATTAAATTCATCACCAGGCAATGATGGCCTTACAAAGGAATTGTATAGCTGTTTTTGGCCATACATTGGTAAATATGTTCTAAATTCTTTGAATGAATCCTTTGAAAATAAATGCCTTTCGCAATCTCAAAGACAAACAATAACAAAACCCGAAAAAACAAACTTGAATTAACAAATTGGCGACCCATCTCAGTTATAAATGTTGATGTGAAAATTGCTAGTAAAATACTTTACCTTAGAGTCAAACAATTTCTCAGTAAATTAATGCATGCTAAACCAAACAGCATTTGTTCAGGTCGAAATATAAATGAAAACATACGAATTATAGATGATTGTTTTACACTGGCACAACAGAAACGAATTACAGGAATTTTATTGGCAATCGATTTTTCTAAAGCCTATGATTCAATTTGTCCCTTCTACATGATTAAGTCTCTGAAATACTTCGGTTTCAAAAATTTTTTTTTAAGATGGATTGAAACATTATATAACAAATAAGAATGTGCAATAATGAATAATGGTTTCACAACCAAATATTTCCCAATAGAAAGAGGTGTTCGTCAAGGTGACCCCATATCACCGGTACTATTCAATTTTGTCATCGAAACCCTATTTATTAGAAATGATCAAGAATATAAGGGAATCGAATTTGGTACTAAAACGCTTAAAATGGTTGCATTTGTTGATGACCTTACTTGTTTTTAAAACAGCAAGACATCTACTAGAAGTAATGAAACAATTTAACTTAATTTCTGGTCTATCAATAAATTTTACAAAAACTGAAGCATTTAATCTAAATAGCAAGTGTAAAAGTATATCAAAATGTATCTCTAATTTAGGACTAAACCTATATACGTCATCAATTAAAATTTTAGGTACTAGTATTCATTTTACAACAAATAATGCTTTGAAAGACTTTTAAATTTTAAGAATAAACTCAACAATATAGAAAATGAATTAAAAGAATGGGCTAACAGAACGCTAACATTAAGAGGCAAGATTTTGATACTTAAAACATTCTGTATATCAAAAATAGCATTACAAATCCAATCACTTTTCGTATCAAAAGAAATAATTAACAGTTTTAATCAAATTTTCTTTAAATTTCTATGGAATGGGAACGATAAAATTAAAAGGGATGTGATATACCAACCAACTCAGAACGGGGGGTTGGGCATGATTAATTTTGAAGAATTTGTGGCGTGTAAAAGCCTATTTTGGGTAAAAAAGTTATTCAATAACGAATATCAGCCATGGAAGGAAGTATTAGAATATTATGCCATACAATCCGCGATTATTATGTTCATGTAATTACGAATCTAAATGTATAAATATAAAATCCCAATTTTACTACCAGCTTTTTAAAAACTGGCATCAAATCTATAACCAATATATTGATAAGATTTCTCCAATTCAGACCCAAATAACATAAATATAAAAATGTTAAAATAAAAACAGATGAAAATATGATTCTTAATATGATAAAGAAAAATTGTATCTTTGTTTCTGATTTTCTAAGTAATACATTAAATGAAACATTAAACTTCGCAGAAAAGTTAATCTTTAAAGGGTAAAAAAAATCATGTTTAAAATTTGACGACGTGATACACAACATTACAGATAAAACGAAAAAGCACACAATTTATAAAAATGAAATATATTGTACTCTGAATAATGTTTTTCTTGATATGTATCAATGTGAATTTCAAAGATAGTGGACCACGGCCATATACGCCTAACGAAAATTTAATCAGGATAAAACCAAACTTTCTCAAACCTTTCAATTTAGGTCCAATAACATCAATTTTAAGTTACAACAAAATTGGTTGAAAACTAAGATAGTAATAGCATATTCAAGACTTTGGGGCAAGGTCAATAACTCTGCTACTAACGGTCGAAAATAGCTCAAATTCTAACTTGATCTTTGTTTTCTGAATATGTATATACATATTGAATTTCATTTGATTCCATCAAAAATTCTAGTTTTTAGAGCGTTTATAAGCAATTGATGTAGATAGAAGCACTGTATAGAGGTTAAAGGGCGAAAACTCCTCAAAACTGATGAAAGAGGCCTAAATCTTGAAAAAAGCTTTAATTTTAATCAAGAATAAACTAAACTTTCGATTTAGGTCCAATAACATCCATTTTAAGTTTCATCAAAATCAGTTGAAAACTAAGAGAGTAATAGCATATTCAAGATTTGGGGCAAGGGCAATAACTCTGCTACTAACGATCCAAAATAGCTCAAATTCGAACTTGATCTTCGTTTTATGAATATGTATACACATATCAAATTTCATTTGACTCCATCAAAAACTCTAGTTTTTAGAGCGTTTACGAGCAAATGTTGACGGACCGACGGACGGACGGACAGGGGTGCCGACAATATACGTCCTCATAGAGAGATGAGGGCGTATAAAAGTTAAAGCTCGCGACATATATCATAAGAGAATAACCTCCAGATTTGTAAGACCAACAGCAATAGATAAATGGGAAACGGAATTAGATATTTACTAATTTCTTTATATTTCCGGAACAAGAATTTGAGTAATGACCAAAACTTTCAAGGCTCATATCTAGTGACCTTGACCTTTGATCCTGTGCAAAAGTTATTGCCCTTTTATAAACAGTCTTGAAATAATTTCAAAACTGTTACGCACTGCACAGAACCATGCAAAGCCTATGGAATAAGAAAATATTCTCCAGCCCACTAATGAAGTTCATTTGGAGGCTCTGCATTATGTTTTTATACCCAGAATACAGAATCATTTAGATGAATTCAGAGAGGCATTCATCAGAAGACCTCTTCGTACAGCCAACCAGAAAACACCTTTACATGTGGATTGAGGGTCAAATTATTGATCCATTTGAAAGTTTAACACAGGTAGTTTTAGTTTGATATATATATGAAAAACATTTATTTTTTATGTCAAATTGTTGGTAGAGGTGGACAGTAGGTAACCCCTTATATTGTTCAACCGTAGGATCATATGTGACTTAGACACATGGGTATTCCAACTTTTTTGAACAAAGGATGCATTGCATATACAACAGAAATGACACTTTAAGTTTGAACTTGCTAAAGTGCTGAACGATTGACAATAGTCTCACTAAAATGCAGATAATTATGGATATACATGGATTTGAAGGTTCAAATTTTGACCAGGAGTTGTGAACACTAGTACTGAATAGATTAGTTTCTCAGGCTGTGTGCGATTAGTCAAGTGCACTATGAACCGTCCTGGAGGATTTGGATGGATTAAATTATAGCTTGCCAGGCAAGGTAACATACGCCCACTGATAGCTTTGATTGTAAGTGCGAGTGCTTGATTGTTGCCCATTGACATTTAGTTGAAAGAAAGAACTGTGAATATAAACTGAATTAACACTTCTGAACACACTGTCAAGACAGTTAGACACGATATGTCCGTGACAAATTATCGGATCATCACAACAATCAATAGGGATCATCTTCATAATGACATTGACACACATAATCAAAATCAAAAGAATCTGTAAAGAATTGAAGCCTGTAGAGTGAGCACGAGATGCACAATATAGCTAATAGAGTGAAACGTCAACAAGTCAGATACCTTATTTCCGTAAAAAATTATTCGATCATCTTTATAATGACATTGACCCATAAAATCAAAATCAAAAGAATCTGTAAAGAATTGAAGCCTGTAGAGTGAGCACGAGATGCACAATATAGCTAATCGAGTTAAAAGTCAAGTCGGACACTATATTTCGGTGAACAATTATCCGATCATCACCAAAATCAATAGGGATCATCTTCATAATGACATTGACCCACAAAATCAAAATAATCTGTAAAGAATTGTAGCCTGTAGAGTGAGCACGAACCAAATGTGAACGGACGGACCGACGGACCGACAGGGTGATTACAATATACCCCCAACTTTCGTGTGGGCGTATAAAAAGGGTGATACATGGCAAATCGTGTGGAAAAAAACTTACATCGATTGCCGCAACTTGTCAACAACTTACCAATTGCGAATATAAGACCGATAGTTGTGGCTGATGAAAATGTTTCAAACTGAGTCTACATCGATTGGTTTTATGCAGTTGTAGTTGTGAAATTTAGAGTTGCAACAGTTACCAATTATCTGTGTTGCTCTGGAAAAGAAAGGATTAAAAATATTTGAAAAAAAAAAACTTAAAAGGGCGGTATTTTGGACTGATATGGTCTTTTTTTATACTTATGATCAAATACAATTCAATACGCTTGTAAAAATACCTTGAGTCATGCCAGTTTGGTCAGCTTTGTTATTAAACGAAATGAAAATACCTTTGGCGGCCATAATCAGAAAAACGGCCGCCAATTTGGAATTTGAAGTGGCTAACGTGCTTTTTGAGTAACATAGGATTTTAGAATTTTTTGTGCCAAATTTCATGCTTGTCATTAATTTAACGAATTTTGGGCTAATCTGCCCCACTATACAGTCGATGCAGAATTTACTTTGGATCAAATTAACAGAAAGTAAATCTAATTGATGTTGTTCTCTTGAATATCCAAAATTCAGAAAAACAATTTGATCAGAAATATTCAAGTTTTTTAGAAATTATAATATTAAAAATAATCATAACTAAGTAAGATCATCTTTTAATATATTTTACTTTCTGGTCTTAAAAGATTATTTAAAAATATAATTTTTTCAAAACAAAGAAAAATATTTCTTGAATAACACGCAATAATTGCTTTACATTTTTATACGCCCACATGAAATTTGGAGCGTATATTGCCGTCACCCATGTCTGTCGGTCCATCCGTCCACAATTGCTTGTCAACACTTTACAACCTACAATTATTTACGGATTTTGACGAAACTTGCTGAAATTGTTTATTATCACCCAAGGATGGACCCTATTTAAAATAAAAAAAAATCGAAAAATATGATACGAATTATTGCCCTTGTTCTTTAAAACGCGTTCGATTTATAGCTCATTAAGTCACAATTCTTTACGGATTTTAATGAAACTTGCTGAAATTGTTTATTATCACCCAAGGATGAACCCTATATAAAATCAAATGAATCGAACAATATTTAATATGAATTATTGCCCTTGTTCTTTAACACTCTACAAGTCACAATTCTTTACGGATTTTGACACAACTTGCTGAAATTGTTTATGATCACCCAAGGCTGAACCCTATTTAAAATCAAAAGAATCAAAAAATATTTGATAACGTGTTCGATTTTTAGCAGTTAACACTCTACAAGTCACAATTCTTTACGGATTTTGACGAAACTTGCTGAAATTGTTTATTATCACCCAAGGATGTACCTTATTTAAAATCATAAGAATCGAAAAATGTTCAATATGAATTATTGCCCTTTTTCTTAAAAACGCGTTAGATATTTAGCTCGTTGACCCTCTAGAAGGCACAATTCTTGGTAGGTTTTTAAGAAACATGTTGAAATAGTTTATGACACGATAAACCCTATGAGTTATTGCCCTTTTTCTTCAAAATACGTTTAGTTTTTTTCTGATAAACACTCTACAAGGCAGAAGGATTTTGACTAAACTTAATTCAAGTTCTGAACAAAATGTAGGCCTAAGACTACAGGTTTAATATTTCATGGTTGTAATGGTTGCTGTTTTCTGCCAAATGTTCTTTTTGAAACAAAGCTGTCAGTGGGCGTATATTACCTTGCCTAGCAAGCTATCTTTTGACAAAATTTTGAAAAATATTGAACATTAAATACAGTCAATGCAGAATTTACTTTGGGTCAAATTAAGGTACTTCCAAACCTTCCATTTTGGATGAAATGACCAAGTTTTTAACTTTTGATTGAACAGTTACACATCCCACATTTTGATATCAAAACCTTCCATAGGTTAAATAATCACATAAAGAATGATTTATTTTTGGAAAAAATCACTTAGCAAAGAGTTTTTGTCCAAAAACTGTCAAAAATTGAGGTGTTTACTAGCTACACAATTTCACATTATTTATCCAGAGATAATGGCTAAAACACACATCACTTGCTTCTTATATAACTGGAGTACAATATCTCGATCCTGAAATTTTAATAAAATATCTCGATTACTTGCAATATCCTTTCTAATTTGTCACAAATTTATTTGATGGCAGCCATTTTTTTGGAGGACTACTTCTTTTCTTCAATGTATGGTGGTCTGTCTTGCCCTACAGCACTGCACTGTGGTAGCTAATTCTTGACACAAATACATCAATTTCCTTTGAAACTGGGTACCTTACTGTTGCAAAATAATACTATGAAAAAAATCAATTAGTCATTTTTGATTTAGGACAAAAGATTATGAAAATCTATAAGCTTATTTACCTTATCCTGACAAGAATTTTTCTTATTGGTTTAAAGTTTTATTCAATGCACCATGCATCATCTTTATAATTGCATAAAAATGTAACTTTTTAATCTTTAAAACATAGTCTATTTACATTTACCTTTTCTGCACTTAATACCTAAAATAATAAATAAACAGGTTAGACAAAGCATTTAAAATTTGTATTCATTCAATGCTATTTCTCTAAACTTGTGGCATGTCTGTCTCACCATAGAAAGTTGATTTCATTCTACATGGCATTATTTAGTACAGCTTTCACATAATACCCATTTACAAGTGATAAAAATAAGATTTAAAACATACAAAATGTTAAAAAATGAAAAAAAAAATTATTTTAAAAAGACAAAATATGGTTGGTATCTAAGACTTGCCTCTCACGTGATATCTATTGACAGTCCTGTAGTGCCCAAATAAAACCTGCTTTTCACCTTATTTTCATAAACTTTCGACAGTGACTATTACATTATCATTTTCAGACTGAACAAATTGTGGTAATAGATAAAAAACCAACCTGTGACACTTTACAAATTTACAGAACTTTGCTTGAAAAAACACAAATCAGGCTTCAGCTGGAACCAAATCACATTCCGGATGTAATGGCGATCGGAAAATAGTCCTCTTCAAAATTGCAAATATTTTGGAAACGTACGATCGATTCTTCTTGTTTTTATATTTATTTGCTTGATAAGCATAAAAGACGTTTTCAAAATAATTAATGTTTTAATTTTTTTAAAAATCAATTATTTTCCAAAAAAGGCGAAGGAATATTTGATAAAATGTGCAAGACGACTTGTAAACAAAGTGGAATCCTGCGTTGCAAAATTGTGAATTGCAGGTAGGAAAAGCGAAATCTTTTCAATCTAAATATGTATGTCGAAAGGGTCAATAACCATTTTGTATTTGCAGTTGTTTTTAATAGAAATCAATAATATCTCTAAAGGTGAGATGCATTTTTCTGTCAATATGTCGTGTGGATTCAACAGCTGATGTCCGCCATTTTGCTTCGCCATTAGTCAAGCCAGACGAAAACGCCGGATGGCTCGAAGAGGGATTGTTAATTTGAGAAAGTAAGATCGAGATATTGCAGTTTTGTGTTCATAGCTATTGATGCAAACCGTTTTTCTTTGTAGCATCCATTTATTTACAAGATATTGTGTAGCTAGTAAACCCTTCATTTTGGCTTTTTTGGGACAGAAAATTTGAGTTTATTGAGTGCATGTTGTGATTTAAAGGTGGGTTCCCGCAAAATTATGTTCCCAACAAGTCATGTCATATTTTGAGTCCACGTATCCAAGGCCCATATCAGCAGGTGCAGAAATAATTTTTTTCATTTTTCATGTCAGAAAAAAATGGCTGAGGTTTGGAAGTACCTTAACAGAAAGTAAATCGAATTGACGTTGTCCTCTTGAATACCCAGACGTTAATGTTAGAAAAACAATTTGATCAGCAAACACGGAAGAAACATTCAAGTTTTGTTTTAGTTTGTCATCTTCAAAAATGACAAAAATGAAAAATTCTGATAACTGGTTCAAATCAAATGAAAACTTAACTTTAAAATCTTCAAAAAACCAAACACATATTTAAGATAAGATAACAAAAGGGTGGACTTAAATAGCTTAGTGAGGCTAAAAGCAATCGAATTAAAATTAGATCAAAATTTCTTTTCTTTTTTGATTTTTTTTTTCTCAATAGTGATTTAACATAATTTACACAAAAAAGAATGTTAGATCACTATCGAGAAAGAAAAATATCAGAAAAAAAATTGTTTAAAAAAGAAGTGTTTGTGGGAACAAATTGACGATCTTCATCAATAAGTGCAAGACAAGATGCAGATTGATACCTGACTTGCTAAAGTGTGATATTGGATACCCCTTATTAGGTTTTGTGTAACGCACATCAGTGGACAGAGGGCATATACATATCAATTATATAACTTACTTTCCACTCGTTTGTTGAAATTGTTAATTATTTCTTCTTCCTCATACTTTTCAATTGCATTTTGTGAATAACAAATCGAGCACACCATGGATTTTTAAACCTTAAAATATACAAAGCATAATTAAAAAAAAATTGGTTGCCATGTAAGATAGTACAAGATGAATAAACTGTCCACTCAACTCAAGTCAATCTTTAAAACAATTCTACAGTAATAATTGTATTTTGTCAATTTTCCATTCAAATCAGACTCACACCTTAAATCATTGCTACATGTCTACACTATAAAGGGATTGATAAGAGGTTTTCTAGCCTTTGTGATTGTATCGGGGACACTTCCAACTACTATTTGAGCCATTCAAAATTTCTGCCCGATGCCCATGGTTTCTGTTATTCTAGAAAAATGAAACGGGACGCACATAAAACGGCTAGAAAACCTCTTACCAATCCCTTTAAGGGACGTTAATTTTCTTTAATCATGTCCTTTACAGAAGTGCTACCTTTCGCCTTGTAAGTATTGCATTATCGATGGCATTGCACGCTATAGTAAAAAATGTGCTTTTATTGCTGTGACTGCCTCTTGTTTGTTTGTAGTGTTTAAATTCTTTAAAATCCAGTTGTGCAGAGTATATCTAAGCAATTGTTAAATACATGTACATCTTTGATGTTATCTTCTGTGCAGTTTTCAATCTGCTAAAAAAATATAGTAATAAAAATATAACAAAACTTTACTATTGTTCACAGCAATTAATCTAGTCTAAATTTAGTAAATTTTCTACAATATGACCGACCCTGACGCAGCTCAAGTGAAATGTACCCGTAATACTAGTATACATATTCGCTCATAAGCCAAGATAAAAACTGATCCGATACAACGTGATAAATTTGATAAATGTCTCTTACGAAGAACTGTAAACAAAATGTACACCCAAAAGAAAGTCCTTCCAACGATTTCAAACATTCGCGATATTCTAATTGAGGAAATAAACTGTGTTGGAAGTCGAGAACAATTACAATGTACGCTGCAAGAGATCGGTTTCACGTAGAAAAGATGTTCCCTCACCCGCAAGCTGTTAATGGAGAGGCCTGATATTGTAGCTGTTAGGATCAGATATTTAAGAACAATAAAGAAATTTCGTTTTGAAGGCAGACCACTGTATACTGATTATACATTTGTTCCTTCCTACCACTCAGTTCCTACATGTTGGCAGAGAAACGAGTCAAAATTAAACATTCCTTTATCGAAAAGAGAACGCCTGATTGATATCATCTTTCGGCGACTATCATGACGAAATGAACAGTACAATGTTTTTAAAATGGCTGCAGGAAATGTTAATTTGTAACTTAATGGAAAATTCGGTTTACGTTATGGATAATGCTGCATACCACTATGTCCAAGAAGAAAAACGTCCAACAACTGCATCTCTCAAATCAGAAATACAAGTTTGGCTTCAACGAAATGGCATTCCATTCACTGAAAATATGTTAAAAGCTGAATTGCTTATTATACGTAGTGCAAATTGTATTCCATTCCACCAAAATATAAAATCGATACCATTCTTCACACCCATGGACATACGGTTCTTCCGTTTGCCGATCTAAATGCCATAGCATTCATTGGGCTGACTTAAAAGGATACGACTATATGTCACTTAGGCCTGTCGTAAGAAAGTAACACGGTAAATATTGGCAGTGAGTAGGCCTAGACCATATTTTTATTTTTTCACTAGGCCTAGTTCTATCACACTAGTCACTACTAGTACTAGGCCTACTATCAGTTCTTTCTTCTAGGCCTAGTTTAGTTGGTATCTAGCTCTCAGTCACACCTCAGCCAGGCCAAATGATTTTCTAGTGATCATACATACCTCAGATTTGTGTTTTTAGGTCTGTCTGTTATTAGAATTAGATCCATAATTAACACTTTCCAGACAAAACTTGATCAAGTCAAACTAAGTGTCAACAGTTCTCAAAATTGTTAGATCTAGTATGATCACTATTTTACTTTTAATTTTCAGCATGTATACCAACCAAGTCAGGCAATGGGCTAATGTGAAGAAGAGATATTCTAACATCAAGCAATCTGGTGAGTTTATATCTGTTAGAGTAAAAACTTATGCTTTGGCCAATATATCACATAGTATTTGTACCCACAGCCTCATAGAGGACTTGTGTGTCCTGATAGATATAACCGTGTTGAGTGAACAATAACCCCAATTCATTTCAATTGTATTACCCATATACCACTTGTATCACTACTTAAGATATGTGACAAATTTTCAAATGAATACGATGTGAAGTTTAATCCTGACAAAAGCAAGTTGTTAATTTTAAGTCATGACCATAAAGATGTATCTAATATAAAGGATGTTTATTTCAATGGCAAATGCATTAATGTAGTAAATTCAGATCAACATCTGGGTAATTCCTTATTATGTGACAGCAACGAGTATATTATACAGAAGGGTATCAATAATTTCATATGTAAATTTAATGTATTTTTTAACCTTTTTAAACATGCATGGTCAGATACTAAGTATAAACTGTTTAAAACCTATTGCATGCCCTTATATGGTTGCACATTATGGGATTTATCACATAAATCTATTGAAAGTTTTTACTGTACCTGGCGAAAATGCATACGTAAATTGCTTAATCTACCATATAGAACTCATAATTCATTGTTACCAATCATATGTCACGACATTCCTGTAGAAAATCAACTGCATTTGAGATTTTTTAAGTTCTTTAAAAAATGTCTTTTAAATAAGAATGAATGTATTAAAATATGCAGTAACCTGGCTTTTAATGGAAGCCAGTCTGCCACTTGTAATAACCTATCATATATTTGTCATAAATATAATTTTTCCCGTTATAACATAAACTTTACAGCATGCAATATTTTTTACATAAATCGCGAAACTGTAGAAAATATGCAGATTGCAGCAGCAATTAGAGATATGACGTCATTGCTTGAGTCAAAAGAACTAAAAGTAGATTTTTCTAATATTAAAGAAATCATTCATTATCTTTGTACATCGTAATTGTATTGATGTAAATTAATCTATTGTATTGTATATACTGTTTAAAATGTACCATGTTTTTTGAGTACGAATAAAATATATTATATATAACTATTGCCAAAATCTTAAAATGTGCATAATTTTTCAGCAAAAAAGAAACACTCACAAATTAAATGGCCACCAACTGGTAATAAAGGGCCAACAGTTATTTTGAGACCCGAAGAGTCTGAATACTTAAACTCTAACGATGGTGCTCCAGCTATAGATGGTATAGTTGGAGGAATGGAAACCAATGTAGAAGCTGAGGAGGATATTGAAGGTTTGTTTTTTTTCTTTGTGAATTATTGGAGGAACCTTCCTAATTAATCCAGAAAACTACCTTATATAAAATATTTTATCAAGTGTTTGTAATTATATGGAAAATTACTTAGTTTTATGGGTTATTGCATTTTGATTGTATTAGCAGACACCTTTCCCCTCCCTGAAGATCTGATTTATCTTTAAAATATTTTGTATAGTGTATATGTAGGCCCTATATCAATTACAAAATTGGCGGCCTAAATGAAATCCACATGCACTTCTTTATTTCAGTTGCTGATGATATTGCTCTGCTTCTCAAACAAGTTGAGAAACCAGATGCAGGAGCAGGTGTGTCCATTAAATCTGTTGCAAAAAAAAAAGAAAAAATCCAGATATCTCCAAGCAAGATACCCTTTTAAATCTTGACATAGATGTTCAAGAACTTAAAGTCAAAAAATTAAAATTAGAGATCGAAATCTTGGAAATAAAAAAAAAAAAAGAATTTATTAAAGAACGAATGCTAATCTAGACTTTATTTATTGCCTTATCTTATTGAAGTACATATCTGTAATTGTCTGACGCACAGCCTGTCCTAATCGTCGTTGTTGGCCTACCTCACCATCGTTATTTCGTTCAATTTGGTCTTCAACGTCATCTTCTTCTTCGTCTCCCAAGTTGTCCATATCCGGGTCACCATTATCCTTGGCTATATTATACAGAATAGCACGTCATTATAATTTGACATGCCTTTGCAGGTTGAACTCTAAGTATGTATTTTATTGATGCAAATTTCCTTTTCAAAATTCCAATTGTTTGCTCTATTATTGTGCGTGTTGCCCGATGAGAAATATTAAACGATGTTTGGGCTCTTGTAGTCGGAGTTCTATATGGTGTCATAAGATACCTTCTTATAGCATATCCACCATCCCCAAGTAGCAAACCTTTATGTTTTACTGAAATAGACGGACATTGTGAATTGGTGCTAGGTCCCGGGTCCTGAGTCTGTCAACAAAATTCCAATCAAAACATTCATCTTTTTTATTTTGTATGAAGTCTGCTCATGTACTGGGACTTAGCCACTGCACCACATGTTGTCTACTTGGTAGTGCTAGGCGCTAGGTTTTGCCAATCGTGCCACGATACGATACATATTGCGATACAAAAGTCACGATACAATACTTACCGCGATATAGGATAAAATAAAACCTTATCTTCAAAGTTGCACAATTTATTTTTGTAAAGCTTTTTAAGTGTGAAATCTGGTAATTAAGTTGATATTTATGTATTTCTAATGGGAATTTTAAAAAATAGTCATATATACCATTTTCAAAATCTCTACATAAACCACTTTGAGAAAAAATCCTTGAGTCGTGAACAGAGCCAGGCCATTTTGCCACGATATTGGTAATTTTCCGGTTAGCATCACAACAGATCTGAAAAAGGTTAGACTATAATTCAATATGTATCTAATAGATGTTAACTATGATATTGAATAACTTGCTTTTAAGCGATCCTGCATAATATGAATATTTTCAAAATTCTTAGCCCCTTTTATTTCATTTATCTACTTTCTGTGATATTGTTTTTATCGTCTTTTGTAATAACTATTTGTTTACTTTCTGTGATATTGTTTTTATCGTCTTTTGTAATAACTATTTGTTTATTTTCTGTGATATTGTTTTTATCGTCTTTTGTTATAACTATTTGTTTACTTTCTGTGATATTGTTTTTATCGTCTTTTGTTATACGCCCACATGAAATGTGGAGCGTATATTGCCGTCACCCATGTCCGTCGGTCCGTCCGTCGGTATGTCCGTCCGTCCGTCCACAATTGCTCGTTAACACTCTACAAGTCACAATTCTTTACGGATTTTGACGAAACTTGCTGAAATTGTTTATTATCACCCAAGGATGAACCCTATTGAAAATCAAAAGAATCGAAAAATATTTAATATGAATTATTGCCCTTGTTCTTTAAAACGCGTTCGATTTTTAGCTTGTTAACATTCTACAAGTCACAATTCTTTACGGATTTTGACGAAACTTACTGAAATTGTTTATTATCACCCAAGGATGAACCCTATTGAAAATCAAAAGAATCAAAAAATATTTAACATGAGTTATTGCCCTTGTTCTTTAAAACGCGTTCGATTTTTAGCTTGTTAACACTCTACAAGTCACAATTCTTTACGGATTTTGATGAAACTTACTGAAATTGTTTATTATCAACCAATGATGAACCCTATTAAAAATCAAAAGAATCGAAAAATATTTAATATGAATTATTGCCCTTGTTCTTTAAAACGCGTTCGATTTTTAGCTTGTTAACACTCTACAAGTCACAATTCTATACGGATTTTGACAAAACTTACTGAAATTGTTTATTATCACCCAAGGATGAACCCTATTGAAAATCAAAAGAATCGAAAATTTTTTTACATCTATTATTGTCCTTGTTCTTTAAAATGCGTTCGATTTTTAGCTTGTTAACACTCTACAATTCACAATTCTTTACGGATTTTGATGAAACTTACTGAAATTGTTTATTATCACCCAAGGATGAACCCTATTGAAAATCAAAAGAATCGAAAAATATTTAATATGAATAATTGCACTTGTTCTTTAAAACGCATTCGATTTTTAGCTTGTTAACATTCTACAAGTCGCAATTCTTTACGGATTTTGACGAAACTTACTGAAATTGTTTATTATCACCCAAGGATGAACCCTATTGAAAATCAAAAGAATCGAAATTTTTTTTACATGCTTTATTGCCCTTGTTCTTTAAAATGCGTTCGATTTTTAGCTTGTTAACACTCTACAAGTCACAATTCTTTACGGATTTTGATGAAACTTACTGAAATTGTTTATTATCACCCAAGGATGAACCCTATTGAAAATCAAAAGAATCGAAAAATATTTAATATGAATTATTGCACTTGTTCTTTAAAACGCATTTGATTATTAGCTTGTTAACACTCTACAAGTCACAATTCTTTACGGATTTTGACGAAACTTACTGAAATTGTTGATTATCACATGATTAACCCTATCGAAAATCAAAAAATATGTTCAAAATAGGTTTTAGTTTTTAGCTCATAAACAGAGAAGGATTTTGACTAACCTTGATGAATGCTGAACCCTTGATGAAATCGAGAAGAACAATGTTTGGACGACACTTAATTTAAGTTCTGAACAAAATGTAGGCCTATGACTACAGGTGGAATTATATTTGATGGTTGCTGTTTTCTGCCAAATGTTCTTTTTCAAGCAAAGCTGCCAGTGGGCGTATATTACCTTGCCTGGCAAGCTATCTTTGTAACTGTGTGACTACTTTCTGTGATTTAGCTCTATTCTCACTTGAAAGTCGCATATTATGAGCATTTTCATGCCTATATTATATTTATATTTGCGGAAAAATGTTTATCGTTATAACTAACGAAGTAAGTAAGAGGAAAAATGATTTTGTGATTTCAATAACAAAAAACTCTCAAATAACTTTCAACGTACTTGAACATTTATAGCATGGAAACCTTTCCTACAAACATAATCCTCTTCTCTTACTATGGGTGCCTCAATTTTGATAAGAGTTCCATCAATGCATCCTAAAATATCGGGAAATCCTGGAAATATTATAAGAGATGCAGTTTCATATGTAGCAATGTTATGATATACAGGTACAAAATTTGTATTTTTAAGATTTTAAAACTTTTAGTAAACAAATATTTTATCTATAAAGTTGAAATTTTTACACCACATTAGGCTATACACTTATTAATATTTATGATAGGCTTACTTATAATAAATAAAAAGTAGGCTACATACCTGACCTATCGCGGAAAGCAGACTTGACATCAATAATCTCTCTGCCAGTTGCTAATTTAATGAATCGGTTTGCAAAATTAGCCGATAATGGAATGATTCTAGCTACTTCTCGGCAAACTGTTGATTTTGACACACTTATAGTGTCCCCGATACATATATAAAAAGAACCACAAGCCAAAAATCGTAAAACTAAACAGACAGATTGAACAACTGTCAATGCCTTTTTTTGATTCTGTGTTCGTTGAATGTGTGGTGAAAGTAGATTGCAAAGAAACATAATAGTTTCTGGAAAAAAACGAAATTTCATGTAACATTCATTCCTATTATAAATTTCCAATGGATTGGAGCGGTCGGGAAGCCTCCTTTCTGGGCGAATATTGAAATAATTTCGCCGTCTGCGTTGTCTGTCCGCCATCTTTAAATCACACAAAGCTGACTTACCTGTTTCTAAGCAAAGTCTTACCTGTCTTAGATCTTTGTCTTAGACTTGGGCTTAGGTAAGACCGGAAAACGTCTCAAGTCTATGCTAGGAACCAACAAAACGATAGCTTGCTTAGAACCGAAGACGACTTCACATCTAAGCAAGCTATCGTTCTTAAGCAAATGCTAGGAACTCAAATTCGCCAAAGCTTGCTTTGACTCAAGTCGACTTAGGATTTAAACACAAAATTGATCTTAAGCACAAGGCTAGGAACCGGGCCATTCAGTCTAGAAAAAATATGATTGGAAAATGCCATCTAGAGGATAATGAGTGTATATAGTTATATTGTAGTTATATTATATGTATTCTATCTGTCTTTTCAGATGACCGTTGTCATTGTTTATTATTAAATGGTGAACAAATAGAACTCGTTCTTATTTATGACAACGGTCCAACGCAGAGATACCTACCTCATCAGTACCAATAATCGTCCACCAACCAATCATTAACAGTACCAGACAGTTTGATAATGCCTGCCGTAGCCTGCCCTATTCCTGATTGTGCCTATGTCACTGACGATCTTGATGCTTCCATTGTGGCTGCTCTCATCACAGCACACAGTGCTACACACACGCCGGGACATGTGACAGCTGCCAAGGTAGAAAAAGTAAAGAGACCCATCATATCAACAGCCGACTCAAATGAAATGAAATGTATTAAGGAGCACCAGCACCTAATGGGCTATATAGCTCCAGAACACGATAAAAAATAAACATGTCAAAATGAAACTAAAACAATAAAACAAACACAAAAAAGATAAAACTAAAACAATATCACAGAAAGAACAAAATTAAAAACCATATCACAGGATAACACCAAAAGGTGGTTTTAAAACCAAAAAATGGTATTAAAACCAAAAAATAGATCATAAAACAATGACTATGAAATTAGAATTTAAAATACATATTTGCAGCTTTTAAAAATGCAACAACCTTCTCATAAAGAGAAGGTTGCGCAAACAAATGAAACAAAGATCCAGCACGGTAAACAGCCGACTCAAGCGAAGAATGGTCTTACTTTGAATCCCGTTGGTCAGACTATGTTGATGCTACCAAAATCACAGGTCGAGACAAGGTGATTCAACTACTGGAATGTTGCGATGATCAACTACGCAAGGATGATCACGATATTCAGTTGGACATCTTAGGAGACAAAAATCAAAATATGACTCTAGAGGAAGTCTTTCAATTTGTCGAGGCTAAAGAAGCAGGTAAACGATCTGCTTCTCGTCTGATTGATTCTCACATTACAGAAGCAGCCGCAAGTAGTACCTACAAAAAGACTAAACAAAAGAGCGTGAAAGACAAACAAGAGTTGTGTTCATATTGTGGAAAGACTGGCCATGGCAAACAAGCTTTGGCTCGCATACGTAAGACAGTCTGTTCTGCTTACGGTCACACGTGCTTGGAATGCAACCGCGACCATCACATGGAAAGTGTCTGTCGAAGTAAAGGCAAGCCAAAGGCTGAACGTACCCCACAGAATGCAGATGACATCGAAGGTGCTGTTTTCTACGCCTTATGCTCCATCACATCCTCTGGACAGTCTCAACCTGGTCAACCATTGACCATCACATATATGACCATCTATCTAGTACATGGATTCAGAAGAGATCAAAGCCACAGCCATTCATTAATTTAACCATCAAAGTCATACCTGACGATTACAAGGCGTTTGGATTCACCCTTGGTACTACACAGTCCAAAATGACAGTCCTTCCTGTCATGGCAGATACTGGATGTCAAAGCTGTCTCGCTGGCATCAAAGTTATCTATCGCCTCGGTTTACAGAGATCTGATCTAATACCTGTGACCATGAAAATGCATAGCGCTAACAACCGAGACATTAAGATCCTAGGTGCGACAGTTTTCCGCCTTTCAGGAACAGATGAACACGGTCAGCATGTTGAAACCCGGCAGCTAACGTACGTAACTGATTCTTCACACAAGTTATTCATCAGCAGGGAGGCTTGTATTGCTCTGAAGATTATTTCCAATAACTTTCCTACCAAGAAAGTGCATTGAACAGGATATGGTGGTTCCCAAATATGGAGCAGAACTTGCGTTAGATACTAAGTCACCTGATTTGAATGCCGCCGATAATAACAACTTCAAAACCCCGATTACTCTTGCGACATCAAACTTCAATTCACCACCATTAGGGCCTACAACTAGTTCAATATCACCGGGTCCATCGATGAATAATGCCACAGCTACACCCTCAGCAAGCGGTTTATTACCAGTTACTCCCGTCCCTGAGCAACAACATTTAGCTTTTGATAATGACATCACGAGTTCAAATGCACATTACAATTTGTCATTAAATAGTATATAATATACATAAATATATTTACAATTTGCACTATGGTAATCACAAACAAAGAAAGAAGGTATACAAATATGTCTATACAAAGGATATGATATAACTATGCATCAAAATACAGAGGAGTAGTAATTTTGAAAAAAGACCCATTTGTTTTGTAAATTTCTATCAATATTTGATTCAATTTCGGCTGTCTCCTTTAAAAAGGATCTGAATTGTTTTAAAGATAAAGAATTTAGTTAATAAAATTAAATGATTTAAGAAGGTAAATGATTCTATTGATTGTCCCTGTTCTATGTGTAGAAATCCTAAATGTTTTATTTTTGAAGAAAGTGGTATTTTGAAGTTATTGAATATAAATATGTTGTTGATTTCATTCCAAAGTAATTGGGTTTCAGGACAAAAAATGAAAAGATGGTCTGTAGTTTCTACTGAACTGTTGCAAAAATGACATAGACTGGAATCTGCGATATTAATTCTTACAAGTTTGGCATTGGTGAAAATTATTCTGTGAATATATTTGAAAAAGAAAATTCTTTGTTTTGTATTAATGCAAGTTAAATTTATATTTTTGAAGAGCTGTTTTACATCGTCCTCATCTAACTCTATATCAAGTTCATCTTTCCATTTATTTATACAAGGGGGTTGATATTTTTGTGAAATGAGAATTTTTTGGTATATATTTTTTGATTTTATAGAGTTAAGGTTAGATTGATATATTTTATGTAAAAGATTGTCTACGCTGCCATATCGTTTCATTTTTATACGCCCTCATCTCTCTATGAGGACGTATATTGTAGTCACCCCTGTCCGTCCGTCCGTCCGTCCGTCCGTCCGTCCGTCGGTCCGTCCGTCCGTCCGTCGGTCCGTCCGTCCGTCCGTCAACATTTGCTCGTAATCGCTCTAAAAACTAGAGTTTTTGACGGAATCAAATGAAATTTGATATGTGTATACATATTCATAAAACGAAGATCAAGTTCGAATTTGAGCTATTTTCGATCGTTAGAAGCAGAGTTATTGCCCTTGCCCCAAATCTGTCGGTCCGACCATCAACATTTGCTTGTAAACGCTCTAAAAACTAGAGTTTTTGACGGAATCAAATGAAATTTGATATGTGTATACATATTCATAAAACAAAGATCAAGTTCGAATTTGAGCTTTTTTCGATCGTTAAAAGCAGAGTTATTGCCCTTGCCTCAAATCTGTCGGTCCGTCCATCAACATTTCCTTGTAAACACTCTAAAAACTAGAGTTTTTGACGGAATCAAATGAAATTTGATATGTGTATATATGATCAGAAAACGAAGATCAAGTTCGAATTTGAGCTATTTTCGATTGTTACAAGCAGAGTTATTGCCCTTGCCCCAAATCTTAAATATGCTATTACTCTCTTAGTTTTCAACCGATTTTTATGAAACTTAAAATGGATGTTATTGGAGCTAAATCGAAAGGTTTGAGAAAGTTTTGTTTTCTCCTGATTAAATTTTTTCCTTTTTCGACTTTTTCGTTAGGCGTATATGGCCGTGGTCCACTATCTTCACTTAAAGCATTATTGTCGTTTTCATGTATGATGGAAGAGAAGCCTTTTTTCACTTTTTTTATTTTTAATTGTGTAAGCCTGTTTAGTTTAATTTTTGAATCGTATGTATCTTTTATGTGGGTGCAAGACATTTGCGCACAAAATGACTAATTGGGTCACAAATTGCGCACAAATTACCTGAGAATTTGGGTCGACATTTGCGCACATTTTTTCAATAGAAACTAATTAATCTATGTTACGATTGCGCACAACATTTATACACCCAGCTATATCGGTGTTTCGTGATCACATTAAATGTTAGAAAATCGAACAGATCATAACCACGAAGAACCAGATGGACGGAAGATTCAAAGACAGCAAGTTCGACAAGTATGCAAAAGAAAAGCCGAAGATGAACCTGGAGAAAGGCCTTCAAAAATAATCATTAAAGAAATCGGGAAACAAGTTGCACAGGATTGGTTGCCAAGTGACGTGAAAAGCATCCGACAGGCAGTGTACAGGAGGCGTCGGAAAACTCAACCGAAACTTCCAGACATTAACAGAATACGAACTGCAATCTTGCCATCGAATCGACATCCATGTACTGTGTACCCACACGTTGTCACGTTATCCGCTTTTTAAATGGTGCAGTAGGCCCTACTAGACACATTGTTATGACATTGTGTTGTAATGTATATAATGTAGTAGAATATTTTGATATTAAATTATTAAATTTTCAACTGTTGTGTTTTATATCTAATCTAGATTTGCGCAAATGTAGACTATAATTTGTGCGCAAATGTCGAGCTTTTTTGTGCGCAGATGTATACTGTGCGCAAATGAAACTTTTGACTTTGTGCGCAAACGTGTTTCTCCCTTTTATGTGAGTAATGCCTTGGTTTATCAAATATGGATCAAGTAGAATTTTGTTATTGACTGTCATATTTTTATTATTCCAGATGATTTGTTTCTGTGGATCGATATTTTCATCAATATATTTTGTATATATATCATGCCAATTTTTATATAATCTAGAATAAAAATCTACTGTTATTTCAATATTTTGGGGATAGTTGCAAGCAGGTAATATTATATGAGTATGTGTTTCGTATTGTTTTAGTATAAATTTGGTTCTTAGCTAATGTCCTTAACTAGAAATTGTGTTGGTAGAAGAGACAGACATTAACTATTAGACTAGATCTAGGTTATTATGCTCACTAAAATATCTGATGCATAAAATAAATAATTTAAAGCCTATGTTGCAGGGATACATGAAGTGCAACATAGGCTAGCTAGAAATGAGTAAAATGTTTAGCAACTCACCAATGAAGTATCATTTAGTCTGTAAGTAGCAGCTTACTGTTTTTATTACGAGGAATTTATTATTTTGAATCAAGTTGAATTGTGCAGAATTTGGATAAAATATCTATAATATTGTATTTGCAGTGGCTATATGGGTAGACTTTGTGTTATACCTTCTGTTTTTAGGTTCGTATAGGATTTTTCCTGTTAACGTATTCTCTGGAAAGTACGGTGGCCCATATACAACATTCTTTTTTTTTTTTAGTTTTCAGTTTAAAAAAAAATCTGAAGGCTGGGTGAAAACCTAAAAAATAAAAACCTAAAACTTACAGTTTTCACCCAGGTGGAAACTCATTTAGTTTTTTATTTTTATTTTTATGTTTTCGGTTTTTATTTTTAGGTTTTCAGTTTTTATGTTTTCGGTTTTCTTTTTTCTTTTTTTTAAATTCTGAAGGCTGGGTGAAAACTTAAAAAATTAAAACCTAAAACTTATTTGGGGTTTTTATTTTGAGTTTTCACCCGGGTGAAAACAGTTTTCACCCAGGTGTTTTTTTTTTTAGGTTTTCAGTTTTTTTTTTTTTTTTCTTATCTAGAGAGTTATGTCCCTTTTGCCTTTGACACGTGACGACTAGAAGTAGAAATGGCTTCATCCAGCGCCAACTCTTTATCTGTTGAGGAAGTAAGTAATTGTTTCCGTTTTTTTTTTCGATCCTTAGATTTGACATTGATTTTAGAAGAATAAAAGTATTCATTAATTCAGATCGGCCACTTAGGTCTATACTATATCTAATATAAACATTCTGGTCGAGCGGAGCTCACCTAGGCTAGGTCGAACTTGTTTGATCCAATTCCCTTTCCATCTTTTTTTTTTAATATATAAATATTATCATGTCAAGTTATTGAATTATTGCTATTCAAAAAAATAGAGTCAGACCATACATGATTGCCAATGCACCGGGCTAATACTATAACTAGATAATACTTTAGACTTAGTTATTTAAACTAGCCCCTAGACTCTTATCTAACATAAAGAGGTAAGTTGTAGTAGGCACTATTTACGAGTTTAGATTATACTGGACCGAGTGAAGAGGAGTAAAAAAAAAGATAATGATAATAAGTAGGCCAGTATGGCGCTGTATTTGGTTCAAAATAGGATCCAGATCTGATTGTATAAGTTCTTAAAATCTCGTGGTAGAAATGACGGTTCATTCCCACGAAGTCACCGCTTGGGTCATAATTAACCAAAAAAAATGAAAAACGGTGACTTCCCGGGAATTTTTTAAAAATTTGGATTTTGGAAACAATAAGATTATTTTTTGTTATCATAGCAGACTTAAGCCTTCTTAATCGGGTTATAGCCAATTAAACACAAATTTCTTCAAATAATTTATTTAACATTTTAACAGAACTACTTTAATTTTAGCAAATGAGAAACGGAATCAGCAAATTCAAACACATTTACATTATTATTAGTGAATTGTTGTCTGTTCTGAAGCAGGCGGGCTTCAAAGGTCCTGTACTTTCGTTTCTTGGGAGGTTGTTAGGTTCTTAGACCAGACTGTAGGCATTGATGATATTATTTAAATGTTGTCATCATTCCACTCTCACAATCTCGACATTTTTCTGAATAAGTGTTGGAATAGGCTTAAGGGATGATTTTACTGAATCTCTCAGTTTGCTGATGGTTTCATGTATCTACAAAAGAAGATGCAATTATTAATATAATATAACATAACATTGATAAAAATATCGAGGATCCTAGTTTTTTGAGAAAAAAATTATGTTGGATTGCAAATGCATTTATCAAATTAGTATTGGTCATAAACTATTTCTTACCCTAATGTCCATGCGAGCATTATCATGGTTGTGGTCGCCATTTATTGTTATCAAGATATCGTTAGATGTGATAGCAGTTGTATTGCATGTTTTGGAAGTACATTTCCAAACATCAGTATCAGTCTTCCTTTTTTTTATACGATACTTGTAACCACCTACTACAAAGTATCGGCCGTTTCGTGATGTCGGTAAAAAGTCGTAAGCGAGCTGTGCGTTTGCCATTCTGAATGAATATGCATTTCCTTGACATAAACGTCTTTATATATATCAAATGGTGAATAAAGTTCAATTTCCAATCACAGATGCGACATCGTTAAATTTTAATTAATGTAAGTGAACGATTTTCATGAATTTTTGTCACCGTTAATGAGGTCTGAACACTTTTAATCTCTTGGCGGCATTTACCTCAAAATCATCAAAGAAAACAAAACGGTGACTTCCCGGGAATTACTTCCCACCACTTTTAAAAAAAATAATTGTATCTCAAAGATGACCAGTGAAAATCATTACAAGAAACATGAGGGGTATATATTGTTGTATCAACCCAATCGTTATCAGAGGAAGAGAAGCCCTATAATGGTCATTGGGTAGTAGTGGTTACAAACTTAGTCACTGGGTAGTGACTACATTTGATTAATCAACTTGATTTTGAAAAAATTAATCTCTCAGACACAAAGTTGAACACTCACATGCATTGGTGTTTGACGCGATTTTATGCTTCTGTCTTTAAGTTGTAGTGTGTTAGTCTACTACAAAGATGTGAACTAAAACCGACTCTAACTAAACCTTTCTTAGGAAATTTTACGACCGCCATCAAAAATTGATTTATCAATACAAATCATCTGTTTGTGTTATGACTGCAAATGCTTTTGCTAAACGATTCTTTTTAAGTTATCCTCACGAAACTGTCGAGTTGTCACCTTATTTTTATAATTTTACTAGACACTACTCTTGTTTTGCCTCCCTCTATCTTAAATATTAAAGGGCCATTCTGCTTTTTTGAAAAAAGTTTCCAATATCAAAAAAATCGCAAATGTTACCTGAGAGTATTTTTAAAGCATGCTTATTGTATCTCAATATCATTTTGATCAAACTGAATTTGGTTTTAAAGGGTTAATTACAAACAGGGAGTACTTATTGTTAATTAAGCAATTTGACCTAGTTTTGGTGTTTGCCCTTTAAATGGCTCAATATTTCTGGTTGAAACCTTTTAAATACACAAAGAGGGACTTTTCTCTACAATTAGGCGTTTATTTTACTCAAATCCGTTCAGTAGTTTCCTATCAGCGTCCAAAAAACATAACACACTTAAAAACCTTACGTAAGGTTTTTAAAAATTTTAGCATATTTATAGCGTTTAAAAATTAACGACTGGATTTTTTTCGCTGAAACTTTCAGAAACATTAAAGGGCACATAGTTACAGATTTTGGTGTGAAGTTTTCACATATTTGAGAAAAAAAAATTTTGACCTAAAAAAATGCAGACTGTCCCTTTAAGCAGCTATTACTGGTGGTGTTCTAGGCAGTATTTGCTTGCCCTTCTGATAATATGGTTCCTCGTTGATTGATAGCGTACGGATTGAGTTTGTGTAAATTTGTCGTCGAGTCATGTTTGTTTCATCCGACGCTTTTTCACGTTTTTGTTTTGTGGATGTTTAACAGCTAGGACGGGTGTGGCGCCAGGCAGGGTATGCTTACTCTTCTAGACACCTGATACCACTTTTCATTATGATATACTTACTCATGTATGATTGATATAATTCCTCATGTGAAAAGTTCTTAAGCTGTTACCTATGTTTCGTCAAAATGTCTTTTTGGATTTCGAGTTTCGTTTTGCGGTTCGGATCGTCAGTACTTGGTTTCTTTATTGAAGTATATTCTCTCGAATGTACTTTGGAAGAGGGGATATTATCTCTAATATACCTGTCCACGGGGGATATTCTCTCGAATATCCCTGGGTAGAGGGATATTCTCTCTAATGTCCCTGCATGGAGGGATATTGGTGAAAAGAAAGACCTGCCATAACAATGGGATGACGTCATAAGAGGTTTATATAACCTTATAATCAAGGAGCAGAATTTTTAATGTAGGCCTAAAAATTTACAATAAATCGGTCTCCCAAATATTAACGTTCTCTAAGAGAGAGGTCAGCAACAACTCATGAATGGGAGCCTTGTGAAACCAATTACCCATATAAAGGTGCTAAAATCCTAGATTATCACTGTTTCAGCAAAATAAGTATGGATGGATCAGCAAAGAAATCAGAATGAACCATAAACCAAATATCCAAAATGCCTGTATAAAGAAAAGCTCTACCATGCGAATGCCAAATAATATAAAGGTTCACAAGAGTATAAAAGCAATTTTGAAATCATAAGGAATATGAATTCAAGATTTTGATGGTATAGCTTAGTCCCGAGTTGAAAATTTGTATTCTAATCCTCCCCAGTAATTATTAAAATAATATAGCATGGTCACCTATAATTAACTCGTTCAAACGGCTTAATAAATGAAATGAAGTTTTACGTCCTGCTTTTCTGCACCTGTGCAGTGGGAGTTTTGTCTAGCGGCATTGGCCTACTCTTATTTCGATAACCAAATAACAAGGATCTTAAACGTACACAGCCTGTAGCAAACGGAGTGTCGAATTAATGTTTGTCAAAGAAATACCATTTATCACCCAATAAGGTATTCTACAGTAGATATCGCTTGTATGATACAAAGCGTTATCTACTGGCTACTGCACTATATTATCTACTAGGAGATAACGCTTTTCTGAATCATTGAATGGCCAATATGGTCACATGATAAGCATTTCGCCCATTGACGTCTTAATATCAATGACGTCATATTTCAATAATCTGCAGTTCACCCCTCGAAAGTTGTTGTTTCGCATATTTCGATTTTAGAATGATATTGGATGATAAATAAAATCTCACAATTGTGTCTTTTGATATCAGATAATATATCAACACTCGTTGATAACATTAGAAAAACTCCTCGGCAAGCCTCGGTGTTTTTCCACTATATCAACTTGTGTTGATATATCTGATATCAAAAGACACTCGGATGAGATTCTCTATTTATCTTTCGTTTCATAATGCCCGGTTGAAAAAGCTAGTGTCATAAGTTGTTTTTAATTGAAAAAAATACCTCAAAATGATCTGTAGGAATATCTTAGTAATCGGAGCTTGTTGGAAAAATAACGACATCGGGGATTTAAATTCCGTTAGCAACACGAGCAATAATGATATGCAGAAAATGTCACGTGGTCTAAATTAATTTCCGTTATATTCAAAGCTCTAAATTACGATCCGAAGATTACGATTCAATGTTGAAGTTCCGAAGATTACGATTCAGTTGATACTATTCAGTGGTGAAGTTCTAAAAAATACGATTCAATTGATACGATCCAGAGATGATGTTCCAAAGATTACAATCCGCGTCCTCATTTCTACAAAGTCTACGGTCTAAATTACGTTCTAGAAAGACTAAAGTCATGAAATAGGGCATATTATACGTAAAACATACTTAGAAATGACTACGTGATTTTAAGAATTTGTACAATCAGATTTGGATCCTATTTTGAACCAAATACTGCGCCATAGGCCTAGGCCTAGAAATGCTAGATTATAATCTATGAGTATGGCCAATGTTTTACTAAGTTTTAGGTTAGGGTAGCCCTGGCCACGAGTCAGGACTTCGTACTGACATTGACACTGACAGTGGCATTCTGTTCAGACAAACTTCTCAATTTCATGACTGCATCTCAGGTAGTCCGAAACTTATTGACCCTTATTGATAGCTATTTGGACAGATATGACTGATGAAGCCGACAAACTGTATAAAATAACTATCAGAGGCTGGAATAGGTTCAGCATGTTTCGGACTACATCTCAGGACACTGAACTTAGCCACATATTCACGGCCACAGATTCAGATTCCGATTTTGATGCAAAGTCCCAGCACAGGGTTCAAATTACTAACAAAAGACAGCATTTTTAATATACAAAATGTTTATCTTTATTAAAAAAAACTAGAATTCAAAAACCTCAACAATAATCATAACTGACTTTTCTGAATTCTTGCTTTGAATTGGCCAACTTTGCTGCTGGTGAGAAGTTAACCTACTGAGAGACATATTTTTTAACCATGTTATCATGTTCATTTTTTATTTCAGGTTTGTTCTTTACTTGAGTTAAGACGCACCAGTAAATCTGTAATTGACTTTTTTAGAGATCAAAAGGTAATTACCATAGCCTTTAGCAAATCTTTTACCCTATATATTCGAAAATGTTGAGCATAATTATGCGTCCACGTCCACGTCCTCTAATGTAGATGAATATTGTCCGTCTGACTTCAGTCCACATACCTTTTAGGTGCATTAGAGCAATAGAGACCACAGTTTTGATCCGATCTTTTTTTGCAGGGGTCAATTGGTTGGGGGGGGGGGGGGGCAACTGTCTGGGGGGAATTGTCCAGGGGGGTTATCGTCCTGGGGGCAATTGGCTTGGGGGGAATTGTCCACGGGGGAGAATTGTTCAGGGGGGCAGTTGTCTTGGGGGGCTATCGTCTTGGGGCAACTGTCTGGGGGGGGGGGGGGGGGGGAGGGGAATTGTCCTAGACTCAACTTAGCATTTGTCTTTGTCATCATAAGATCTTGATTCTTATCAGAATTTCTGCTTCATTGCTTTTATGGTTGGTGAGTTACACCCCAAATTCGTTAAATTTGGCTTGTGAAACAAGAAACCACACTTCTGATCTGATTTGTAAGAGATGTTGGTTCTCTTGAGTGCTGGGAGTTGTGGGCACAATAGAAACCACACTTCAGATTCAATCTGTATGAAACTTGGCATGTTTCTTTTATATTTAAGCTTCACAACTTTTAAGGTTGGTTATTTATGCCCCCTTAACTAGCCAATATATTAATTCTCATCGTTATGAAATTTAGTATTTATTCAGTCTTAGACCTGGCTCGCTTCCTGTAAAAACAACGTCCGGTTGCTTTTATGCTTTCTTTAAAATCCTCAATGTATTAAATTTGACTTTAGTTGCGATAGAGGTGATATAATTTTGATCTGATCATGACAAAACTTCTCAGTATATTTCCAAAACTAGCTGTGTAAACTTATAAGATGTGTGTAGTTGATGAGTTTTATCATTTTGTTTTTCAGATTGATGGTAAAGTTGTAAATCTTTTATCAGATAAAGAACTTATAGATTTTAGCATTATCGCTATTGGGGACAGGATTAGTTTAAAATCCTAATGTAAGTTTTACTTCACCAGAAAGAGAAGTCAAAAATGAAATGAAATAGGAAAGAACTATTAAATATGTTAAGAAAGAAAAAAAGTGTCTCTGATGAAAAAGTTGATTCTGCTAAGGGAGGCAGACCAAGAAATCAAACTAGAGTTGTTACGATGGCATTGCGAATTCTCAAAGAAAACATTGTCAGTCAAGAAAGGGAATCAAACCCTGTCAAATCACCTTTAGGGGAAAAGAATACCATTTATGTACAATTTCCTGTAGAAGGGAACTATCAAAATATCTTAGACATTGCTAGAATGGCATTTTTTCCAAATAATAGCGATCCAGTTATTGGAGGTGTTGATGGATTTAGCCTTGAAGTTGTTAATCACAGAAATGTCAACATTCAAACTGATATTATTCCATTCTCTTTTGGAAACTATGTGGAACAAAAGATAATACCTGGAACGCCTAAATTGTATTTATTATGTTGGCCAATAGTAGACATTGATCAGCAATTGGAAATTCCAGCATTTGGAAACACACAGAATACTGATATTCAGATAGATAGTGGGGCAGATTAGTGAAAAAATCGTTCACATTGTGATACAAGCACCAAAATTTACATGAAGACTCCCTTTAGCCTACTTGTTAGGAAAAGCCCGTTAGCCACGTGAATTTTTCAAAATGGCGGCCATTTTTCAAGATGGCGGATATGAACTGAACTTTTTCATATTAATGTATCAAAAGTTGGTATAAAATTTTTTTAAATACCATTTCCATCATAAAATCTTAACTGGCATCAGTATTAGTAGATAGGCGGCCATTTTCTCTTTCAAAATGGCGGAAAAAGCTAAATTTCCTCTAATTATAGCCGGAGTTCTAAAAGTGGGATTAATTAACCCCATGAGGGTTTACAAGGGCTTATCATGGGGTTAACGCCCTTTATGAAAGTTCTACTGTATAAGAAAAGCTTTTCCTAGCTTGGGCACTGTACACAAGGTGAATTTATTTGAATTGAGATCGAGCAGTGTGTTGTCCATTGTGTTTGATACAGCACTCTTCAAAAGTTATGTTACTCAAACGTATAATTATAACGACTCGAAATACATGCGAAAGGTTTCAAGTCTATTATCTAATTTTGTATTGTCTTGAGTTTGGATGACTCTTTGAAAAATAGATTTGGCATTGGGAGGTCAGTGAAGAAATGTCTGAAAGAGATTGAGGTTAATCGCCTTAACATTGTGAATAGAACCCAGGTTATATTATGAAAGTCAAGGCCTGGGTCCAAATGCAACCTGCTTGGTAAGAAGTCGTCTTAGTAATGTTAAACCAATGCTGCTCTGTTAGGGGGATAGCACCAAACGGATGTTGTTTCCGAGCAAACAAATGAAATCTGTCTTATCAACAGTAGCTACATGATTAATCTAACATAGACGGAAACAGCGTACCTCTAATAATTCTGAATATACTGATCATCTAGTACTGGAGGATACCTACTTAACTTCCTGAAGACATTAAACCATCAGGCAAGACATTCTAACTTTACCATGAAGACCTCCTTCCTTTGCTCTTTAAGCCTAACATATTATCAACCGAGAAAAAGTATGGAAAAAGAAAATCCCTCAAGACTTTTCCAGAGTGATGCCATCACTAACAACGTTTATAGGAATCCATCTAGCATTTTGACCAAATTCATACCAATGACTTCTGCTAGTCAGTTACCGAATACAAGATTATCGAAGAGTAGGTTGTTTCCGTCTATGATAGATCTAGTCATGTAGCTAGTGTCTATGAGACCAGATTTGATATGTTTGCTCAGAAACAATAATGTTCGTTTGATAGGATTCCCCCTCCTTGACCAGCATTGTTTGGTTCAATACCATCACCTTCATCTAATCTAATGGGATCTAAAATAAAAGGAAATTGATTGATTGCTTGAAAGAGGGGAATGCTTGTTACGATCATATAGTAGCCATTACTTTGCTTTACTTTCTGCATGAATAGTGGGTTGGTGGAGATTTAAGATCTTCACCATAATTTGTTCCTACCAGATTGAGAATTGGATTTAAATAGGGTAACACTTGACATTCTGATAATATTTATCTCCACAATAATTTTCTATAAATCTTCTCACAGGATTAAGGTTGAGGGATTGTCATTTTACCACCTTAACTATATAATATAGAGCACATTCAAATATGAGAAACAACCAGGTTCGAGCATAAACTGTCCAGTGTCATTGAAGTCATGTGCGATCTGTACACCATCTGGAGAACGTATGCCCCGTTAAGCTCTCCCGCGGTGGTATTTCTTGTCAATTCGGGTGCGACTATCTAACTGGTCCTGCATTTAACAAAACTACAGGTATATGTGTATGGGGCTTGTTAGAAAGCATTGGAGACACTAAAGTATACTAAAGTAAATTTTTAGCTGACAATGAACCCCATACTGAGTTTCATAGCAGTGATTTCACCAGTGTGCCTTGGTTGTGCTTTGATACTCACTCTTTTTCTCTCGTAAATGACTGATTGTTGATTCTTGACGACCAGTCGAACAAGTTACACAATACATGTATATCAATTAAAAAAAGAAAGAAAACAGAATTGATGGGATTGGAACAGCATGTAAAACATATTTTTAGACTATCCCTGGAAAGGGTTGTGGGGTAGAGACAGAAATTATCACAGGACATGGCGGTGTTGGGTAGGGGCAGATAATATCATTGAAAATGGAATGTTGGGTAATGAAGGAATATTTTTCCATCTGTATAAAGGCCCCATGAAGCTGCTCTTCAAGAATTCCAACAGATAGCTGCATATAAAATGTAAAATGTAGAGAGTACCCATGCCATTAAAAAACTGTAAAAAGGGGAGGGGGTTCTCTCCCATAAATGATAATTAGAGCTTCAAAACAGTTTGAATTGTAGATATATGACTTCTCCATAAAAGCAAATGTACTATTTGACAATAAAATCAGAAAGATGGAATTATTTAATCAACTTTGTTTAAAGAATATGGTTTTTTTCCATTGGAATTGGCGGCCATCTTTGAAAATGGCCGCCATTTTGAAAAAATTGGGTGGCTAACGGCTTTTTTCAAAACAGTATTCTAAGGAGGATATTCATGCAAAATTTGGTGCTTGTATCACAAACTGAACGATTTTGCCAAAAAATTGACTTAATCTGCTCCACTAAGATGACCAGTTACATCATACACATGAAGAAATAGTTCTAACATCAAATACAGAGAATGTTGATGCTCTACCCGTTGATATTATTTATCCCAGTAGTGAATTAGATACCAGTATAGAACTAGTTAATGACAATCAGTATCAGGCTACATCTTCTACTATAGAAATTTTTTTCAGAAGAAATCCATTGGATATAGGACAGGTATCCCTGATGATGTGAATGAAGCGGTAGAACAATGCACCAAAGATCCAGTTGACTGCAGTCAGTTATGATTAGGGGTAGATCTCTGGATGTCGAAGACTAGACAATCCATGACACAGGAAAAACAAACTTTATTTTGGTAGACAGGTCAAATTTATTATTGATGGATTTTGACGAAACTTGGTGTGAGTCTTTGTTATCATCCAAAGATAAAGCTTATTGAAAATCAGACCAATCGAAAAATGTTCACTATGAGTTATTGCCCTTGTCCTTGAATTTCTTGTGGACACGATAGAGAGCTGGTATCTTGGTGGATTGTGTTGAAACTTGGTGTGAGTGTTTGTAATAACTCAAGGATGAACCATATTGAGAATCAGACGAAACAAAAAATATTTAATGAGTTATTGCCCTTGTTCGTGAAAACGCGTTCACTTTATCTGTTCTGGATTCTTTGTGGACATGATAGAGAGCTGGCTTCTTAGTGGATTTTGACGAACTTGGTGTGAGTCTCTGTAATCTCCCAAGGATGAAGCCTAATCGGAAAAAAATGAGCTAATGCCCTTGTTCTTGAATTCCTTTAGATGGTTATATACTATTCATAAGTTCAGATTACAATTACAGCCATATTATTATTACACTGTTACTTGCTACTGGTAAGCGTATGACACGCTTGATCTTTTTGGTCTACTTTTATGCTTATTCTTTATACTTAACATTAAAATACACACAAATTTTGTTCTTTTAGGCAGCCCAGGATTTTGGAGGACCGCGGAAAGAATTTTTTACTCTAATACTTCAGGAAATAAAGGATAAATATTTTAATCCTATCAGAGAGTGGAGTAAAAATTATGGAGTTATCGGAAGAATACTAGGTATGAATATTGAATTAATTTGTATCGAATTAATTTTGCGTCAATTTTGTTTATTGCTATTAAGATCACAGTTTTGATCTGTATGAGACAAGGAATGTATCTTTGTCATAATTATTCATATATTTTTCTTAATCTGGGTCACAGTTTTTCTTGATTCCTTTTACAAATTTGAAATATTGAAGGTAAAATAATTCCCTTATCTATCAAGGCTAAACTGTTACTTGCTGCTGGTGGGCGTATTGCCTTTGGGGCGTCAGCTCGTTAAATGTTTAAACAGATTAATATTCCCTGTTCTTCTGGGTTTTATTTTTATGTTTTTCTTTCTCAAATTTTAGGACTGAGTATTCTCCAAAATGGCAAACTACCAAAATTGTTTGATAAGGAATTGTTATATTCGATAGGCCGACGACTTCATATAGGTCAAAACTATTGGCGTGTTTTTTTTTTTGTAAACAATATTTTATTCATAAAGAAAAGGATTGGGGAACAGGCTTTCGCCTATATTACCCCTCTCCCATAAACATATTTACATAAACATTTTACATTATAGACAAATTGATTGTTATAAACATATATACAGACATTGCTACTTAATTTGAAATGATAATAATTATAGTAGTAGTAAAAATAAAAGTAATAAGATGAAATATAGAGATTTAAAAACGTTTTGAAAGGGCAATAAAATCATGAGTTTTTTCAAAAATGAAACAGGAAGTCCGGGTTGTGTCTGTACCATACAATAGATTTTTTGTATTAAGGTAATGAAACGGTAAATTAGATATAGTTTGATTTCGTGCATCTAAATGTAAGGGGCAGTTAAGTAAGTAGTGATCTGTATCTTCAAATGGATGACCACAAGCGCAAGCCGGTGAATCGGATATATGTCTTAAGGATTTGTGACCATTGAGATCACTACATGAGAGACGAAGACGACAGTGGATAATTTGTTTTTTTCGTTTTCCGAATTGGTAAGAAATGGGTGGGTTTGTATCTGTTAATTTTAGTGAGTTTTTAAAAGATGAAATGGAAGGTGAAAGTTTTTGGAAATCGTGAAGATCGTTCCATTCACGAATTGTTGATGGTAAAAACGAGTTGTAAAATAAATCAGTTCGGCAGTAAAAAGATGGTAAGTTGTTATTTCTAAAAGAGTAGGCTGTATTTTTGGTTGGTAAAAGTTCCGAAAGAAAATTGGGTGTAATATTGTTTATCATTTTATATAACATTAGAAGTTTGTGTCGTCGACGTCTCTCCTGTAGTGGGATAAATCCTGTTTCTTGGTAGATTAAGGCGTGGCTTGTTCCCTTGACAGCGCCGCATATAGTTCTGAGTGCGTGTAACTGGAGGTTTTCTAATTCAGTCGTTAGTTCTTTGGTGCTCCCGTCCCATAAAATATCACAATAATCAAAATGAGGCAAGATAAATGAGGTGTATATAGTTTGAAGAGATTTCCTACTTAGACGATATTTCAGACATTTAAGACAATTAATAAGCCTACCAGTTTTCAGTAAAATCTGATTAATATGACAATCCCATTTACAATTAGTTTGAAAAGTTAGTCCTAAATGCTTGTGCTGAGAAACCTCCAGAATGTCTGTGTTATCAAATTTTAAGGTTGGCAAAATAGGGTTTTTTTTTGTTATGTAGTGCTAGTGATTCAGTTTTCAGCGGGTTGAAGGTAACAAGCCAATCCTTAGCCCAGTTGTTAATTTGCTCAAGGTCACGGTTTAGTATAACTGCGGAAGCATTTGGGTCATCGATTTTAAGATACAGACTTGTGTCGTCGGCAAAAAGGCGGATATTAGATTGGATGTTGTCTACAATATCATTTATATATAATAAGAATAAAAGTGGTCCAAGGACAGAACCCTGCGGTACACCAGCAGGGACCGTCTTAAGCTCAGACGAGACTCCATTTATTACGACACACTGTTGTCTGTTTGATAGATAGTCGTTGAACCATTCTAGGAGGTCTCCTCTGATCCCAGCGGCCCCAAGCTTATGACAGAGCCCAGCATGCCAGACTCTGTCAAAAGCTTTGCTGATGTCGCAGAATACTGCCCTTGTGTACTTTTGCTGATCAATGGCTTGACAAAAGTAGTGCGAGAGATCTATTAGTTGATAGACTGTGGAGTGTTTGTGTAAGAAACCGCATTGCAGGTTAGTAATAATTGAGTTTTCATTTAAGAAATCAATGACGTGACTGTATACACATTTTTCAAAAATTTTGACTACAATACTCAAGAGAGAAACTGGCCGATAGTTGGTACAATTTGAAGGGTCGCCTTTTTTCAGTATTGCAGTAACGTTTGCATGTTTCCAAATAAAAGGTATTTTTCTCAATGATAGACTTAAATTAAATAGCTTGCATAAGAGGGGACATATTTCAGAAGATATTGCTTTCAGTAATTTACCACTAATTTGATCAGGACCATTGGCCTTAGAAGTATCAAGGTTTGAAATGATTTTTGTGACTTCTTCAGGGGTGATTTCTATGTGACAAAGTGAGTTTGTGTTTTGTTTTAAAGCGGGAAAAGGTGCATTTGTGCTGTCTATTTGTGACTGACTGATGAAAAAGTTGTTAAGGCAATTAGCTTTGTCAATAGAATCACAAGCAGGGACACCATTATGAACAAGAGGTGGAATTTCCGCTTTTGGAGCTTTATCCTTTTTGACATACGAATTTACAAGCTGCCACCATTTTTTGCTTCCAAACTTCTCATTGTCATTGATGTTTTTGTCTATATTTTCAAAATAATCGTTTTTGCATTTCCTAATAAGTTTGATGTATGAATTTCTAATTTTCCTGAATTTTTGCCAATCCCCTTCAGCATTCGATCTGGTAGCTTTTCGATGAATTTTGTTTTTTTGTCTGCTTAATTTTCTAATTGTATTATTCATCCATGGTTGATCACGAGGCCTAATGGTTGCTATTTTGTTCGGTATGTTTCGCTTAGCAATACTTATTAATTCAGATGTGAAGGCAGTGATTGAGGCATCAATATTTACGTTGTCTATAATGGTATCCCAACTTGTGTTTGTTATGTCACGTCTGAGTGTCTCAAAGTCCGTTTTTGAATAGTCCCATAGAATTCGTTTGTAAGATGTTAGTTTAGGAGAATCGAGATTAAGCTGACAATATACAGGGCAATGGTCACTACATAAGTTGGCTAAACAACCTGTGTTCTTAACATATTGTATACAGTTGCACAAGATGAGGTCTATTAAGGTTTTCGAACCTTTTTTGTCAAAACGCGTGGGTGTTTCGATTAGGTTTTGGAAGCCAAAGAGATGGATTGATTTATGGATGAAGGTATTGGTTTTAGTCAGAGGATCAATGTTGAAGTCGCCAAAGATGAGAATATTTTTTATATTAGAAACTGTAGCAAGGGCAAAGGAGTCAAATATAATTATTTACACTTATTTTGGAATTTGGAGGTCTGTAGAATGTGCCTATTAGAAATGTTGAGCCATTGATAATAGTCTCGATCCAAATGCCCTCTACATTGTCAGACTCAAGGTCGATTCTCCGTTTAAAGAAGAAGTTATTTCTAATATAAACAGCTACCCCACCATACCCGTCTTGTCTGTCCTTACGTAGTGGTGCATGGAAATTTGGGATAGAAAGGGTGTCGGAAGAGTGCTTTTTGTCAAGCCATGTTTCAGTTAGGAGGATAAAATCAAAGTTCTCAGAATATTCGGCTGTAATTAGATCAAGAGCAGTAGTATTTGTTGTTATAGTTTTGGTGAGGCTCCAAGCAGATTTTGTTGGTCCTGGATTTGGATGTATGTCACCTGATATGATCAATATTACGTATATATATAACAAATATAAATGTGTAGCAATGCGGGGAGAATAAACAAAAATAACATATTTACATGAAAATATATACAATAAAACATTAAACAAAATCAAGATGAATAGTCACTGAAGGCAGTGAAAGTTTGTCTCATATTTCCTAGAAATTTATTGTATATTTATTTAGGAATTAAGAATCAAATTTTTTGTACATTTTTGCAGTTTATCAACCGTAGGAAATTTAATCATTTGAGTTCTCACTGAAACAAGAGTTGAGACTTTAAATCTGTTCGGATCATTCTTAAAGTGTTTAAATCTTATTGACTATGCTTCACTAGAAAATCGGTCATGTATAAAATACTAATACAGGAGGAGTTTATCCTACTTAACCCTAAATTTGATTATTGGCGCCCTATTTGGTAAGTACATTGAACACGTATCATACTTATTGGCACCCTAGATAGCTATATCACGTGCATTTTACTATTGGCGTCATATAAAAGCTCACACACGCGTTCGAATTTTAGTCGAATGATAACAACGAAACCATTCTGATGTATTGTTCAGTTATATGAAAATCATGTTTCTAAAGCGAGTCCTGTTAATAGTTAATAACATTTTAAAACGTGTGTAAATTAATTGAGAAATGAAATGAAAGTACCATGCGGTGTACAATAAGAGAAATTTTGCCAGAACAGCAGCATTATTTGATTATTTTTGATTTTTATCTTTCGATGGATCTAAACGTGCGCAACTTGTAGTACACGGTGCTTCGATTTATTGTCCCGTTACAACTATACACTAGACGCTTTTTCCATGTCCGCCCTCCTTCCTGCATTACAGACGGAACAGGTTGAATAGCGAGATTTTGCAACTGATTAAGTATATATTTTCTCTATGGGTAGAAAATAAAAACAATCAGCTGTGCGCCAAAAAATAGGTTTGTAGATCAAGTTCCAATCAATCTTTCGTTGTTCAATACGTGAACCATTTATGTTTATGATGTAATTAATTTTCAGACCGAACACCTACAAAGCCTAATGAAGTATTATTCTAAACAAGACGATCTCTCAGTTCCACTAGACAGTGTGATTATGGAATAGACGGACAGTTAGCCACAGATCGACTGCCATACCTTGGTAAATATTCTTTTGTTAAGGGGGGTGCACACATACATGTCGCTAGTCAAACAATTCCATAAACCTATCAACCGCGAATCTTAAAATTGAATGATAAAGAAGTTTTATAAATTTTGTATTTGTATCGGGGACACTTTGAACAATTTATTTTCAGTCCGACGTTTGTGGTACCAGCAATTCCACTTGATTACGTCATCAAACGCTACTTGCTGGAACCAAAATTGGAATGGTGCAAACTGGTGCTATCAGGGTCATTAGGTTGGTAACAAATGCCCTGAAATGTGTTCTTGTCACTATAACAGCACTTGGTAATCGAACGTTCGGACAATTTTTATGTCTGAAAAACACGCCAAATTTGTAATCTTGATATTATATGTTTAGCATGCATTCCATTTCAGATACAATAGAACCATCGCTAGGCTATTGAAAGTCGTAGATGAGTATTCGGGGGTAAAAGGCTAAACAATCCGAAGGTCCCAGCGCTCCCTTTATCGAGGCAGCTTTTGTGAACAGGAAAGGTGGACATTCTATTAACTGTATGGTGGTAAGTAGCCTTTTTCCAATTTTATCAGTGGATTTAACGCTGGGCGCTTATTTTCTGATGTGAAGGCTGGATATGATCCAATATGGAGACATTTTATAAGTTGTCATTAATACATGTGTGTGGCTTGGTGTATTTTTAACAACTGCACCCAATTTTATTGACAAACTGCACATCTTCAATCTTCAATGTTCATTTATAAACGTATTCTGAAAAGAGATTAAGAGATAATTGAATGAAAAGGGCCAAAAATTTGACAATTTTTAATCAAAACTCTGGTCTCTATCATATTAATATTGAAGCGGAAATCAGATGCTATCAGCATATAATTACATAAAAAAAATCCCTTTAATAGTAAATTACTTCATGTAATTGGGGCAAATGCAGACAAAGGCGAGGGTGCCACCTGACATGAAATTGAACAACAAGATTGATAAGAGCAATCCTTATGTTATATAGAGGATTATGTCATATCAAATTTATGAAATGAGTTACTGGATTTAATATACCCTGAGCTTTGGCGAAAATTATAAATTTTCATGGCCTATAATTCTTTTGAGGTGTTAATGGGTTTAGCAAAGGTCAGTTGCACTTATAATTTATTATTATTAATACTTGCATTTCCTTACATACTTCCAAATCGTCCCTCATTATTTTATTCCTGGAAATGAAATTTACAAATAACACTTTCAAATCAATAATACAGAGTTAATATTTTATCAATTTATTTGTCATTTATTTTTAAAGGACCTAGAGTTTACATGAAGAGTGATAATTTCTAACAATGCCATCAAAGCTCATTTTCAAGGGTTGACTCCTTACATGATGCAATTTGAAGACAGTTCATGACAGAATTTGCTGACAAGGAGCGATTTAAACTCCAATAAGTTTGCCCAATTTACAATCGGCAACTTTCATATATGCCTACTAAATTATCAATATATTATATTTGCTTGTAATGTCAGAGGCAAACCATCATCAAATAAAACTATATCACAAAATTGTTAAAAGTTGTAATGGATATAATGTAATCCGCATGGTATATTATAACTTTGCATATAGTGTCATCTAAAATCGTCGGCACGGATAGGCAGATTACAATTATCATTATTTTTCATGTTTATAAGATAGCTCTAATATTTCTCTTCACTTGCCTATCTTTACTTTTCATATTGGTACAGTATGCCTAAAGTTATTGTCACTGTGCTGATTTACTGGCTTATGATCGCCATCGTGTTTCATCTTCTAAAGTTACTTTTGTATGCATTAATTAGCTGCCATTGTTAATTATTCTAGTCAAATCATTTGTTTTATGTTTCAAAATATGTGTTAGTTTGTTTTAAATCATATCTAGTCAGTTTCGTAGTTGAGGCTTGGGTTCTTGAATAAGTTTTTCCCAATGGATTTAAATATAAGTAGTGTTTCTCATTTCAATCAAGTTTAATTAAGCAAGCAGTATCAAGCAACGTTTAAAGCTTCACAACTTGATTTCAGAAATATAGTTCATCTTATAGTTTTAAAGGTGTGTAACTTTTATAGTAATATATTTAACCATCATTGTTAGTGACGACCACAAATCGTCCCGAACCCTTTGTATTGTTAACATTGTATGTTTTATATGGCTTTATAAACTTTGAAAAGTACATTGTTTTTGTTATTTCTATAAACTTTGGTGCGTGCAACACTATCGCTAACCTGGAGGTCCAGGGTTCAATCCCGGTTTCCCCCTGTCAGTGATGCAGGTCGGAGGGGCTGACATGGAAAAGCGTCTAGTCGGTCGGATGGGACAATAAACCGAGGCCCCGTGTGCTATTGGCTGTGCACGTTAAAGATCCCTCGACAGTTGGAAATCGAAAATAAGAGCAGGCTAATGCCGCTGTCCTGGCAAAATTTCCTTCATTGCACACTGCATGGCGTTTGCCCGTCCTCAATTAGCCCATATAGGTGCAGAAAAGTAGGACGTAAAACTCCATTCATTTCATTTCATTTTGCGTGCAATACTAAAGTTTAAGGGTATTGATTGGGCTAGCGTTCGAGAAAAAAAACACGAGATGGAAGTTTTGCGAATTACTTATTATTTTTGGGCTCAGATTGTAGATAATTATTATTACTTTATTTGTAAACTATATAGAATGAAAAAAAACGAAAAGAAATTAGGTATTTTGTTAGTTTTTGCTAAAAAATTAGGAAAAAGTAGCAAAATGTGTCCCGGTTGATACAAGATTTCTCAGCCATTTTTTATTGGAAAATTACGATCTTGGTCTTGATTGAAAGCTTAAGCCCCGATCTCACATAGGCGGATAGCAACGGATTATACGCCAACTAGAATTTGACGGTTTGAACACGGAGAAATGGTACAAAATTGGCTTAGCCGTACAGTAGGCGGGATCTCACAGGGCTAGGCAGCAGATGAGTCAGGGAAGCTCCTCGGTAATAAAGGTTGACTCGGAGGCTGCGAGGTATGCAATCCGTATGGAGCAGGTCAAATACAAAGCAGATACGGTAATGAGGTACACATTGGCGAGTTGTGCAAGGTATGGAGGGACTTACAGGGTAGGAAGCAAGGTAAAGGGAAGGGTGTACTGCGGGTGTTTTGTGAAAAAATTAATTTAAATTTCATCTCAGTCTATAGCCCAGATCTCACATAGGCGTATTCAACGCCGTATGAAACGCGGATGGCCATATGAGACGATCCGTGATGTATCCGAGAGCATCCCCACAACGTCCCTCAACATACGTTGGATACGTATTTGATCGGTACTGATACGTGGATTTTGGCGGAAATTTCAAACATGTTTAAAACATCCGTCGATTCTTCAAGGATAGGTGTCATACGTAGATAAATCCTCATTGTCGTAGAAGCATACTTGGCATACGTGAAAGCATACTTGCCACACGTAACATATACCTCGATAATATCTAGTATCCGTAGTCGTCGGATCACTCATGGGAGCGACGTACAAATGCAGGGACGAGTCCACGAGTGCCTTGCATTTAACCTGCACCATACGTATTTTATACCTCGCAGTCTCAGAGTCACCCTTCATTACTGTAGGGCTTCCCTGACACATCCGTTGCGCAGTCCTGTGAGATCCTGCGTATGTACTACGTACTGTACGGCTATGCCGGCGTACGTCCGTAATTAATACTTTCGTACTTGGCCACACATCCGTCAACTTTCATTTCACCGAATCTTTGTATCATTTCTCCGTGCCCAATCCGCCAAATTGTAGTTGGCGTATAATCCGTCGCTATCCGTCTATGTGAGATCGGGGCTATATAGATACTTGTATGTCACTCCAGTGAATGACCCGACAACTGTTTGGGAAGCACGGATACGAGGCATTATCGAGGTATGTGTGACGTATATAGCAAGTATGCTTTCACGTATGCTACTACGGTTATGAGGATTTGTCTACGTATCACGTCTATCCTGGAAGAATTGACGGATGTTTTAAACATGTTTGAAAAGCTGCCAAAATCCACGTATCAGTACGGATCAAATACTTATCCCACGTATGATCTCGGATACATCACGGATCGTCTCATATGGCCATCCGCGCCTCATACTGCGTTGAATACGCCTATGTGAGACCGAGGCTTTATTCAATAAGGATGAAACGTACAGAGAGTTTTTTCGAAAATTCTAATCAGTTTGGCCCCTGAAAAATGTTTGCCGTACCTACGTGTAAATTTCCGTAAATTTTCGTATTTCCATGGTAACCACCAAAATAATAATTTTTTTTGGAAAATCGCTCTGTACGTTTCTCGGCAATGTAATTGTCTACATTTATGCCAAGTTTGATGTAGATTGATCCATTCACATTTTTTTAAACTTGTATCAAAGGTTTGAAATGTCCAATTTTTATGACATGTTTGAAAGGGCTGTCAACTCATTAAAAAAAATCTGATTGACATGAAATCAACCTTAAACTATCGAGAAGGACCCCAAATCATCAACAAATGCACAACAAGTCTCAAGAAATCATTATTTCATATACTTATTCCATTTTTTCATAACGTCAAATAGCCCAATTAACACCCTTAAAATGGTGGCTGGAGTGGGATTCTTTATATAAGAGAATTACAGTTTTATAGTTTTAAAAAAAGTTTCAGGATTTACTGAGAGATGAGTAGTTTGGAAGATTTAGAACGAGCTGTAGCCCAGTTAAATTCAACTTTTGAGAGAGATGTAACTACTCTGGAGAGAAGGATCCAGCAGTATAGAAATACGAGACTGAATGTTTCTCCGGCAAGTGATATTGAATTTGTTTCGTCTGCTGCAAGGATGCCGTGTACACTTTCACTATTTTCAGAAACAGCGAGTACACCACTTAGTACTAAAAGCAATCAGAGCATGTTTGGTACAACAATGAATCAGAGGGCAACCTCAACTCCTGCTTATGGATTATTTGATCCATTATATTATTATGGACCTGTTGGTGTTCGAATGGAGGGTGATCGAGCCAGTAGTCCAGGTGCAGAAAGAATTAGACCTCAAGAAGACGTTTCACACAGGTCGTCTCGAGTTAGTTTTGATGTTCCCGTTGATCGAACTTATACTCGAAGCGGATATACTGAACCTATTGCTATGCCTCCTAAATTCGATGGTGAGGGCAGTTTAGTAGATTATATGGTTCAGTTTGAAGTGACTGGAGAAATAAATGGTTGGAATGATACTGATAAAGCAACATTTATTCTAATCAGTTTAAGTGGGAAAGCCAGGGATATTTTCAGCACCCTGCGACCTGATGATGTACGTAATTATAATCGCTTAATCAGAGCACTAAGACAGAAATTTGACCCACCTGAACTGGCTGAGATGTACAAGGTCCAGTTGCGGGAAAGACGTCGCTAGGCCGGTGAAAGTTTACCAGACTTTGCTTCCAGCATACGTATGCTTGTCAATAAGGCTTATCCAACAAGCAATGACTTTATTAGAGAAGAGATGGCAAATTATCATTTTGTTCAGTATTTTGGCAATGGGCAAATGCGCATGTTAGTCAGCCAGGCGCGCCCACCATGCAATGGAATTGGAGGCTATCAAGTGTTCTGATCCGGATTCCCGAAAAGCTTATGCAGCTGAAGTTAAAGACAAACCGGCAAAGAAACCAACAGATGTAGGGAATAAAGGAATAAAGGTGTTGAAAGAGAAAGTTGATAGAACAGAAAAGAAAGAGTCGACACAGGATGAGAGTAAGAAGGCGATTGAAATTATAAATAGAAGAAATTCAGTTGATCGACAAAGAAGAAATAATTTTAGTGAAGTTTCATGCTTCAATTGTCTAGAACTTGGACATTATGCTAACATGTGTCCTTCCCCTCGGAGGAGTAGCTACACCAAGGATGATAAACCGGTGAGACCCAATCAAGAGATGATCCCAGAACGAACTGTGAGTTCTCTCAATTCTGATTCTGGTCTTTTTGTAAAAGGGATTGTTGAAGGTGATTTAATAGAATTTTAGATAGACACTGGGGTTGGATTGTCTATGTTGTATATGGATTGTTATAAATCTATGGCCAATCCTCCATCGCTGTTGCCAGTCACTTGCAGATTGTTTCAAGTTGATGGAACAACACCTTTAGATGTTATTGGCCGTGCTGTTTTCGATTTTGAAATTGATGGAATGAAGTTCAAGTATCCTTTTGCAGTCTTAAAGATGTTTCCACTACTGGACCATTAGTTGGTTGTAGTTTAGTGAAGGCTGAGGTTAATGGTGAAGTTCCTGTTAGATTAATGAATCCCTCAGATGATTTAATAACATATCGCAAAGGCACAACAATTGCTTTAATTCAAGATATACAGAAGGTTGTTACTGATCATAAAGATGAAGATAAATCAACTCAAGTATTGACAGAGTTGATGCAGAATTGTTAACTAACAGACACCCAGATACAAGCTGCAGAGAAGTTAATAATTAATAATTTAGATGGTTTTGCAAAAGATGAAGATGATTTGCGTAGGACTGGTGTAGTCCAAATTGATACTGGTAGTGAGAAACCTATACGTCAACCTCCACGGCGGTTACCATTTGCATTAAGGGAAGAGGTTAAGACACATCTTGTTGAAATGAGTCGACGAAACTTGATTGAGCCTTCGACTGGTGCCTGGTCGTCGCCCATAGTACTCGTCAAGAAAAAGAATGGTTCGACAATATTTTGTGTTGATTATAGGCGACTTAATGAGGTAACAGCTAAAGATGCCTACCCACTGCCTCGTATTGATGAGTCATTAGATTGCCTCTCAGGATCATGTTTTTTTTCTTGCCTTGACCTCCAATCTGGATTTTTCCAAGTTGAGTTGGATGAAAATGATCGTCAGAAAACTGCCTTTTCAACACCTTATGGCATGTTTCAATTTAAGGTCATGCCGATGGGTCTACAAACAGTCCTGCTACCTTTGAAAGATTGATGGAGATTTGTTTTATCTGGTCTTCATTAGGAAATATGTCTCATTTACCTTGACGATGTTATAGTCTTTTCCAAAAGTTTTGAGGAACATTTATCAAGACTTTCAGAAGTGTTTTATCAGTTTCGCTCAGCTCAATTAAAGTTGAAGTTGAGCAAATGTCATTTATTTCGACAGAAGTCCTGTATTTATGCCATAAAATAAACAAAGATGGAGTGACCACTGATCCATCTAAGGTTTCAGCTGTATCAGATTGGAAAACCCCAACATGTACCCGAGAAGTCAGGAGTTTTCTAGGATTAGCATCTTATTATAGACGTTTTGTGAAGGATTTTGCACATATTGCAGAACATCTTCATCGCCTTACAGATAAAATAGCAAAATTTCTCTAGACAGACAAATGTCAGCTGTCTTTTAAAAAGATCAAATCAAGTCTAGTTTATTCACCTTTATTAGTTCATCCAGACCCATCAAAAGAATTCATACTCGATACGGATGCCAGTGATGAAGGTTTGGGAGCAGTACTATCACGGGTATCCGATGATGGAATTGAACGTGTTATACCATATGGGAGTAAAGCCCTCAATAAGTCACAGAAAAATGATTGTACAACACGGAAGGAGTTGTGCTTCTTCGACAATTCAGGCCCTATCTATATGGCCAAAAGTTTACCTTGCGAACCGATCATGCTTCTCTGAGGTGGTTCGTTTAAAGATACTCAGGGTCAATAAGCAAGTTGGTTGCCGATACTCTCAGAATTTCAATTTCAAATAGTACACATGCCTGGAAAATTACATGGAAATGCGGATGGATTATCCCGTAAACATTGTCAAATGTGTACTTGTTTCTCAAACACTGATTGTGAAGAAATATCTAAAGCACAAAAGGAGGATAAGGTTTTGACCAAAGTTCGAAGTTGGATCCCGAATCACCGTCCATGCTGGGATGAAGTTGCTGGTAAATCACCAGAACTAAAAGCCCTTTGGTCTCAATTTAAAGTTCTTTCAAATAAGGAAGATGGAATTGTTCGGAAGTAGATACGGTTATCCGATGATAAATAGACGCTAGATTTAAAATAGTAGTCCCTAAGTCTCTTCGAGAGAAGATACTCAAATCTTGTCATGATGAAGCTACAGGGGGTAATCTAGGCTGTGACAAGACCTATTCAAAAGTGAGTCAGGCTTATTATTGGCCCTGGCTTCATTATGATGTCCGGCACTGGGTAAAAACCTGTGAGTCTTGTGCGATGCGAAAGCCTCCACGAAATCGCCCACAGGCCCCGCTTTTACCAACTACTAGTGGTTATCCTATGGAGAGAATTGCCATTGATATAATGGGTCCTCTACCAGAAACCTATGATGGAAAGTATATGTGGTACTGGTAGTAATTCAGGACTACTTTACAAAATGGTTAGAAGCTATTGCAGTTTCTAATATGGAGCTAGTACTATTGCATCTGCATTATTGTGTATGATTTTAAGATTTGGTATTCCTGGAAGCATTCACTCAGACCAAGGTTCACAGTTTGAGTCAGAGTTATTCTCTGAATTGTGCAAGCTCTTGGGAATTACCAAGACCAGGACTACCCATACTATCCAGCGAGCGATGGACAAGTTAAAAGATACAACAGAACTTTACAGAGTATGTTAAGTCATTATGTTGAAGATTTCCAACGAGACTGGGATCTACATCTTGATGTTGTATGTTTGGCATATAGGTCCAGTGAACACGATTCTACTGGTTTTTCACCCAATATGTTGATGCTGGGACGCGAAATTAATATCATTGTAGGAAGACCTCCAGGAAGTACGTTCACACCCATATAATACGTGAATAACCTTGGATAATGTGTATGAGTCTTGTAGAGATCATCAACTTGAGTAAGTGCTATTTCGTTTCCTAAGACTTTCAAACGAAACAGTGCTGTAACTCTTGATGTGTTAGGAGATAACTGTGGTCCGATAGGTTCATAGAGATGATGGAATCCTAGCATGCAAACCAAGTTAACGAATGTGATTAATAAATGTACATATTTCCTTTGGTCGTAATGTTTGATTACATTACATCTAATTGAAAATTAAACGAGCCTTACCTTGGGAAGGTGAAGTTTGATGAAAATTATACCTTGCTGATGACGAAGCTTGGAGGTCACATGAGATGTAGCACGCGCGCTTTCAATCACAGTTAAACGTGAATGGTTCCAAAACAGATCTGCAAAACAGCCTACAGATCTGCGAAAAAGAGGTCACTACAGGGAGGGACACTATAATAGTATATAAGAGGAGGGATGTGACCTCCAAGCTTCGTCATCAGCAAGGTATAATTTTCATCAAACTTCACCTTCCCAAGGTAAGGCTCGTTTAATTTTCAATTATACCTTGCTGTATGACGTGAGCTTCCGGTCACATGAGACTTCAAAGTTGGAACCATGAACCAACAAAACATATAATAAACACAAATTTTGTTTTATTTAACTTAAACAAAAAATGTAGTACATATCTAGACCACTCAAAATTATCAAAATTTAATAACAAATTTAAAAACCTATAAGGTACACAAATTCTAATTATTATTCAAAATCGCTTCACCAAATAAACCCTCTGTGCTTAAGGGTTTGTCATAATATTTACGAAAGGTGCAATCCTGATTCCACCCAGCTGTTTCCAAAATAGATTTAAGGGGAACTTTAGCCCTGTTAGCAGCACTGCAAGATGCAGATCTAACACTATAAGGAACAAAAAGGGACATATCAACCCCAGAAGAACATAAAACTATCTTAACCCATCTAGAAATAGTATCTCGAGTAACACCATTATGAGGCTTAACAAAACTAATGAAAAGTTTATGATTGTTTCTATTTCTCAGATTAACAGTTCTATCTAAATACTCACTCATAACTGTCACAATACATAACTTACAATCAGATGGATAAGACTTAATAAACAGTGGCTTCTGATGATAGCCTGGCCTAGTTTGCTTCAATAATTCTCCACAGTTAATCAAAACACCAGAATTAACAAAATGAACATTTCGAACATCAAGTAGATGAATAGACTGGATACGCTGTCCAGAAAGAATAGCAATTAACATAACACATTTTAAAGTTAATAAACGCAAAGATAACTTCTTTACAGGTGATAATTCCTTAAGATAGGATAAAACAACAGACACATCCCAAATGAATTTGTTACGAGGCAAAGCTGGTCTTAGATTAAATACTCCTTTTAAAAAACGAATGACAATAGGTAGAGATCCAACAGGTTTTTTATCAATAGATATAATACTGGACAATGCACTTCGTGCAGAGTTAATAGCACTATAAGATAGTCCTTTTTGAAATAAATAGGTCAAAAATTCAATAATATCATCTATAGAAGGTGAAAGGGAATCCACAGATCTCTCAGTGCAGAACCAAAACCATTTCTTGATGTAGACATTGTATTGAAGTTTAGTTGTTGGTCTCCATGAGGATAACAATATGTTTTCAGCTTCTTGTGAAAGATTTCGACCTGAGAATAACATCCCGACACTCGGGCTGCAAGAAGTTTCATCTTTAGTAGATGAACCTTTGGATCTTTGTTTGGATGACTGAGTATAAGATCTAACCTGGATAAAACAAAGGGATTATCAGTCAACATGCGAATTAATTTACTGAACCAATATTGAGAAGGCCACCAAGGAACAATTATAAAACCTTGGCTTTCTTCTCGTTCAATTTTACTCAATACTTTTCCTATGAGACAAAAAGGAGGGAATGCATAAACAAATTTTCCCTTCCATGATTGCATAAAAGCATCTACAGCTAAGGCATTAGGATCTGGGCGAAAGGAATAAAAAACCTCAAGTTGAGTATTAATACGAGTAGCAAACAAATCTACATCAGGAATGCCCCAGCAATCACATAATATTCTGAAAACAGATGGGGACAGATGCCATTCAGTATTATCAGCATGATGTCTACTTTCATAATCAGCCTCAATATTCAGAACACCAGGTAAATGACATGCTGATAATTCAATGTCTCTTTCAATAGCCCACTGAAAAATCTCCCTAGTTAGATCATTAAGTTTATCAATCTTTCCACCTTGATGATTAATGTAGGATACCACTGTGGTATTATCAATTTCCAACCGAACATGAATATTGCTTAAATCTCGACAGAAAGAATATAAGGAGAATTGTGCAGCTAACAATTCTAAATAATTTATATGGTTTAGTCTTTCTAATATGGAAAATATTCCACCAGTTCTATGGGTATTACAAACTCCACCCCATCCTTTAAGACTAGCATCAGATTGAATAACCAACTGAGGCTCAGTGGATATCAGGGATTTGACTGAAGACTTAATGTTAACTGACCACCAATTAATATCTGATAAACAATCTGCAGATAATTTTATATATACATCATAATTACCTTTATGTTGCTTTAAGATGGCTGTTTTATAATTATCACAACGACGATAATATAATTGAGCATATTTGACTCCAGGTTGAGCTGCCACCATTAATCCAATTAATTGAGAAAATTTTCTAATGGTCAACCAATTAACCTTTAAAATAGATTTACATAAAGCTATAATTTTTTCCACTCTAGAAAGAGTTAAATTTACAGTCATACTGACCGAATCTAAAATACAACCTAAATATTGTATTCTCTGACAAGGCTCAAAAACTGATTTTTCATATTGAATGGTGAAACCTGCTTGTACAGACATTACTATGGTGTCAATAACATTAGCCCTGCAGTCGGAGACAGAATTCCCAAATAGCAAACTGTCATCAATAAAGGAACAATTAAGATGCCCTTTATTCCTTAATTGAGAAAACATAACTTTAGTTAATTTTGTGAACAGACGAGGGGATGAGGCCAAGCCTTGAGGAAGACAGGTAAACTGATAAAGAGTGTCTTGCCAGATAAATTTAAGAAACTTTCTGTAATTATTATTGACATTAATGCTATAGTAGGCATCTTTCCAATCAATAGAGGCCATGTAGCACCCAGGGTGAACTAGATTTATGGCCTGTTGTAACGTTTCCATTTTGAAATGATGGTAAGAAATAGAGTCATTTAGTTCTTTCAAATCTAAAATAATTCTTAAACTACCATCTTTTTTATCTGTAGTAAATATATTAGATATGAATTCACCTTCTTCATGAGAAACTATTTCTATGATTCCTTTTGTCAGAAATTTATTTATTTCCATGGAAATAGCATTAGTCTTAAAAGTGCTATAAATATATGGACAAGGAGCCACATTTTGTTTAGGAAATTGTTCGAATTCTAATTTAACACCATTAATCATAGACAAAATAATCTTGTCTGAAGTCAGAGATTTCCAAAATTCGACACTTTTTCTCAGTTTACCAGCTTTAAACTTAGAAACCAACTTAGGAAGTAAATTAGATAAAAGACACAACTGATCTTTCCACTGATTTAAACTGATCAGTTTACTCACCAAAGATTGTCTTAATTTTGCTTGCTTTTTGAGTAATCTTTGTGGAACTTCTGGTTTTTCTTTGGAAAACGATGAAAAGTTTGGTTCTGGTTGCCGGTCCTTCTCCCGGCCTGATGATGAGGTAAAAAAGAATTTTGTCTGTATCTTGTAACCGGATATGGGGAGTAAGAAGTATTATTATTAAAGGCTCTATCCTTTTTATGTCTAATCGGTCCAATACTAGTGCTGGCTACAACACCAACTTGACTGGAATCCTTAAAATCTTTAACCTTTTTCCCCCAATCATTTCCAAGCAACCACTCAGAACTACCAGTGTCTAAATGCTGGCTCTTATTGCACAACATCTTAAAGTTACTATTCATATCAGATTTCAAACCATCTCTTCTCAACTGATTCATTTCTAAAATTCCACTACTTAAGATAGATATGCTATCCATTGCCATACGAATCACGGTATTCAGATCTTCTTCTTTCACAGAGCTCTTGTCTTGAACTTTTAATTCCATTAGTTTATCACTAATATTCGTTACTGAATAGGCAGCTTTAATAAATCTATCTTCTATTCTTTGATATTTAACATCTCGTGATCTAGTAAATCCTTTAACATTATTCCACAATTCAGTGTTAATTTTAGGCACATGCAGTGTAATATTTTTAGGCCTTGGGTATTTATCAAAAATAGTATGAATTTTATCATCTGACATCAAAGTGGAAAACAATTTGTTGATGATAATAGCCAATTTTGGTCTTATTTTATTACCAACAACCTCAGAAACGGAATATTCTTCTTCCAACAAGTTTTCAAAGGCATCAACTTCGGGATCGGGTGTTAGTCCCTCCCCTCCTTTTCCTACCGCACTCGACGGTACAATTTTATCGGATTCATCGGCTAGAAGTTTATCTATTTCGTCAACTACATCACTATCTGATATATGACTAACACCGGGATCTTTCTGAGTAACCAGATAATCATCATCAGAACTAGAATCTGAAATATCATGTATTTTCCCCGGTTTTCTGCTTTTATCAAACCTGTAGCGAGATTCTGAAGATTTATAGGTCAAGGCCGAATCATTATTCTCTTTGGATTGTCGTAAAAGTTTGTTTTGATTCTCAATCATTTTGAACAACTCTGCAAAGGCGTCATTGTGAAGAGATTTCATTTCTTCTCGCAAAATGTTTAACTTATCATCATTTTTTTTTTTTTTTAAACAATATTTTATTCATATAAATACGAAAAGGATTGGGGAACAGGCTTTCGCCTATATAACCCCTCTCCTTATACAAAATGTTCATATGTACAATATCGTTAAAATAAGTAACGTATATATAGACGTCGCTACATCCATAGTAGAAAATATATATAAGAATAATCGGATTCTAAAAACGTTTTGATAAAAATAGAAAGTTGTGAACTTTTTCAAATATTAGTATTGTTTGATCAGGGTCATTTATTACACCGTTTAGAAGATATGTTATATTTTTAAAGCCAGTTGGTAAAGTGTTTATAGATCTATCTCGTGCATCTGAATGTAAGGGACAGTTCAAAAGGAAGTGTTCTGCATCTTCAAATTGATGACCACAAAAGCACGCAGGATTATCACTAACATGTCTAAGAAATTTATGACCATTAAGGTCACTGCAGGAAAGACGAAGACGACAGTGGTAAATTTGATTTTTTCGAATGCCAAAGCTATACGTGTCAGGTGGGTAATTGTCATATGATTTAAGAGATGTTTTGAAGGATGAAATTGAAAGGTGTAGTTTTTGAGAATTTGGTAGATTATTCCACTCTCTGATCGTTGACGGCAAAAAAGAATCATAAAATAGTTTAGTTCTGCAGTTCATAGATGGTAAATTGTTGCTATTTCTGAGGTTATAATTAATGTTTCTGGTGGGAAGGAGATCTGATAGGTAATTTGGAGTCAAATTGTTCAGGATTTTATACATCATAGTCAGTTTATGCCGACGTCGTCTCTCCTGCAGTGTAATGAAACCTGTTTCCTTGTAGAGTAAAGCATGACTAGTTCCCTTAACAGCGCCGCATATAGTTCTGAGTGCATCTAACTGAAGATTTTCTAATGCAGTTGTTAGTTCGATAGTGCACCCATCCCATATAATATCACAGTAATCAAAATGCGGCAGAATGTAAGAGGTATATATGGTTTGGAGAGACAGTTGATGAGCCTACCAGTTTTCAATAAAATACAATTAATATGGCAATCCCAACGACAGTTTCTTTGAAAAGTAAGGCCTAAGTGCTTGTGATGTGCAACTTCCTGGATATTTACATTATCTAAATTTAAAGTGGGCAATATTGGAGTATTTTTAGTATGTAGTGCAAGTGTTTCAGTTTTCAACGGGTTGAAGGTCACTAGCCACGCTTTAGCCCAGTTGTTAATGGTTTCAAGATCATGATTTAGAACGTCAGCGGATGCATTCGGGTCATCAATTTTAAGATAAAGACTAGTGTCGTCAGCAAATAAACGTATATTGGATTGTATGTTGTTGACAATATCGTTGATGTAAATTAAAAATAGTAATGGTCCCAGGACAGAACCCTGCGGAACACCAGCTGGGACCGTCTTAGACTCAGAAGAGACTCCATCTACTACCACACATTGTTGTCTATTACAGAGATAGTTCTGAAACCATTCCTGGAGGTCTCCTCTGATCCCGACGGCCCCGAGCTTATGACAGAGCCCAGCGTGCCAAACTCTGTCAAAAGCTTTGCTGATGTCGCAGAATACTGCCCTGGTATATTGTTGCTGATCAATGGCTTGACAGAAGAAGTGTGAGAGATCTATTAGTTGATAGACTGTTGAGTGTCCGTGCAAGAAACCGCTTTGTACGTTAGTAATAACTGAGTGTTCCTGCAGGAAGTTAAAGACATGTTTATAGATGCATTTTTCGAATATTTTTACCACAATACTTAAAAGAGATACAGGTCTATAGTTAGTACAATTTGATGGGTCGCCTTTTTTAAGTATTGCAGTAACATTAGCTGATTTCCAGATGAAAGGTACTTGTTTTAGAGAAAGACTTAGGTTGAATAGATTACAAAGTGGCAGACAGATTTCTAAACTGATAGATTTTAATAATTTAGCACTTATTTGGTCAGGACCGTTAGATTTTGAGGTATCAAGTGTTGATATTATGTCTTTAACTTCCTGAGGGGTGAGTACAATGTGATCTAGTGAATATGGATTTTGTTCGAGAGTAGGAAGAGGTGCATCAGTGCCGTCTAATTGTGATTGGTTGATAAAAAAGTCATTCAAGCAGTTTGCTTTGGCCTTTGGAGTAAAGGATGGGATACCATTGTTGACTAGTGGGGGAAGTTGCCCTTTTGGTTTGTTAGTTTTTTTTTACATATGAGTTAACAAGTTGCCACCAGCTCTTTTTCCCAAAGTTGTTATTCTCGTTGATGTTTTTGTCTAAATTTTCAAAGTATTCGCTCTTGCATTTTCTTATAAGTTTAATATAGGCATTTCTCGCTTTCTTAAAATTTTGCCAATCGGCACCAGAATTCGATCTGGTAGCTTTCCGATGAATTTTGTTTTTCTTTCTGCTCATTTTTCTAATGGTATTGTTCATCCAAGGTTGGTCGCGTGGTCTAATGGTTGCTGTTTTGTTAGGTATGTTTCTTTTGGCAATTCTTATTAACTCAGATGTAAAGGAAACAGTTGAATTGTCAATATTTGAATCGTCTCTAATGGTCTCCCATCCCGTATTCCTGATGTCCTGTTTTAGAGTTTCAAAATTAGCTTTAGAATAGTCCCATAGTGTCCGTTTGTAAGAAATAAGTTTCGGAGATCTGAAATGGAGTTGGCAATACACAGGGCAATGGTCACTCACTAAATTGGCCAAGCAGCCCGATGACTTCACATATTGCACACAATTGCAGAGGATAAGATCAATTAATGAATTGGTGCCATTTCTGTCGTAGCGTGTTGGATTTTTTATGAGGAGGTTTAAATCAAATAGTTCGATGGCATCATGTATAAAAGATTTATGAATAGTTAGGAAATTTATATTAAAATCGCCAAAAATTATAATATTTTGAATATTGGAAACTGTTGCTAGGGAAATAGAATCAAAAATAGACTTGTTCGTTTCAGCGTTAGATTTTGGTGGTCGGTAGAAAGTTCCTATCAAGAAATAGACGTTGTTGATAATAGTTTCAATCCATATACCCTCTGTACCACCAATCTCCAGATCTGACCTCCGTTTAAAGAAAAAAGTATTGCGAATATATAAAGCCACCCCACCATACCCGTCATGTCTGTCATTCCTTATCGGTGCATGAAAACAAGGGATAGAAAGAGTGTCGGAAGATGCATTGGTGTCAAGCCATGTCTCAGTTAGGAGAATGAAATCGTAATGTTCGGAGTATTCGGCTATTATAACATCTAGGGCACTTAGTTTCTTAGAAATATTTTTTCGCAGGCTCCTTACATTCAGATGCACAAGTGATACATTTTCCGCAGGTCCAGGATTAGGATGTACATTTCCAGAAATCAAAAATATTATTATAGAGAAGTATACGAAATCTATAATGGATGTAGCGCTATAAATTAAATGGAAAATAAACATATATACACAAATCAGTATAGCAAACGTTAGGTTAGTTAATAAATTTGGAAAAGTGGGCATCTAATTCAGATCATATTAAGCTTGAAACAAGCAATTGTAAAATCTTTGCAGTACAAATATAAGTACAAAACGAATGAAAGTATAAACATGGTTAAAATAAACTCGCGACCAAATTTTCATCTAATAATAATAATGTTGAAATCGGTTTTATAAAGTAACACAGTAATAATATGACCGTATAACAATACATAATTTAGTTATATCATGATCTAAGTTTCATTATCACAATATATGATATAATATATCTGTAACAATGACTGATCTACTGACCTATATTTAAATATATTATTATTGTAAAACAGTATAACTGAGTAGTATCATGATATAAGTTTCATATCACAATACATGATTTAACATGTTTAATTTATAGTAACTATAACTGGTCTACTGACCTATATTTAAATATATTATTATTGTAAAACAGTATAACAGAGTAATATCATGATCTAAGTTTCATATCACAATACATGATTTAACATGTTTAATTTATAGTAGCTATAACTGATCTACTGACCTATATTTAAATATATTATTATTGTAAAACAGTATAACAGAGTAATATCTTGATCTAAGTTTCATATCACAATACATGATTTAACATCTTTGATTTATAGTAACTATAACTGGTCTACTGACCTATATTTAAATATATCATTATTGTAAAACAGTATAACAGAGTAATATCATGATCTAAGTTTCATATCACAATACATGATATAATATATCTGTAACAATGACTGGTCTACTGACCTATATTTAAATATATTATTATTGTAAAACAGTATAACTGAGTAATATCATGATCTAAGTTTCAAATGACAATACATGATATAATATATCTGTAACAATGACTGATCTACTGACCTATATTTAAATATATTATTATTGTAAAACAGTATAACTGAGTAATATCTTGATCTAAGTTTCATATCACAATACATGATATAATATATCTGTAACAATGACTGATCTACTGACCTATATTTAAATATATTATTATTGTAAAACAGTATAACTGAGTAATATCTTGATCTAAGTTTCATATCACAATACATGATTTAACATGTTTAATTTATAGTAACTATAACTGGTCTACTGACCTATATTTAAATATATTATTATTGTAAAACAGTATAACAGAGTAATATCATTATCTAAGTTTCATATCACAATACATGATTTAACATGTTTAATTTATAGTAACTATAACTGTTCTACTGACCTATATTTAAATATATTATTACTGTAAAACAGTATAACAGAGTAATATCATGATCTAATTTTCATATCACAATACATGATTTAACATGTTTAATTTATTGTAACTATAATTGGTCTACTGACCTATATTTAAATACATTATTATTGTAAAACAGTATAACAGAGTAATATCATGATCTAAGTTTCATATCACAATACATGATATAATATATCTGTTGTAACTATGACTGATCTACTGACCTATATTTAAATATACTATTATTGTAAAACTGTATAACAGAGTAATATCTTGATCTAAGTTTCATATCACAATACATGATTTAACATCTTTAATTTATAGTAACTATAACTGGTATACTGACCTATATTTAAATATATTATCATTGTAAAACAGTATAACTGAGTAATATCATGATCTGAGTTTCATATCACAATACATGATTTAACATGTTTAATTTATAGTAGCTATAACTTGTCTACTGACCTATATTTAAATATATTATTATTGTAAAACAGTATAACAGAGTAATATCATGATCTAAGTTTCATATCACAATACATGATTTAACATGTTTAATCTATAGTAACTATAACTGGTATTCTGACCTATATTTAAATATATTATTATTGTAAAACAGTATAACAGAGTAATATCATGATCTAAGTTTCATATCACAATACATGATATAATATGTTTAATTTATAGTAGCTATAACTGATCTACTGACCTATATTTAAATATATTATTATTGTAAAACAGTATAACAGAGTAATATCTTGATCTAAGTTTCATATCACAATACATGATTTAACATGTTTAATTTATAGTAGCTATAACTGATCTACTGACCTATATTTAAATACATTATTATTGTAAAACAGTATAACAGAGTAATATCTTGATCTAAGTTTCATATCACAATACATGATATAATATATCTGTAACAATGACTGATCTACTGACCTATATTTAAATATATTATTATTGTAAAACAGTATAACTGAGTAATATCTTGATCTAAGTTTCATATCACAATACATGATTTAACATGTTTAATTTATAGTAACTATAACTGGTCTACTGACCTATATTTAAATATATTATTATTGTAAAACAGTATAACAGAGTAATATCATAATCAAAGTTTCATATCACAATACATGATTTAACATGTTTAATTTATAGTAGCTATAACTGGTCTACTGACCTATATTTAAATATATTATTATTGTAAAACAGTATAACAGAGTAATATCTTGATCTAAGTTTCATATCACAATACATGGTATAATATATCTGTAACAATGACTGATCTACTGACCTATATTTAAATATATTATTATTGTAAAACAGTATAACTGAGTAATATCTTGATCTAAGTTTCATATCACAATACATGATTTAACATGTTTAATTTATAGTAACTATAACTGGTCTACTGACATATATTTAAATATATTATTATTGTAAAACAGTATAACAGAGTAATATCATAATCTAAGTTTCATATCACAATACATGATTTAACATGTTTAATTTATAGTAGCTATAACTGGTCTACTGACCTATATTTAAATATATTATTATTGTAAAACAGTATAACAGAGTAATATCATGATCTAAGTTTCATATCACAATACATGATTTAACATGTTTAATTTATAGTAGCTATAACTGGTCTACTGACCTTTATTTAAATATATTATTATTGTAAAACAGTATAACAGAGTAATATCATGATCTAAGTTTCATATCACAATACATGATTTAACATGTTTAATTTATAGTAACTATAACTGGTCTACTGACCTATATTTAAATATATTATTATTGTAAAACAGTATAACAGAGTAATATCATGATCTAAGTTTCATATCACAATACATGATTTAACATGTTTAATTTATAGTAGCTGTAACTGGTCTACTGACCTATATTTAAATATATTATTATTGTAAAACAGTATAACAGTAATATCTTGATCTAAGTTTCATATCACAATACATGATATAATATATCTGTAACAATGACTGATCTACTGACCTATATTTAAATATATTATTATTGTAAAACAGTATAACTGAGTAATATCTTGATCTAAGTTTCATATCACAATACATGATTTAACATGTTTAATTTATAGTAACTATAACTGGTCTACTGACCTATATTTAAATATATTATTATTGTAAAACAGTATAACAGAGTAATATCATAATCTAAATTTCATATCACAATACATGATTTAACATGTTTAATTTATAGTAGCTATAACTGGTCTACTGACCTATATTTAAATATATTATTATTGTAAAACAGTATAACAGAGTAATATCATGATCTAAGTTTCATATCACAATACATGATTTAACATGTTTAATTTATAGTAGCTATAACTGGTCTACTGACTTATATTTAAATATATTATTATTGTAAAACAGTATAACAGAGTAATATCATGATCTAAGTTTCATATCACAATACATGATTTAACATGTTTAATTTATAGTAACTATAACTGGTCTACTGACCTATATTTAAATATATTATTATTGTAAAACAGTATAACAGAGTAATATCATGATCTAAGTTTCATATCACAATACATGATTTAACATGTTTAATTTTTAGTAGCTATAACTGATCTACTGACCTATATTTGAATATATTATTATTGTAAAACAGTATAACAGAGTAATATCTTGATCTAAGTTTCATATCACAATACATGATTTAACATGTTTAATTTATAGTAGCTATAACTTGTCTACTGAACTATATTTAAATATATTATTATTGTAAAACAGTATAACTGAGTAGTGTCATGATCTAAGTTTCATATCACAATACATGATATAATATGTTTAATTTATAGTAACTATAACTTGTCTACTGACCTATATTTAAATATATTATTATTGTAAAACAGTATAACTGAGTAATATCATGATCTTATTTTCATATCACAATACATGATATAATATATCTGTAACAATGACTGATCTACTGACCTATATTTGAATATATTATTATTGTAAAACAGTATAACAGAGTAATATCTTGATCTAAGTTTCATATCACAATACATGATTTAACATGTTTAATTTATAGTAGCTATAACTTGTCTACTGACCTATATTTAAATATATTATTATTGTAAAACAGTATAACTGAGTAGTATCATGATCTAAGTTTCATATCACAATACATGATATAATATGTTTAATTTATAGTAACTATAACTTGTCTACTGACCTATATTTAAATATATTATTATTGTAAAACAGTATAACTGAGTAGTATCATGATCTAAGTTTCATATCACAATACATGATTTAATGTGTAGTAGTCTGAATTTAAAAGTTTAGTGTTGCCTTATTTTGGGCAGAATCAGTACGTGGTGTGGATGTAAGGAAACCTTTCACTGATGGCTGTTTTAAAGTTGAGCCACTCTCGACAGGCACATCCATTTCTTCAATTTGCTCTCTATTACCTTTGTCACGTTCGTCGGGATTAATCAATAGCTCACTGACATCCTGGTAACTACGGGATAGTGCTCTAGGTGTTGAACTGAATTGATTCAGACATGAAGCATCTGATATTACAACATTTCTGTCATCAGATAATGGGCGCACAAATATTTTCCCGTCATATGTCCAACAATTTTTTATCAATTTTTGCTTCAGGACATCTCTGGTTAATTTATATAAGTGAGCACGCTTTCTAGTCAAAGCTTCATTTATAAACAATTTACTTTGAGACCCAGCATTGTAATTCTTTAAGTTGCGTTTATTGCTGTACACTAACGCCCTATCACGGTAACTAATGAATCTGATAATTATATCACGTTTTTTGTTATATTTGGGGCCTACTCTGTGGGTTCTGCCTATTTCTCTCAGAGTGAGCTTTGAATCGGTTTGTACTAGGACATGGTTGTTTATGACGTCGAGGATTAATTTATCTGTGTCTTCGTTCGGCTTTTCAGGAATGCCACTGATTTTAAGGCACGTACGTCGCGAATATTGCTCAAGATCGTCAATTCTTTTATCTTGCTCTTCTATTTTAGATAAAAGATCACTGGCTAATTCGGGCTTAATTGCATTTGCAATGTGTTTAATTATAGTTTCTCGTTTCAAGAGCTCAGATATGAAAGTTTTCAAAGAATCCTCGTCTTGGAGAACTGTATCTAGAAATTCAGTGATGCTAGAGGTTTCATCACCTTTCTTACGTTTGGGAGGATTTTTAACCATGTTGACTTTAATTCGGCTATAATGTGGCGATAGATCACAAGTTGTTTACAAGTGTAATGGTCTATGTCTAAGTGATAATCAATATATTGATTGTTGTAGGTGATTAAAAGTACTCACTCAAAACGATTTTGGGGTAGAAAATTGTCCAAAGCTTGAGAATCACAGAACAAAACAGCTTACAAATTCCGCAGATAGATTCTTGTACAGTTAATCCATACTATGCACAATTTTCATTATGAAAACTTCTGTTTAAATAGCTTAAATATCCGAAAAAATAACCTCCACTTTCGTAACTGCTAACCTAAGACGCCATCTTGTATTTCATACATGTATAATCATCATTTGATGGTACAACAGACTTATCTTTTTGTACTTCGGAGGAATAAGAATCACTGCCTCTGTTGGGCTTAGTACCAGTAGCAGACGACAAATCGTTTTCCTGACCTTCAACTTCAACCTTTTCACTCGCTCTCAAGAATGGCGTCCTCGACAACTCCTTACTTTTACCACTAGGTCTACTTGGACTTGGAGATTTCTCACTAGAACTGGTCATAGTGGCAGACGCAGGTTTTCTCCTCTTAGGTTTATCAAATAAGGCTGTAGACAAATCAAATTCAGTGTGATTTTCCTTAGAATTTTGACCACTGATTTTCGTCATTTCTGACTTCAATCCCGAAGTCGACGAATTCGCCATTTCTGCTTACAGAAAATAGACAATCACCGTAAAAGGTGGGCTAGCTTGTAAAGAAAGCACTTGTTGTTATTTAGTTTCACCAGCTTACTGGGAAACTAAAATTTATAATAGTAATTCAGACGTTCAGTGAGACACGTCTTGATACAACGAAAGCGGCATGCAAAGTGATTGAAAGCGCGCGTGCTACATCTCATGTGACCGGAAGCTCACGTCATACAGCAAGGTATAATTGAGAACTTTAACAGAACGATGACCATCTATTGTTTACTCTTGATAAATATTAAAGATCAAATATCAAGACGTATAGTAAGGGTGGAGTTTTTAGGTATGTCAAGCAAACATACATCGGTCGGATTGTTTGTTTAAGAGTTACAAATAAACATATATCGCTGGTATTTGTTTACTCTAGGTAAATATCGAAGACGAGATCAAAGTAGAAAATTTAGGGTGGAGATTTTGAGGTATGCCATAGACTTAACATTGTGTCATAAATTGGAATAGGTGATAAACGTGTACGTAACACTACTACTTTTGCATTCCGACGTCTGTGATTCTTGCAATTGCACTAAAACTAACGCGTTTTATGACGTCACTGACAGTGATCTAATGGAAGCTACCGTTGATTTCTATTAAGATCACTGTCAGTGATGTCATAAATACACTTTACAATTCCTTTAATGTGATTGGATGAAATATTACAAATTTTTGTGTTTTTTTTTTTTAATACTCTATTACTTATGATTTTATTCAAAATGGTCGTTCACTAAGTTGGTGTATGTTATTTTCATGTTAGAACCATGCATAGTTTTGATAATGCGTCAACCGGATGTTTTTAGCTAACAATAACCGACGAAACAGCTGCTCAATGGAATTTGTGAAAGTAATTAACAAACTTTGTGTAGGTAATTTATCACGTACTTTTCTGTACTTCAATTCCCCTTCTTTCCAAATTTCACCCCCTAACATTTTGATTTCACCCCTGAGGGTGCATATGGATTCCAGTTGAGAAGCACTGGACTAGAACATATCAAACTATCGTGTCCAACTAGCTAGCAGTTTGGTACGCTGACAGTTGTCAGAATGAGACACAAACGACTGATTGTAAAATTGGAATTGTGCTTATTGATGCTATCAAACTGTATGTTGTCGAAGAGGTACTGTATGATAGAGATTGACGGGTATTGATTTTAAAACAGTCAAATTCAACAGCCACCCTAAATTCGATCATTTACAAAGATTGTTACCAATGAAGAAAGACACTAAATGGTTGACCGAATTAATCGTGAACTGATCGGTAATGAATGTATATTGCCGTCAACCGGATGTTTTTTTTAGAAATCAATAGCCGACTAAACGCCTTGTACTTGATCGGTGTAAAATGATTAACATTGTATCATTAAACAATATACCGTTATAGAGACAGTGCTCTGTGTAGAATAAACCTATATTGACAGTGCTCTGTTTTATGAACTTATATCCATTTCATATTTTTTTTTTAAGTAAGAAAGGGAATGAGTTAGAGAATGTAAATCAGCCATTTATCTTTTTTTTCATTCAATTTTCGTAAAATGTATTGATTGAAAGAAATCCCGAATAGTATTATGTTTCAGAATTTGAAATTCGTCGAAATTTCTTAATTCTACGATACTTCGTTGAATTATCAATTTCCGAAAATAGTTTAGCCACATTTTTGCAAATACCACTACATTACCAAAATAACGACTGGAAATGACAACATTTACAGTTTAAGAATTACTTCTTTTGCAAAATCTTGCAAATGTGTACCTTCAATGTCTTCGTGCGCCAGTCTGGAGCACAATACCATCAAAGTAAACATACTAATGAAGAATGGTTTTAATACTTAGTTATTTTCAACGAGGAATATCGTAATATAAAACGAAAAACGCGAATGTAAACAGGAAGCTGTTCTATTGGCTTTCTTCCCCTCGTTTGACATAGACCACTGTGCAAGGACGCTAACAGTCAGTCGAGTGAGGTAATATACTTGCGGTGTGACGTTGTCGTATCTGAAGACGATATGATTACAATTGTATGTTGTTAATTACCTTCCTCTTGGAGTTATGCCTGTTTTAGTGAATCAATTCCGATGGATGTTGATATATATTAATGCTGGCAATTCTCTTCTTATAAAAGACTTCTATCATTTATAGTGCTGCATATGTTACCCGTTCTTTAAGTATGGAGAAAGAAGGAAGTACTCAAAAAGCTATTTTTTTTCAATACATTAATAACAACAATTTTCACTGATGCTGTTTTCAAATTTATTTCAAATACATATTTTTAACTATATTCAGGGCGGTGCAGGCCATCTCCTTGTCTTCTTCTATTCTTCTTGTTCTTATTCTTCCACTGAAACTGAACAGAAATTTATCAGGTTTGATTAGAGATTGACTAAATTTATCTCAAGACTCAAACCAAGCAGACTGTTGTTATAAGACAGTTATAGGCAAATGAATTTTTATCAAGAAAATCGAAGCAATCCTCTGTGACGTTTATTCAAACCAGATAAATCCAGCGGCCACATCCACTTTTTGGCCGTTAAAAATTTGTTTTTCATCTTTTTGTCATTATTATAAGATAATTTAGTTAATCGAGTGGCCGTTGAGTCCGAGAAGTTTGGGTAAAGAGAGTTGGATTTGGAAAATATTCGACCAAGGGCCCGCCCCCCACTTGCAGAGACACTCCACAATAATTGTACAGTTTTCATGTTCATTTCAAATGATACAGTTTAGCAAATATCCGTACAAGCAAATAGCCTACCCTTTCCCATCATAACAGTGACGGCCTCATATTCTTCAATTGTTATTTCACCATTATCTGTAGTATAAAAATCATCATCATTAATTATCATCATTGCCATCATCATCATCATCATTAATTATCATCATTGCCATCATCATCATCAATTGTTATCGTTATCATCATCCAGATCATTTTATAACGAGACTTCACATCATTACTAAACCCCCTGATAATTTATATTAGAGAGGTTCCGCAACAGGCTGGATATGCCCGCGCAGCCGGTTACGTCATCACTTTATGTGTAGCTGTGACGTATCCATAATCTGCACACTCGTGGATATCCTGTTCACCGGGTTCCCACCCGCCATAACCGTTAGTACTAGTAAAGATACGAATTCGGCAAATTTAGGCCATTAATTACCCATCCTTACCTCAAAGATGTCATTGTATGTAATCTACATGAATCTCTGAGAAAAATACTATGCATAATAGTTTGAAAAGTGGAGTATGGTTGTTAGAAATTGGATCTGAATCGAGCGTGGTATCCGGCCTCATTTCATTTGTTTGCCTCTATATAACCATCTACTGAGTATCCAGCACGGGATAGCGGAACGCATAATCGTACCGGTCACATACGCTTACACTAACGGATACGTATCAATCCAGTCAGCATATCCAGCCTGTTGCGGAACCTCTCTAATGTCACGTTTTTGACTAAACTTGCTCACCCCTGGAAATCCCCTGATTTTTTAAAAACGATAACGAGAATGTGTTTGCAACAATTGCTTTGGTTTTGCTTTTCTCTGGAATAGATGTTTAAGTAACGGAACAGCATGAGCGCCATAGCGGTTTTATTATTTTACATACAAAAATACTATTTGTTTATAAATTTAAACTCATTTTAATTTCACTTTCATTTTGTTTTTGAATTCATTTTACTTTCATTTTGTTTTTAAATTTAAATTCATTTTACTTTAGTTTTGTTTTAAAATTTAAATTTATTTTACTTTCATTTTGTTTTAAATTTAAATTTATTTTACTTTCATTTTCTTTTTAAATTCATTTTACTTTCATTTTTTTTTAAATTTAAATTCATTTTACTTTCATTTTGTTTTTAAATTCATTTTGGTTTTTTATTTTACTTCTATTTCGTTTTTATTTTACTTTTATTTTGTTTTTGAAATTTAATTGCATTTTTATTTGACTTTCCTTCTGTTTTTAAATATTTTTTTTAGTTTTACTTTCATTTCACTTTCATTTTTTAATTAGTTTTTTATTTCATTTTCGTTTTGGTTTTAATATTATTTTACTTTTACTTTCATTTCAATTTTAAAAAAGAAATTCCCCTTCATTTACTGCGCCAGTGTCCAGATTATCCAGTCACACTTTTGTCTATAGGCAAGTATTAGCGGGAGTTATTCCCCTTAAAACTTAATTTCAAAAAACGAAATAAAAGTAAAATAAAAACGAAATAAAAGTAAATTAAAAAAAAACAAAATTAAAGTAAAATGAATTTAAATTTATAAACAAAAATGAATTTAAATTTAAAAACAAAATAAAAGTAAAATGAATTCAAAAACAAAATGAAAGTGAAATGAAAATGAGTTTAAATTTAAAGATAGTGGACCACGGCCATATACGCCTAACGAAAAAATTAATCAGGATAAAACTAAACTTTCTCAAACCTTTTGATTTAGGTCCAATAACATCCATTTTAAGTTTCATCAAAATCGGTTGAAAACTAAGAGAGTAATAGCATATTCAAGATTAAGGGCAAGGGCAATAACTCTGCTTCTAACGATCGAAAATAGCTCAAATTCGACCTTGATCTTCGTTTTATAAATATGTATACACATATTAAATTTCATTTGATTCCGTCAAAAACTCTAGTTTTTAGAGCGTTTACTAGCAAATGTTGACGGACGGACCAACGGATTTGGGGCAAGGGCAATAACTCTGCTTCTAACAATCGAAAATAGCTCAAATTCGAACTTGATCTTCGTTTTATGAATATGTATACACATATCAAATTTCATTTGATTCCGTCAAAAACTCTAGTTTTTAGAGCGTTTACGAGCAAATGTTGACGGACGGACGGACGGACGGACGGGGGAGATGAGGGCGTATAAAAACAAATAGTATTTTTGTATGTAAAATAATCAAACCGCTATGGCGCTCATAGGTCACCATACAGTACCTCAACATACCAAATAGTGATATAAACAGTGTCATCCATTGAATTAGAAACAGTAAACTTTATCACTTACCGTTAACATCATAAAGAGATTTAAACTCAGCCAAATCCTCATCAGGGAATAAAGACTTTATTTCATTACCAGACAAAATACCATCTTCAGCTGCGGCATTGAAGGCAGCGTCCTGCTCGGCATCTCTCACACTTCTTTTACCGAAAAAAATTCCACCAGGTAAGGCTACTCGTAGTATGCTGGGCTGTGGACTCTTTTTAAACGGTACTCTTGAATTTGTTCTAAACCACCAGGCATCAGCAGTCGTTACCATGACAACAGCTACGACAAAAACAACCGTTACTCTCATTCTGTAAAAAAAAATCATCAAAAAAGGAAATAAATCTGTTTTAAATACGGATCTGAATAATAAAACCCAAGCACGAACAATCCAAATCATAAATATAAATTCAAAATCCATATAAACACATTAACAATACATTTACTAGCAGCTAATGAAGTTTCATTTGAGGAAGTATATCAAATTTTACGGAACCCCATAAAAAGCAATAAACATTATCGGTATAAAACTCCCTTTTTAATCAATTATTGGTGTCTTATTTTGTCACCATCACATAAGTTAGAGAATAAACGATACTTTCAATCAAACAGCGAAATAAAATTGTTTTTTTAACTTACTTGCTGGTTATAGATGTTTTTAATGGAATATCATCATTTTCTACCCAGATTTATACTCAATTCTTGTCAAAAATCATTAACCTACTTTCATTTTACATGTTAATATTCGCCCCGCCGTCGACTATGTATAATCGGATAAAATAAATTAATCGGAGTTTTACGTCCTACTTTTCTGCACCTGTACGGACTAATTAAGTAGCTCAAGTCCGAAGTCGAATCAGGGCAGTTTAATTATATTTTTGTGTAAAACTTCGCCTCATGGCACAGTGCTTGCCATTCAGTTGGAATCAATCAAATTTTAAAAAAAAAACGTTATATCATTTCAACTTAAGTCATATACAAAGCTATTTTTTAGCCTCTTAAAGAAATAGTAAAGCGTTTGTCTAAACTTTGTATGTGTATCGGGGACACTGATAGCGTCAATTTGCGCCATTGCAATTTGCATTCCGACGTCTGTGATTCTTGCAATTGCACTAAAACTAACGCGTTTTATGACGTCACTGACAGTGATCTAATGGAAGCTACCGTTGATTTCTATGAAGATCACTGTCAGTGATGTCATAAATACGCTTTACAATTCCTTTAATGTGATTGGATAAAATATTACAAAATTTTGTGGGTGTATTTTTAATACTCTTTTATTTATGATTTTATTCAAAATGGTTGTTCACTAAGTTGGTGTATGTTTTTTTCATGTAAAAACCATGCATAGTTTTGATATGCGTCAACCGGATGTTTTTAGCTAACAATAACCGACGAAACAGCTGCTCAATGGAATTTGTGAAAGTATTTAACATATTTTATGTCAGTAATTTATCACGTACTTTTCTGTACTTGTCTGGGTTAATGGGAACGGACAAACGCCGTTCAGTGTAGAAAGTGCCTTTTGCCTCCTCTTAACTCCAGTGCAGAACACTGGTCGTCGGTTTATTGACCAATCCGATCGACTAGACACCTTCCGACCTGCATCACTGACAAGAGAAAACCGGATTGAAAAATTCGAAGGTAAAATCTGAACCCTTGACCTTCAGGCTAGCGAGTAAGCGTCTAACTCCATGAGCCCTTGCATCGTGATACGTATCAAATTGAAGCCCCTTATATCGTGACATGTATCATATTAAAACCCCTTATATCGTGATATGTATTGTATTGTAACCCTTACATCTTGATACGTATCATATGGTAATCCCATATATCGTGATACGTATCGTATTGTAGCCCCTTATATCGTTATACATATCGTATTGTAGCCCCTTATATCGTGATATGTATCGTATTGTAACCCCTTATATCGTGATATGTATCGATTGTAATTCCTTATATTGTGATAGTTATCGTATTGTAACCCGTTATATCGTGATACGTATCGTATTGTAACCCCTTATATCGTTATACATATCGTATTGTAAACATTTATATCGTGATACGTATCGTATTGTAACCCCTTATATCGTGATATGTATCGTATTGTAACCCCTTTTATCGTGATATGTATCGTATTGTAACTCCTTATATCGTGATGCGAATCGTATTGTAACTCCTTATAGCCCTGTTCAACAATACCCAGTCTGATTATCTCCCTTTGTGTACTCTTCATGAAAAAGTACGATAACGGTATAGGCCTTCACTTCCGGTGAGCAAACAAGGATGCCGCGAGAAAAAAAGAAAATACTATTCAATCTAATTCATCATCTAACGCCCCAAAATCTACGGAAAAAAGAGGCATTATTGCTGTGTGTGTTCTAATTATTTGGGAAAGGTTGTAGAAGGACGCACAATAAAACTATACAGGTTTCCGGCAAATCAAAGCGTTAAACGACTGTGGATTCGTCGACTCAAGTTGTGCTATGGTCATTATGTCCATAGTGAGAATGACCGTTTACGTTCTCAGCACTTTCGTGACGGTGAAAAAACTGGAAAAGCAACAGTACCATCTGTGTTTGAAAAAAAGACTTTCAATTATTCAACCGTTGGAGATGAAGCAAAAGCTGCCACAACTACTTCATTAGAAGCATCACAAACGTCCAATGAATTGTGTTATGCTAAATTTCAACATGATCAGCTCCCTACCCATATCTCTGTTTATTTTCATGACTATTGTGGTTCAGTTTCACAAGACTCTCTGCTTTATCAGTCGAATAAATGTGTTCAAACGGACTACTCTCCCAGAACAGAAATATCAACACAAACCATGTGCACTACTACCGATGCTGGAACTCAAACTGATTTTGTGAATGTTTTTGATAACGAGCCAGAAATAAGACGTGTGGATTTTCAAAATGTTTGCGCCAAAGTGATTGTAAGAGGTTTTTAAAACTTTTTATGTGTTTCCGTGACACGATAGCATCAATTTTCACCATTTCATTCAGACCTCTTTGGTTCTTGCAATTCCGCTAAACTAAAACTAAGTGTTTTTTAACGTCACTTATTAAAAGCTGCTTTGATATTATTTTTATCTTAATATAAGTGACATCATAAAACGCTTAGTATTAAAGTGGAATTGCAAAAACCACAGACGTCTGAATGAAATGGTGCAAACCGATGCTCTCAGTGTCCCCAATACACATAAAAAGTTTAGAAGACTTTTTTACAATCCCTTTAATTTTTCATTCAAACATTAAATAATTTAATTATATCTACAAATATTATGTTAAATATCATATATAAATATGTTAATTAAACAGATTTAATTACAATTCTTGCTTTCTTTTACATGGGTCAGAATTAGGTCCAATACACCTTTTTAATAATAATATTATGACATATTTTTCCTGTCTTACATTCAGCCCATGGGGATATACATATTATACAAGTATAATATAAGCTTACAAAAAAAAAAAAATTCACTATCCATACAATATATCAATGTACAATATTTGTTAAAATATATACACAAGTACATGTGTATGAAATGGACAGAAAAAATACTGTGATCAAGTACATGAACACATGAGATATAAGTGTACACAAGTACATGTGTACGAAATGGACAGATTTAGCTTTAGTGATCAAGTACATGACCACAAGATGGAACGTAAAAGCAGGTTATAATACAAAATATGAACAAGCAAAATAACTACGAAATTTATACCATCATTGCAAAGAAAGTATTATCATACTTTTGAAAAATTAATAAGAATCATTCTTCGAAAAATTTTAAAATCTGTGACTGATTTATAATTATCTCCTAGATCATTCCATAAAATTGGTCCCTTGTATTTAATACTCTGTTTAATCATATTGATCCATGGTTTTTGTACAAGTGTTGAATTTAAACTCAATCTTAGTACAGCTTCAATCCTCTTTTTATACGTTCTGAGAAAATTTCAGGAATTATAACATGCAAATAAAAAGAATTTAACTTGAAAACACACTGGTCTCAAAACTTATAATTAAAATAGATTCTTTCATGTGAAAATCCTTTGAGTGTCCAAACAAAAAAATCACAAAAATTTCTTTTACAAACAGCCATTTGTCCCTGTACTTGAAAGTAATAATTATGAGTCTTCTTTAATTGAATTTGATCCTCTTGTATGACACAGTAAAATTGGGAATCAGTACATGCATCTGCTGGAGTTTTAAATCTCCATTTGTATGGACATTGTACTTTCACTAATCCTTGACCGCAACATTTACAGGTGACTAGACCATCTGGGCTAGATGCAAGGTGTGGAAACTCTTTATTAACATATAATCCACTGAATTGAATAGAAAATTGGTCGTGGATTTTTTCATTTCATTTTCGTATGTTCGTAAAGCTGCACGTTCATGAGAGCGACCCCAACGCACACTTGGTCCATCAAAAGAATTCTCGGTATTGTCAGAATATATTAGAATTTTCACTAGACTGTCAGGAGGGGTGTCGTCTCTCCGTTTACAAATTGTTCCAAAATTTGATGAAGTTAATCTACCTTTTCGAGATATGTGCCAGTCACTATTACTTGATTGTCCTAGAGTCTCTTCTTCAATAATTTTAGCATCATTATCAGTAATATTTAATGAGTTAAAATAATCTTCAAATTGAGTTGTGCAGGGTGAGCTTGTCAAATCAGTTTTGTCTGAATACATAAAATTTACATCATGATGCAGCATTGGAATTTCCTGTCTAGGTGGTAAATTGACTGAACTTGGAATAGAATTTACATTTGTATAAAGCCATGCAGCATGTCTATTGACGTTTGCTAGTTTTTCACTGAAACTTTGAGTGTACATACTCTAGGTAATATATCTTTCTTACTCTTGACATTAACACCAGTATTTGATTTATCATTGAACTTATGTTTTTTAAAGATTTAAAGAGTCTTGTGACCTCAGGAGAAATTTTCCTTTTCTTGGATGGCTTAATCCACCAGCATTCTGTCGAGGTTGAAGAATGTAAACCATCAATTTTCTTCTCCGATAAATCTACTAAACCATACAACATACCAGCAATGTGGCTGCAGGACTCTCCCTCTCTAAAAATATAACACATTAAAATAAAGATGACGTAGGAATCTCAACAGCCATTTCCACATGCATCACAATTAAAATGTATACACTTGTAGAAGCCAAATAGAGTTGGGGCTAATGAGGACGGGAAAACGTCATGCAGTGTGCAATGTGTGTAATTTTGCCAGGACCGTGTCATACAGGTACTCTTAATATCGATTTCCAACTGTCGAGGGATCTTTAACATGCACAACCTATAGCACACAGGGTCTCAGTTTATTGTCCCATCCGAACGAGAGCAGGCTATTGTTTTTATAATAGGCCTAATTAATAATAAACTGCATATTAGGCTACTATTAGAAATATTAGTAATATAGTACATTTCACAATGTTGACATTTCTATGAATATCTCATTATTGTGGTCTATTGAATAAGTACAGAAACTTCATTCAGGGCAAATCAGAATAGACTCCAAAAAAAGGTTTTAAAACAATTTTAAATTTTTACAAATAGAATCTACAACTTACCCAGCACTACAATTACAACCTGCTGAATGAATCTGTCCCGACATCTTGGCAATGCAGAGCCACACATTGTAGTCTGGATTTCTGTTTTCATCTCGTGTTGGTACTGAAGGGATGACTTTGCATTTCACAAAACAATGACTGCAACTTTTGCTAATACTGTGATATTTTAAAGAATGTACATGACCATCTTTGAAAAAAAAACCTTTGCCTTCAATGCTCTGTTAGCTTTCATTTGATCATTGTCAAAAGTTCTTTGAGAGTTCAAAACCAAATAATTATATAAATCCTTCTCTGTAATGGATGGTATATCTTCTACACAATCACTCCAATCTTTTAGCACAGATGGTTCTGGTAAGACTTCGCCAAACGGCGTTTTCAGTTTTTCCAAATTTCGTAGATTTGCATTCTTCGCGTCATTTTCATTTACGGCTGTCAACGGCTTCCGTCCAATTTCAAAAGCTCCTTTAGCACGTTCAATAAGTTCTGGTTTATTACCGGAAACAAATTCACCTCGGTCTCTCAAAAATTTCTTCAGATCACGTCCTTTAATATTGTTTACGTCAAGCAATTCGTCGATTCCATTGTTGGACGCCATATCCACGGGACACAACTCATGGGCAAGGGAGGTAACAACATATATTGAACACGGCTATATCGTGATATGTATCGTATTGTAACCTCTTATAACATGATATGAATCGTATTGTAACCCCTACATTGAAATTTTCGATTATCGCTCAATTATATATGAAAGCGAGTTTTGCTTGTACAAATTTGTATAACAAGTCTCCTATTCCCAAAGCATACTGCTATATCCCGGCCGTCTCAAATGTCGACCCGTGACGCTACCAAAAGCAGCCAAAAGAAGTTTTTATAAAAAAAATGTAATGAAAAAAGTATAATTCAACGCTTTTGATGCAAAATTAGTGCCTAAATGCTGTAAAAACTTGAATCTTTCGGCCCCCTGAATCCCACTCGCTGTATTTTGCCCTTTTATTTCATTCATAAAATGCATTTGACCTTTTAGAAGAATTTATACATTCAAGAAGTAGGCATTTTTCTTCTCCTTACAACTCTGTTAATTAAAGAGAAAGTCTGAACATTTCTCATTTACAATGAGTTCGATTAAAAATTAGTTTCAAAATAAAAATTGAGACCATATTTTTTTTTACATTTTATTTCGCTTTGATCCTTTTCAATTCCTAAAAGGTTACTTAAACGGAACATCTTTTTATAGGATGACTTATTCTCTCGGAAGTAATGAATCTGCTGCTTGGGATGGTATTGTCAATGACTGGTCTGAGGGCCGAAGAGGTTTAGTCCAACCCAAGGCAGAACTGCTTGTTTTTTTAGGAGAAGCAGCACATGACATTTGAACTGTTTGGGTAACATCTTTGTAACAAGTATAAGAGACGCGTTTGGTGATCTTTTTAGAACAATATTTACAAGTGTAGGTACGTTTCCCATCCCCGGTCTTGCAACGGCTGGCTTTGAAGTGAGATCGAACTTGCTGGCCTTGATATGGCTTTAAACAAACGGTTTCTGCCCATCTCATCACAGGTTAGACCACAGCGATTGATCCGGTCATGTCTACATCCACACCATCTGCTACAACTGTCGATTACATCAAAGTCGTGAATAACTCTGCCGTTTATTTGGGCATTGCACCAACATCTGAGAAGAAAAAAAACACATTTCGTAAATAATAATAAAAATCCGTACAAGCAAAACGATTCCGTTAAACTTTGTTTTCTTTACTTCTGGACAAATATAACAAATCTGTTTCTCGCATCTTGACTGATTTGTTTAGTCAGGCATACATTGATCTGATTGTATCCCATGATATTGACCTATATAGTAGTGGCGGGTGTCGCGCGCGAAATGCTTACACCCGATGTTAGTTCTTTTTGCGGTAGTCCACTACTATACAAATTATTACTCTCGATTTTTCCATGTTTTTGGATGCGATATTGACTAACGGAATTGTTTTACTTGTACAGATTTTTTAAAAAAGCCTCTGAAGTTTTGGTAAATTGTTTTACTTGTACAGATTTTAAAAAAAAAAGCCTCTGAAGTTTTGGTAATTGATTTTTTAACTAAAAAATCTACGACTTAGGGATATCGATTGCGAAATGAAAAGTCATAAAATTGAGTTAACCCATCCGGCCCTATTGTGAGTTTTACAAAAAATGGTCGTATCACAAAGCAGGCTTGTTTGTAATATCTCGATCAGATTATGTTATAATAAATAATTTATTTTGAATGCCCAATTTTAAGCTAATGAACAAATAATTTTCAAATTTTCAAGTTAAAAAGTTAAAAAGCAAATTATGTCAAAATCTTAACTTATTACTTCAACGTTTCAATGTGGTTCTCATTTTTTTTTTTTTTTTTTTTTTTAGCACTCAGATATTGTGTCTGCTTAAAACGATCTCATATATACAAGCGAAAGCAAGACACACAGTACATTTCTCCAGTGAAGGGGTTGTTATTTTCCAGAGGTTACTCGGCTTCACCACCTGGACATTACGGGCTATTGTTGTTAGTGACCCTATGTAGTAGCTAAAAGGATCCCAGGGGGGTTAGAGACTCCGAGATCCCAACTCTAAGACATAGGATTGTTACCTGCTAGTGTTATTAAGTTAAGACCTAAAAGGGTGAATTTTATAAGAAATTATTGACGATAGTGAACGACCGTTGTACTGTTATCATTGTGCTATATTGTTATATTTATTTTTACATTTATTTACAAAGGTTTACATTATACTATATAGTATAGTATTTACATCTATATATATTTATTTACATTAGTTATTTACAATTTATTTATATACACTCTCACAGATCTACAGATCTTCACACCGGGATCATTCACTCTAAACCCGTGGTTCTCAAAGTTTTTTTTTTCAATCTATTATTCCCTAGCACTGCCTTGAATCAGTGGCTATATACTATCTACCAAGATTTTCTATTTTGTTTTCTATGAAAACTATTGTCTATGATAACTCTTGTACGGTTCGGCACAACCTACGTGTGCGAAGCTGGCTTCTCACACATGATACAGACAAAAACAAAGTATCGGTCCCGTATTACGGACAATCATTTGTGTGACTGTTTGATATGTTCTCTTACCACGTACGAACCTCGCTATGAGCGCATAGTGCAAGGAATTTCATAATAAATTCTGAAGTTTCCAGACTTTCATTACACAGATACTTTATTAATGGTACTAATATATATGTACATTTTTAGATTAAAATGGTTGCTTTGTGACTAAAAGGGTTTGGCATGGGGTCGCAACAAGACGCTCGATGGTGGAAATGGGGTCGCGGGAAAAAATCGGTGAGAACCACGGCTCTAAACTAACGCTCGAGTACTACTTTCACACTGTGCAAAGCATTCAACTTACACACTGCTGTAACATCCACACTGACACACATACATTACATGTTCACAACACAGCACCACTTTTATTCTCACACACTTACATTCTCGTACACACATAAGTTTTTTTTGTATTTGATTTAGTTATTTGTAGTATTATACTGTATAGATGAAGGGAGGTAAGTTGTAACTCTTTTATTTTGGAGTGTATTTAATGTGCTATGGTGAGTTAGAAGGGGCAAGTGTTCATGGCTAGTAGTGGAGGGGGGTCGGGGGGTTTGGGAATGCCAGTGGGTTTTAGTATGTTCATTATAGAGGTGAAATATTAAATCAGTGCAGTTGTAGTTTTTGTCTTGATTGCCAGATGGTGAGGTACAGTAATATAATGTATTTTTGTTGTAATTTAGTATATGAACTGAGGTTAAAGTATGGGTCTGGTAGAATAAAGCATTTATCGGCAGTGATGTTTTGGATATGGGTGGTGCAGAAATTGCGAAGAGGCAAGAGAACTGTACAGGAGGAAAACAGGTGCAACAGAGTTTCTGGTGAGCGTTTACAGTAAGAACAACTAGTGTCAATAGTATACAATGTGCGTGTCTGCTGGATAGGTTTAGTGTAGAGACCAGAGTGCAGGAGAAGGTAGGTGAAGTCTTTTTGCCTGTTAGATAGAAGATTGATTTGCTGAAAGTTAAAAACAGACTGAAGGGTGTTCTAGAAGTAATTTAGGTTTGTGGTTAGAGAGAGAAAGTAGTTTTTGATTAAGAATTGTTTAGTTTTGCAGGAGAGGTCTATAATAGATGAGTGTTCAAGGTAGGTAGATTTGACAGCAGTGAGAAAGGGTGGTGGGAGTAGGGCCGTGGTTCTCAAATACGGGGTCGCGACCCCAAGTGGGGTCGCAGAGACGAAATGGTGGGGTCGCGGGACCGTCTTGGGGTCGCTGGGGTCGCGGGGTCAATTTCCTGATTGTTTTTTTTTTCAATCTATTATTCCCTAGCACTGCCTTGAATCAGTGGCTATATACTATCTACCAAGATTTTCTATTTTGTTTTCTATGAAAACTATTGTCTATGATAACTCTTGTACGGTTCGGCACAACCTACGTGTGCGAAGCTGGCTTCTCACACATGATACAGACAAAAACAAAGTATCGGTCCCGTATTACGGACAATCATTTGTGTGACTGTTTGATATGTTCTCTTACCACGTACGAACCTCGCTATGAGCGCATAGTGCAAGGAATTTCATAATAAATTCTGAAGTTTCCAGACTTTCATTACACAGATACTTTATTAATGGTACTAATATATATGTACATTTTTAGATTAAAATGGTTGCTTTGTGACTAAAAGGGTTTGGCATGGGGTCGCAACAAGACGCTCGATGGTGGAAATGGGGTCGCGGGAAAAAATCGGTGAGAACCACGGGAGTAGGGTGATTACATTGCTTGTAGTGATAGGGTGTAAAGAAAGGAGTGAAATGCCTTACCAGTATTTGAAAAGTGCCATCCATGCGTGAGGTGTGTCTGGTGAAATTAGTATAAATTTTTTATAACTATGAGATTATGTATAGGATAAACTCCGAAAACGCGCCAATAGTTTTGACCTATATGAAGTCGGAGGCCGATAGGCCGACGACTTTATATAGGTCAAAACTATTGGCGTGTTTGAGGAGTTTATCCTACTTAAACCTAAATTTGATTATTGGCGCCCTATTTAGTTACAGTACATTGAGCACGTATCATACCTATTGGCGCCCTAGATAGCTTTATCACGTGCATTTTACTATTGACGTCATATTATTAAAGCTCACATACGCATTCGAATTTTAGTCGAGTGATAACAACGAAACCATTCTGATGTATTGTTCAATTTTATGAAAATCATATGTTTCTAAGGTGAGTCCTGTTAATAGTTAATAACAATTTTAAACATAAATGTGTGTAAATAAATTGAGAAATGAAATGAAATGTGGTTTTTATGTACCATGCGGTGTACAATAAGAGAAATTTTGCCAGAACAGCAGCATTATTTGATTATTTTCGATTTTCATCTATCGATGGATCTAAACGTGCGCAACTTGTAGCACACGGTGCGTCGATTTATTGTCCCGTTACAACTATACACTAGACGCTTTTTCCATGTCCGCCCTCAGTCCTGCATTACCGACAGGGAACCGGTTGAATAACGAGATTTTGCATCTGATTAAGTGTATTTTTTGACTGTGGGTAAAAAAAAAAGCAATCTGCTGTGAGCCAAAAAATTGGTTTGTAGATCAAGTCCCAGTCAATCTGCAATACGTGAATCATTTAAATATGTTTATGATTTAATTAATTTTCAGACCGAAATCGTACAAAACCCAATGAGGCATTCTGAACAAGACGATCTCTTAGTGCCACTAGACAGTGTGATTATGGAATAGAGGGACAGTTATCAGCCGAAAGAACAGGCCACAGATCGACTGCCATACCTTGGTAAATATTCTTTTGTTAAGGGGGGTGCACACATACATGTCATTAGTCAAACAATTCCATAAGCCTATTAACCGTAAATCTTAAATTTGAATGAAAAAAAGCTTTTCTAAATTTTGTATGTGTATCGGGGACCTTTTGAACTATTTCTATTCAGTTTGTGGTATCAGTAATTCCACTTGATTACGTCATCAAACGCTAATTGCTGGAACCAAAATTGGAATGGTTCAAACTGGTGCTATCAGTGTCAATATTGTTAACAAATGCCCTGAGATGTGTTCTTGTCACTATAATAGCACTTGGTAATCGAAGAGTTCGGACAATTTATGTCTGAAAAACACGCCAAATTTCCTTTTTGTCATCTTAATAATATCTGTTTTGCATGCATTCCATTTCAGATACAATAGAACCATTGCTAGACTATTGAAAGTCGTAGATGAGTATTCAGGGAGAAAAGGCTAAACAATCCGAAGGAGAGGCGATTATGATGAAGAACTGCAAATTGATAAAACTGAACCCGTGAAACTGACTATTATTGCCCCCAATTATATATATTGTTTTGAGAATAAAAGTATTGTTTGGTACAGGGTTGTGTTGCACTATTGGAGTCCTAATTACACTATTGGAGCCCTAATTTTACTATTGGCGTCCAAATGTAACTATTGGAGTGCTAATTAAACTATTGGCGTCTAAAGTATGACCACCACTCATACTATTGGAGAGCAATTTTGGTTTAATGATTTTTATACGCCCACTCGAAAGATGGGCGTATATTGTAATCACCCTGTCGGTCCGTCCGTTCACATTTAGTTCGTGTTCGTGTTCAGTCTACAATTCTTTATAGATTCTTTTGATTTTGATATTGTGGGTCAATGTCATTATGAAGATGATCCCTATTGATTTTCGTGATGATCGGATAATTTTTCACGGAAATATCGTGTCCGACTTGACGTTTCACTCTTTTAGCTATATTGTACATCTCGTGCTCACTCTACAGGCTTCAATTCTTCACAGATTCTTTTGATTTTGATTTTATGGGTCAATGTCATTATGAAGATGATCCCTATTGGTTTTTGTGATGATCGGATAATTTTTCACCGAAATATCGTGTCCGACTTGACGTTTCACTCTATTAGCTATATTGTGCATGTCGTGCTCACTCTACAGGCTTCAATTCTTTACAGATTCTTTTGATTTTGATTTTATGGGTCAATGTCATTATGTAGATGATCCCTAATGATTTTTGTGATGATCGGATAATTTTTCACGGACATATCGTGTCTAACTGTCTTGACAATGTGTTAATAAGTGTTAATTCAGTTTATATTCACAGTTCTTTCTTTCAACTAAATGTGAATGGGCAACAAACAAACACCCACACTTACAATCAAAGCTATCAGTGGGCGTATGTTATATTTATTTTATTTTGTAGGTTGAATACTTGTAAGCCACCCTTGTCACGTGGTAGCATGAGGGTTTCCCTCTTAATTGTTTCCGGCTCACCGGCCCAGAGGAATCTGAAAATAAGTTTATTAATTTTTTTGATGATATCAGGTGGCGGGGGTAAGGCTTACAATGTAAGTATTTAACGCCACTAGACGTTCCCTGAAGGAGAGATTCCTGGCCCGTTTGATGTAAGTGTATTGTAATCCTGTTAGTTTTTTGCCCAAAATAAATCCCTAGTATTTTGATAGATTTACTGGGGAGGAGATCAGTCACCGAACTGAAGCCATTGATGTTGGTGATTTCTGTCTTTTCCACATTCAGCTTGGAGCCTGACGCAAAGCCAATACTAACTATTTCCTGTATGATAGCAGAGAGAGAATGGGGGGAAGTTAAAATTGCCGAAATGTCATCTGCATGTTGCAAAATTTTGATTTGATTTTTTAAATTTGGAATTTTGATGCCAATTATGTTGTCATTTTGCAGTATTTTAGAAGCCAATGGATGAATTGCCAAAGAATATAGAAGCACATGTTCCTTCAGCAACGTTAGACATTGGCATTATCTACCGTTGCTGGATTGACGGGGTTTTCTCGTCATTAACAACTAATAACCTCGTTTAAAAAACACTACGTCACATTCAATTTATGACCGTTGAGACTCGATTATCACAAGGTAAATTTGCTACAAGAAATTTGACGTCTGGTCATTCGAAAGTTTTCCCGCAATAATTTGTTACAAGGAATATAACTGGTCGAACAATAATCGTTCGACCAATCAAAGTTAATGACGAGAAAGTCTCATCATGATAGCAACGGATTAATGTAATGAAATGAAATGATAGCCGTTGCTAAAGGAACATGATGGAAGCATAGATAAGGGGCATCCTTGCCGGACTGACCTAGTAATTCTGAATTTTGTGGTGAAGGCACCGTTAACCAATACTGAACTATAAATATCTGTGTATAAAATTTGAAGCCAATTAATGATATAGGATGGTAAGTGTAATTTGTGTGCCAAAGTTAGGAGATAATTATGTTCAATTCGATCAAATGCTTTTTCCTGGTCAAATCCGACAAGTGTACCCTTTATCTGTTTTTCATACATGTACTGCAAAATGTAATTTATAGACTGCAGGTTGTCTAAGATAGTCTTGCCCTTGCCAGCCCCAGTCTGAATGGGAAGGATGAGTTCATCCAGAACACTGGATAGCTGATTGGCGAGGACTTTGGTGATAATTTTGTAGTCTGTACAGAGTAGTGAGATGGGTCTATAGTTTTTGAGATGTTTTATGTTTCCTTTGTTTTTGTAGGATATGGTAACGATGGCTGTTTTTTGAGATTTTGTAAGTTTGTGGCTGAAGTAAATGTTGTTGATGATGTTAGTTAATTCCTCGCCAATCTGAGGCCAGAATTCCAGATAGAACTCTTTATGGAGACCGTCCAAGCCAGGGGATTTGTTGTTATCAAGTGACTTCAGAGCAGTAAGGACCTCCCCCTCAGTAATGATAGAAGAGAGAGAGAGTTGCTGTTCTGTAGTTAGAGTTGAAAGTATAGTAGAGTTAAGATAGGAATCTATAGAGGATTGAGAGATGTTTTGAGAAGTATAGAGTGAAGTATAATATTTGTTGACTTTTTCTAGTATTTCTTCTTTCTCAGTGATTGTAGTGCCTGTTTCAGTTTCTAGTTCTGTAATTTGTTTATTTGTACTGTTTTTAATTTCAAAAAGTTTGTAGATGTCTATATTTTTGGTGTCATTTTCAGTGAATAGGTGTTTTGATCTTATGAGGGTGCCTAAATTAAATTCCTGTTCCAGTATTAATATTTGATTTTGTATTTTTTTTGTTTCAGGGTGCTCTGTGCTGTAGTTATGTTCCAGTTCTTCCAGTTGTAAGTATAAATCCTTTAATTTTTCCTTTTTAGCCTTGTAGATCCGTATACCATGTTTGATCGAAATCTCCTTAATAGTTTTTTTTGAAATCGTCCCACCTCCCCAGTTGACATTCAAATGTTTTGTTTTCTTTCCAGTGATTAATATAATATGTGACATGTTCCTAATAGTTTTCATCGTTTAAAATTTGTGTATTTAGTTTCCAGTAACCTTTACCCCATCTATTCCTACTTAAACTTAATTTTAGACGGACTGCCTTGTGATCGCCGACGGACTTTGGCAAATGTTTTATTTCTGTGACTTTAGATGTGAGTGATTCAGATAGGTAGATTCTGTCAATTCTTGAGCCGCTATTATTTCTAATGTAGGTGTATGATCTGGTTTTTGGATGTTGCAGTCTGAAGATATCTGTAATATTGAGGTAGGTAATTGCATCTTTAAATTTGTTCTGTATATCAATGTTGATGGTGTTTGATTCAGGGTTTTTAGAATCCAGTTTGTCTGTGATAAAGTTGAAGTCTCCTGAAAGTATAATGTTCTGAGTTGGATTTAGTGAATTAGTGAGGTGGTCTAGTAATTTATTGTAATATTCTATTTTTTCTTTGTGTAGGTTGGGTCCATAGATATTAATAACTTGGTAAGTTTTTTGATGGTGTTCCACTTCTAAATGTAAGAATCTCCCCTCCAAGAAGGCCTGGGGCTTCAAATCCCTACATTGTATGGAGTTGGTGCAAAGGGAAGTAACTCCATTTGAGATGTTTTTTCCATTGTTTGTGTTCAGCTTAAAATTTGAACTAGATTGGAGTTGCTGTGATAACTCTGATGTTTCTTGTAGATTGATGATATGGTAGTTATTGAAAGCTGTGGTGATTGTGTGGTATTTGTTTTTAATGTTTCTGTTGATGTTAAGTAATATAAAGTTAAGTGCCATATTAAGGGGGTATTAAAGGGTGTGGATTAGTATTGTGTTAATTTTACAGTACCTTTGTAGATATTGACTTCAGTTTGTCCTGGGCAAGACTGTCCTCGCCTTTTTTTCTGTGTTATTTTCAATTTCGTAACTGTAATCTTTTCTCTTTAATTCATCGCTGTATAGCTTTTCTTTCAAAAACTGATCCACTAGATGAGAAAGAGGCTCTAAAAAGTTGACACATCGCTTCGAGATAAGACGATTCTATTTGTACAAAGACCATATTTGTACTAATTGCCACCGACGTGAGGGTGCGACCATCTTGCATGGAGTCTAATCCAATCCAAAACCAAGATGGTGTCGGCCTGAGAGATACTACATATTCATTATAAACGGAATAAAATTTCCATTAAAACCCGGAAAAACAATGAAAACATACATCAAATCTTCATCTAGTATATGATTTGGGATGACGCAGGTATCCATGTTTGATGGGGATGGTCTGGGGGTCAGATTATGTTTATATGATGAAAACATTCAGTACTTTTTAATCCATCGGGAAGATCAATTATTTGTAGGGACGTAGGTAATTTATTGACAACATTAGATAAATCGTGCGAAATTCCTGAAATCGATAGAGTTATGAATCTTTTTTAAATTGAGAAAGAGAGGGGCTTGTGTGAAATGAATTGTTGATGCGAATTCGACTGAATTAAATCAAGTATTTTATCAATCAAAGCAGATGAAACGATCAGCAGAACTCTACAATGATATACTATTACTGGATGACACATACCGTCTGAGTAATTCTGGATATATCCTGTATGTTTGGTTAAGTGTTGACTGTTCATTAAAAGGTCGTCTTCTTGCATGGTCTTTAATTGCAAACGAACATCGAAAGCATTGGTAACATTCTTTGATCACAATCCACAATGCTACAAAAATACTAAGACTTTGCTTGTGGACAAATCTTTTATTGAATTATCATGTCTGGACATAGTCAAGGACAAAATGCCAGCTTTAGACGTCCTCATTTGTTCAGTTCATACCTTGCGAAACTTTGAAAAGTTGGTCCATTCATTAAAATGGGAGAACCAAGAACATGAACTATTAATGAAAGTTGATTGTAAAACCCTGTATAAATTGTACAATCATCGAGACAGCATGGACAGTCAAAAGAAAATTAAATAATTCCCGAGATCAAATAATAAAAAATTATTTAAAGACCACCTTGTACACTCTTTTATACACTGTCGACCTTACAGTGTTTGCTTCGAAATATAATGAATTATTGAAATGCATCCATTTACCAAATAAGTTCCTTGAAGATGTCAAAGCTAACTGGGGTGAGTGCAAAAGAATGTGGGCCAAATTATTTCAAGAAAACGCCGAAATTCATCTCGAAGCGGTAATAAACAGACCTGCATCATACGCACATTGTGATGATAACAATTCAAGCGACCTTTCCACGGAAACTTCTCTGATACAACCGAGTAAGAGTTCTTTAACATGTGCAGAAAAATACAATCAAAGCATTAATTAATGCAAGGCTGTATGCACATATTTATGTACTCTGGGACAAGAACAATTTAATACCAATTTTGAGGTGCTCCATGAACTATTTAGATCATGGTCTACAGATTTTTCAACCCAGTCAAAAAGAGTTCTAAATACCCTGAAATTACTATTTCAAGGAGGAAAAAGGTTGTTGGAAGACCAACTGCCGAAGACACTTTGATACTGAACTTATGGATCAACCAAATCGTCCAGGTGCTATTTGTAATGTTTCTATTGTTGAAGAAAATACATGTGACAACAAAGATTCGGGTGTGATAGCATTAGCGGTAGCTAATGAAATATGCAGAAAGGAAAACATAAGTAAAAGATCATTCAAAGTAAGTAGTTGCAGAGCACACTTGGAACATTGCTTAAGTAAAGGGTTCATGTCTCAGTTCCCAAGTTAAAAAAATCCTTGAAGGACACGCACACTAGATCTTGATCTACCTGTATATTGTCATAGTAGAATGCCACTGTTTTCATTGGATGTACATTCATCCACCTGTGAATTGATGATTCAATGCACAAAGTGCACATAATGATATCGCTAGTCGTATGTGAATTATAATTCCGGTCTAGAGGATGAGGACTTCCTGTGTAAAAACTGCGAAATTGTTACCACCCATGGAATATATTGTTTTAATTTATTTACTATGGGTCCGTGTATAGTAGTCAGCTCACAACCCCTACCACTTGTTTTAATTTATTTACCACGGGTCTGTGTATAGTAGTTAGCTCATGAATAAATCCTAGACGATGAGTGAACTAGAGATTTAGTTTAAACTGATTTTATTGTATTATGGTAAATTAATATTATTATATTACCCGTCTTTCGGGTTTGAATTCATCTTTACATAACATTTTGAACAATTGCTATTTCAGCGTAGAACGTCAGAAATACTACAAACACGCTAAAAAGGAGAGAAACCATCCTGACAAATACCCGAGTGTAATAATTGATTCAATGGATCAAGCAAAAACTTAACTTCCGCATTTTTTGAACTTAGGAAAATTTATGGGTAATATATGGAAGCTGAGGGTGAACGTTGTTGGGGTTATTGGCCATGGCATTGGGATATATGGCTTTTTTGATTATTTTCAGTATTCCCATGGCAATAACCTCACCTTAAACATCCTTAGCTCCATGTTTGCCATGTTACAAAACTTACCACCTGTTTTATACTTGCAAATGGATAACTGCTATGGGCAAAATAAAAATAGGTTAGTCTTATCTAAATATCCAATATATTGAGACAAACTGAATAAAAGACACTTAACTTATCTGAAATTTGTAACAAAGACTACCTACCGTAATTTGAAGATCTATTTTAAAAGTCGGAAATTCAGACAACGCCTAAGTATTTTATATTTAAAAACGCCATAAAGGTAAAAAAAAAAAATAATATAGTACTACAATTGATTATAGAAACATGTCCTTGTTATCTGAAGACAATTGAAAATACAAGGTGGATTTTTAATTTTCATTTTTTTTTTAGATACGTTCTTGGTTTTTTATGCCTCTTAATAGAGAGAAATATTTTTAGAAAATAAGTTTTCTGATGGTTGGTCATACACACGAGGATATCGACCAGGTATTCTTAATTGATGGGTGCATTTGCTATATGAAAGTATGCAATGTCAAAATCATTTAGGTGGTGACAACAATTTTAACTTTTTATTAACATTGAAGAAAATTGATACTTGGCCTGTCTCTTGCAGTTGTGGTGTCTTTACTTTTTAGACTGCTGAAGACTTCTCATCGTCAATATTATCTCCCAAAACAGCAATGCATGATACAAAACAGCCAATTCAAATTATAAAACAAAATTTTAATATTCAGACAGATTCAGTTTATATTTATTAGAAACTGGTTTCCATTGATCCAATAAATTTTGTACTTAAAATAATATTTTTTTATTTTTGAAGATTCTCTATGAAATTAAACAAAACCAATGCTTATACCCTGGATGATCTCATGGCTGTTTTCGAGAAATGTTACTCTCCGAATCTAACTGGTATAAATAACATTTATATCATAACGCGCAGTTTTCAATATAATATGTAAAAAATATGAATCATTTTAAGATTTACACACCACTTCGGCTGTTGAGACCAACTTTTAATTACTAAATGTTTATGACGTATAATGTATCTTTAGCATTCCTCATGTTTTAAAAGTTCAAGAATAAAAAAAAATGGACAAGTATGCAGTTTGCTTTAAGGAATACAATTGTTTGAAATGAACAAACAAGTTCTCAAACTTGGTCCATAAGAGTAGGGTTATTCATCAACAGTGTCCAAAGTATACAAACAGAATCAAATAAATCCATAAAACTATGTAATTTTCCATACAATTACAGGTTATAATTGAAAAACACTTAAAATATGAGTAATTGTTTTTTCAATTATTTTATATAATTTACATAATTTTCTGGATTTATCACATGATCTAGGTTATCCACCAAAGTTATCTAGTTATGCCACCAAGTACGTATCCTGGTGAATATATACTCCTATTGACCAAGTTTGAAATTTTTTATTTTTTATTTATTCCTTTAAAACTCATAGCCTACATTTAGTCATTAATTCTTCAATTGTCCTTTTTTTTTGCAGCAATATTAACATCCGATGTTGCCATTATAGCTGGAATTTTAGAAATAAATAAACTTTCGAACCATTCCCAGCCTCATGTTTTCAAAAATACGAAAGAAAACGATAAAGCAAAATTATCCTACAAGAGATGGTCGACAGATAATGTAAGGATGAAATAAAAAAAATACTTTTCACTCGTTCAGATTAAGAAATGATTGTTAATTATATCAGTTTAACAAGAGTCATCTCCCATGTAAAATATTCTAGTTAAAGAATAAATCCTTGACGATGAATAAGATATCTATTTCAAAGATTTAACTGTGGTTTAGTATATCAGAATTACAAGAGTTATCTCCAATGTAAAATATTCTAGCTAAAAATAAATCCTTGACGAAGAGTGAGATATAGATTTCAAAGATCTATGCGAGTTATTTCTGATCAAATGTTTGCTATTCACTGAGGTAGCTCTGAAAGATGATAACTGGGATATTCGATTCTGTTTCCTAAATTACTAATGGATGATACCTTTATTTCAATGTAGGAATGGCTTCAGACAAATTACAACCTTCTACTAAATTCTACAATAGATTCGCTAGAGAAAGCACCATCAAATTTGGACGACTTAGATTTTGAAAGGGTGAAAGCCGATATAAAAAAAAAACCCAAATGTTCTTGCCGACAAAAAAAGTGGAATGGTGGGATGAATTCTTTGAACGTGTAGAGAACAGTGAAGGTGAATAATATATTATTATATCATGACGATATTAAATTTGCTTTGTTGAATACTTTTTGAAGATGAACAGTCTAACATTTTGTCATTTTATTGCAAGTGGGTTATCCCATAACCCACTGAAAGGAAATTGAAAGATAGCTTGCCAGGCAAGGTAACATACGAAAAAAGTTGTAGGCCTAGATCAAAAGAAATGCAAGAGAGTGTTAGAATACCAAATTAAGTGGTAGAAATAAAACCAGTAAGTAAATGACTTGAAATTCATGAAGTACTTACTATATTATTATATAATTCAGCTAATGACTAAATCCTTGACGATGAGTGAGATGAGGATTTCAAAGATTTAACTGTGGTTTAGTATATCAGAACTACAAGAGTTATCTCCCATGTAAAATATTCTAGCTAAATAATAAATCCTAGACGATGAGTAAGATATAGATTTCAAAGATTCAACTGTGGTTTAGTATATCCGAGAAATTTACGAGAATCATAGAGTTAAGACCGGTCCAGAGCGGTCATAAATATTTATGATTTTTAAGTGAAAATATCCGAACGTTAAGATTCTCATAAAGTTACGAATCTACTGACAACGGCATTGTCGTAAACTTAACCATTTATGACGACATTTACGATATCTTAGAAATACGAACTTTCTGACAACAGGCCCCAGGTCTTCTCAAGGTATAGTCTATTGCGAAGTTAATTGATGGGTGCATTTGCTATATGAAAGTATGCAATGTCACTCTTATGGCAGCTGATTAGGCCCACAAATCTAACTTCGTTCGTTCCGTGCATTCGTCTAACCTTCATTCATCTAAACCATGTAATATCATACTTTGTACCGATGATCATCTCGGATACAAAACTATGCTAAATCTATTGTCTTTGTTTATTTCGTGCAATCAAGAAGTTTAATTGGATTAAAATGCGACCCTAATGTTACATTATATTTCTTTACTTAAATGAAGTAATACGGTCTGAGAAATACGAAACACGGGATAACATTCTTAGATTTATCATAGCAACCATCAAGAAGACGTCGCTAGATGGCGCTGCAGTATGAACACAACAGAGCCCTTTATAGAGAGGGATGGACAACGTCAAAATAACCGCCATATTGGATACCTACTATCGAAGCGTGACGTTATACGCTAACGTTAAAACAGCAACGCGCTAACGTTATTATTCGGCATTTTTCAACCTGTATTCAAGTTATTTTGATTTTTTTGCATTAAATAAATATTCTTTTTATTAATTCTACTAAACAAATGTAAATTTATTGATTAAGCACTCCCGAATAATGACTCTGAAGCAGTGAAGAATTGCAATATTCCCCGTCTTTTTCTAATTATGACTTCGTAATTAACTATTTCTGTAATTTTCTCCTGAAATCGAAAATGAGTATTCTCATGCAACTTTACCTGGCACAATTTCAAATTGCACGGTTTTTGCCATATTTTATCAACCTCGTCTATGTGTGTCTCCATCTTCAGCTCATCAATACTCCACTAGGCACAAATCTAAACGGAGACACACATAGACCAGGATTCACACTGTTAGTACAGTTAGTCTATATAAGTTAAACTGCAGTTGGAAATCGAAAATGAGTAGTCACATGCAGCTCACACGTTTCGAAGAACAAGAATAACTTATATTAATATTTTTATTTATTTGAATTTTTAAAAGGGTTTATCCTAATGTGCCGATTGAGAATTTCCATTAAGAATTATGCCTTGTAGGTGGTAAAAGAGCAACAAGTTATATTTATATTTGTGATTTTTTCTTCTTCTATATATTTTCGAAAGGGGTTGTCCTTGGGTAATAATTTTGCAAAGTTTCGTCAAAATGCGTCGAGAATTATTGTGATTACATGCATTTGAAAACGACAGACAAACACACGGGCATAAGTGACGACAGTATCCTATTATATTCCTATATGATCCCCATTGAGAGCGTATAGGTACCAACAAAATTCTGACAATTTAAAGAAACATAAAAAGTGTTCAGGAGAAAATTACAGAAATAGTTAATTACGAAGTCATCATTAGAAGAATATAGGGGAATATTGAAATTCTTCACTGCTTCAGAGTCATCATCAATAAATTTACATTTGTTTAGTACCTGGGTTTTCAACCTTTTTTGGGTGTCGTCCCTTATTTTGATTTTGTTCGGACACGCGTCCCAATTTACTTTTATTAGTTTTGATTTGCTTGTATCTGAGGGTATTACTGCCAGCAATCTCGTTGATGTACATTGTACAATATGGTACACTATGTATGCATTTTTCCCCCAGGAAAACTTTTAAAATTAGGATTGATTTGCTTGCATCAGAGGTCATTCCGATCAGTTACTCGTTTGTGTGCAAGATGGACAGATGTGACGAAAACTTTTGGTTCACTTGGAAAATCGTTTATGGGACTATATGGGAAGGGTTTTGGGAGGGTTTGGGTGGTTCTCCCCCAGGAAATTCTGAAAATTAAGATTGATTTGCTTGTATCTGAGGCCATTCCGGTTAGTAATCGTGTCGATGTGCAAGATGGACAGATTAGATTCTGATTCATGTGACGAAAACATTTAGAGTTTATGGTCCACCTGGAAAACGTGTTCTCTCTACCCCTGTTCTTTCTACAGGTTGTTGCCTTTCTCCCCCTAAGAAAATTTTGAAAATTAGTATTGATTTGCTTGTATCTCAGGGCATTACTTCCAGCAATCTCGTTGATGTACAATATGGTCAGATGAGGTTCGTATTTGTAAGCGTTTTGATGACAATTGGGTGGTCTGCGTTGGTCTGTTGGTCAAAAATCCACCCCAGTTCCTACGGCCCTAATATATAACTGTGAATTCTGTGATATCTAGTTGTGATACCAGGGTCTGTTTCGGAAAGACACACCCTAATTTTATGCAGAATATAGTTTTCATGCAGGAAAGTGCCCACATCATACAAACAGACCTATGTCTTGAATCCTCTGAAAGGCCCTTACAGGTCATTTTGATTTTGATTTCTGGGGAAAATCATGCAAAGAGAATTTTTTTAAGGGATTTGAGACGAGCCCGCGTCCCACTCAAAATCGTGAAATGTCCCACGGTCGGGACGCGTCCCCCAGGTTGAAAACCCAGGGTTTAGTAGAATTAATAAAAAGAATACTTATTTAATGCAAAAAAATCAAAATAACGTGAATACAGGTTGAAAAATGCCGAATAATAACGTCCGCACTTTGCTGTTTTAACGTTAGCGTATAACGTCACGCTTCGATAGTAGGTATCCAATATGGCGGTCATTTTGACGTTGTCCAACCCTCTCTATAAAGGGCTCTGTTGTGTTCATACTGCAGCGCCATCTAGCGACGTCTTCTTGATGGTTGCTATGATAAATCTAAGAATGTAATCCCGTGTTTCGTATTTCTCAGACCGTATTACTTCATTTAAGTAAAGAAATATAATGTAACATTAGGGTCGCATTTTAATCCAATTAAACTTCTTGATTGCACGAAATAAACAAAGACATTTTGTATCCGAGAGTTAGATGATCATCGGTACAAAGTATGATATTACATGGTTAGATGAATGAAGGTTAGACGAATGCACGGAACGAACGAAGTTAGATTTGTGGGCCTAATCAGCCGCCATAGTCTCTTGCAGTTGTGGTGTCTTTACTTTTTAGACTGCTGAAGACTTCTCATCGTCAATATTTAATAAGAGTTATCTTGTCTCTTACAGTTGAAGTAGTTCTACTCAGAGTTGCAGAGTATATCTGAACTAAAATACTAACTAACGGTTAACTTTCTTCTTGCAGTTATAGTGGAGGTGCAATAGATGTCTGGACAAAGTACTTACTTCTAGTCCTGTCTCTTGCAATTGTATTTTGGCTGTTCCATCTCTTACAGATATATAACAGTTTGACATAACATAATTTAATTATTTCCCTTCCATGTTTTCTATTTGGCATTATCATTTTTGGCAAACAATTCACACTTTTGGCAAATCTAAATTCATAACATACTGTCAGGGGATGAGTAAACATCCTTCAAGCTGGTCTTGAGCATGGATAAATCCTACCTCCCCCTCCAATTTAGAATAAGCACATTAATGGAGTAGGGTTGGGTAGCCCGCTCGCAGCACTTGCACTGACCTTTGGCTTCACCAATTTTTTTTTCTTGCAGTGCGTTCGATTCTTCGAACGCACTGCATTGTTTTACAAATGACTTTTTTTTTGTCTACTTCTGGTCACGCTAATTCGGTATGAAGGGAACATATCACACAATATCTCAGATTATCACCTACTAAATCTAACTGCACGGTGTTACGCGAATGAATGTAAACTGGCGCTTTGTTTAACCGGAAATGACATATAACAGAAAAACCCATTTTAAGTTTTTTACCATTTTCACCACTGTTTTTCAACCGATTTTGATCCGACTTTCTTTGTTACATTCTCTAATCGATTGTCCACAAGATAGGTGTTTAAAAACATCCACTTTGAAAACTTTGTCGCCGACTTTTGGAGCACTTTTTTTTTTACCATTTTTTCAACTTTCTCAATTTTATTTTCATCGACCTGAAAACTCGCATATGCATAGACCTTTTGATTGCAAACAATTAGCAATTTTCAAAATTTTTGTATCACTTCCGGTTGTGACGTCATGTACTCTAAAAGTTAAAATTTCAACTTCCGGAATTTTGAAGATATTCGAAAAATTCTTTTTTCAGTATGTTTGTAATATAGACACAAAAGTATACAAATAATAAAATTTTACCCGGATGTAACAGATCAGTCGCCATCTTAAAATGGTATATTTTCATAAAACGCAAAATGGAGCCTCGGGGTGTAATGCAATTTGCATAATTCTGATGTCTTTGGAATCTACAGTCGATTGCTACCTAAACATGAGAAGCCGATTTTTGAATTTCAATTCTGATTTATTTTAATCTCCGGTTAAGATAAATCAGTAATTGTCAAAACTTTAAAGGCTCATATCTCGTGACCTTGACCTCTGGTGACCAAGTGACCTGAAACAAATTCATTGCCATTGACGATACCTATGCACGGATAATTTCATTTAGGTTTTCCGATGTTTACTTCCGGTTTTATATCCATTTGAAAATTGCAGTTTTTAACTTTAAAGAGCTCTGACACGTGACCTTATATGCGTCACAAATTCTTTCACAGTCTTATTATGCTAAATCTGCTCTTTCAATGCAAAACAATATTTTAAAATAAAAATAGCGCCTTCTGAATTTTGTAAATTTATTATTCCTTCTGCTTGTAAAATATTTAATTCGAACTTCAGTTGAAGGGAGAGTACTACATTTAGACATGCAGTTTCCCCTCAACTGCGTTTGGGCGATGCTCCATGTAAATATATAGTTCTCTCTTATTATACCTTGCGTTTGGGCGATACGATTATCATTAGTGTACCTTTTTACATTGTAATTGTATGCAGGTTTTTTTTTACGTATGAAATAATGTTACATAATGTTGACCATTGAAAAGTTTTCAAAGAAACATTAATATATTTTTTCTTTGAACAAATCATCTAATGATAAATTTCGATCTGCATTTCAAACTATGAAGTATGAATGCTGTGCAGTCAGGTTCTAAATTGAGATTGGACTCTTCCATTTGTCCTATCTTGCATGTTAGAACTTATTTATAAATCTTAGAAATTTTTTGATATTCGCTTTCCTCTGATGTATAACAAACTGTGATTACGCCTTTTAAAGACTTTTTTCATCAGATGACTTTTCACTTTTACATTTGTGTACCTTCCGCATTTTTCCAATAACGAATGTAAAAACAAGCTGTCTTCTGTAAACTAGATAACATGGATTGAAAGATGTCACTTTTCACCAATGGAAGAAACTGGATGCGCACTGCATGGTACCAATCATGGTTCTAGTTGTTTTGTTTTTTTTACAATTTGTCGCAATGTACTTAATCACTTGAGGAAAATATGTCCATTTAATACACATGTACTTGTGTATATTTCTATATTGTATATATTAAAAAATATCCAGTAGCCTGTGGTCATGTACTTGATTTCTAAATCATCAACCTCTGTACATTAATTTTTTTTTTTTTTTTTTTTTTGTCTATATGTTGTATATTGTATCTATGTTTGTCCCCATAGGCTGGGTGTGAGACAGGACCGTTATCACTCGTGGTATTGGGCCTAATTCAGACCCATGTAAAATAAAGAGTTTATTATTATTATTATCTCCCAAAACAGCAATGCATGATACAAAACAGCCAATTCAAATTATAAAACAAAATTTTAATATTCAGACAGATTCAGTTTCTATTCATTAGATGGTTTCCATTGATCCAATAAATTTTGTACTTAAAATAATTTTTTTTTTTTTTGAAGATTCTCTATGAAATTTAACAAAACCAATGCTTATACCCTGGATGATCTCATGGCTGTTTTCGAGAAATGTTACTCTCCGAATCTAACTGGTATTAATAACATTTATATCATAACGCGCATTTTTCAATATAATATGTAAAAAATATGAATCATTTTGAGATTTACACACCACTTCGGCTGTTGAGACCAACTTTTAATTCTTAAATGTTTATGACGTATAATGTATCTTTAGCATTCCTCATGTTTTAAAAGTTCAAGAATAAAAAAAAATGGACAAGTATGCAATTTGCTTTAAGGAATACAATTTCTTGAAATGAACAAACAAGTTCTCAAACTTGGTCCATAAGATTAGGGTTATTCATCAACAGAGTCCAAAGTATACAAAGAAGAATCAAATAAATCCATAAAACTATAATTTTCCAATTACAGGTTATTATTGAAAAACTCTTAAAATATGAGTAATTGTTTTTTCAATTATTTTATATAATTTACATAATTTTCTGGATTTATCACATTATCTAGGTTATCCACCAAAGTTATCTAGTTATGCCACCAAGTACGTATCCTGGTGAATATATACTCCTATTGACCAAGTTTTTATTTTTTATTTATTCCTTTAAAACTCATAGCCTACATTTAGTCATTAATTCGTCAGTTGTCTTTTTTTTTGCAGCAATATTAACATCCGATGTTGCTATTATAGCTGGAATTTTAGAAATAAATAAACTTTCGAACCATTCCCAGCCTCATGTTTTCAAAATTACGAAAGAAAACGATAAAGCAAAATTATCCCACAAGAGATGGTCGACAGATAATGTAAGGATGAAATAAAAAAAAAATACTTCTCACTCGTTCAGATTAAGAAATGATTGTTAATTATATCAGTTTAACAAGAGTTATCTCCCATGTAAAATATTCTAGCTAAAGAATAAATCCTTGACGATGAATAATATATCTATTTAAACTGTGTTTAGTATATCAGAACTACAAGAGTTATCTCCCATGTAAAATATTCTAGCTAAAAATAAATCCTTGACGAAGAGTGAGATATAGATTTCAAAGATCTATGCGAGTTATTTCTGATCAAATGTTTGCTATTCACTGAGGTAGCTCTGAAAGATGATAACTGGGATATTCGATTCTGTTTCCTAAATTACTAATGGATGATACCTTTATTTCAATGTAGGAATGGCTTCAGACAAATGACTACCTTCTACTAAATTCTACAATAGATTCGCTAGAGAAAGCACCATCAAATTTGGACGACTTAGATTTTAAAAGGGTGAAAGCCGATATAAAAAAAAAAACAAATGTTCTTGCCGACAAAAAAAGTGGAATGGTGGGATGAATTCTTTGAACGTGTAGAGAACAGTGAAGGTGAATAAGATATTATTATATCATGACGATATTAAATTTGCTTTGTTGAATACTTTTTGAAGATGAACAGTCTAACATTTTGTCATTTTATTGCAAGTGGAGTATCCCATAACCCACTGAAAGGAAATTGAAAGATAGCTTGCCAGGCAAGGTAACATACGAAAAAAGTTGTAGGCCTAGACAAAAAGAAATGCAAGAGAGTGTTAGAATACCAAATTAAGAGGTAGAAAAAAAGCCAGTAAGTAAATGACTTGAAATTCATGAAGTACTTACCATATTATTATATAATTCAGCTAATGACTAAATCCTTGACGATGAGTGAGATGAGGATTTCAAAGATTTAACTGTGGTTTAGTATATCAGAACTACAAGAGTTATCTCCCATGTAAAATATTCTAGCTAAATAATAAATTCTAGACGATGAGTAAGATATAGATTTCAAAGATTCAACTGTGGTTTAGTATATCCGAACTACAAGAGTTATCTCCCATGTAAAATATTCTAGCTAAAGAATAAATCCTTAACGATGGGTGAGATATAGTCGTTATGGATACAAGAGTTATCTCCCATGTACATGTAATATATTATAATTAATAAATCCTCGACAATTTGTGAGTGTGCTGATGTAAGAAGTATAGCAAAAGTGTGTTTGCAGGTCAGATTTGGAATTATCTGTTACCATTATTATAATTGTGGGACTTTGCGGTTGTTATCGAAATGGTTTTTTTTTTTTTTTTTTTCGTTTTTTACACAGGACACTGCAACTGCAGAAACCGTTTTGCAACTCTATATGTTAATTTTTTTCTAGGTACTTAATGAATATAAATTGGAACATTTTTGCAAAACCGATTTGGTAAATTTGCAAAAGGTGTTTTTTTGGCCCTGGAGGATGCAATTTTTGCCCGATTTTGCTCAAATTGTTTTTTTGGAATCTGTAGCGAATTTTCAATTTATAAGTAGTTAAAAATTCAAAAGTTTCAAATATTCTTGGCAAACTTTTTGCATCCAAACTTTTGCAATTTTTGACCATTTGTTCTATTTTCTTTGCTTTCAGTCTGATTTGTCTGAATTTTGTATTACAAATAGAGATCATTGTAGTTAACAAAACTACGTAGTCAAAATTTTTGCGCTACTTCCGGTTTATGCGGGAGAAGGGCGCACACGTCCGCTTGACCCACTTCCGCTGTAATAAATATTTTTAAACGAAACTTATACTGATCGGTAGCCATAGTTATGGGATTTACCTGGATATTCTAAGATCGGGAATCGAAATAATATTTCAGCCGCCATGTTGATTTGAAATATTTTTATACAAAAAAATAGGGCCTTAGGGGTAAGTCCGATGTGTGTGGTGTTTGTATTTTTTAAAACTATATTTTAGTGCGATCAAAACGTTGGAAGCCGATTTATTAATTTCGATTTTGCTTTTTTTGCAACTTCCGGTTGAATTTTTTCAATTTTTGAAGGCTCATATCTCGTGGACTTGACCTTTGATGACCTTGACCTTAAGTGGGTCAAAGGTCATCGACCTTGGCTACCAGATGATACTTTAATATTTGACCTCCGATATCAACTTCCGGTTTTATAGCTGTCCGAAAACAGCGAAATTGACAACTTTGAATTGCTCTAGCAATTCAGATTCTGAATGTGCTTTACGAGCTCTTTCGAACCATATATCACAGTTGATTGTAATGTAAAATTTGTTTGGGTAACCTTTTCCCGATTTATTGCATAGTTTATGCTCTATTAAGTTTAAAATTAGAACATAATTGAACATACCTCATATATATGTATTCATAAAAAAAATTGACATATACGTGGCACATTCGGGTTAAATTTTAATTTTGTTTACATTTTGTTGTCTGGGAAAAGTCCATATAGACTACATTTTTTTAAAAATGTTTCTGCACACACCAACCTCATTACATTAGCTCAATTATATCAAAATTTCAGCTATTTAGGCTGTATAGTTCAAAAAAGGGAACAAGGTTAATTAATTTCAAAATTTCCGATTATAGATTTTGACCTTTTTTGACATTTATGATTGTATATCTCGTTAACCAATAGATGTAAAGGCTTGATAATTTAGCCATAGTAAGATATTATTAATATAAATAAAGTCACATAAAAAAATCTGACGTGGGCGTGGCACATCCGGGTAAAATTTTGTTTTTGTCAAAATTTTGTTTTATCAAAAAAAAGAAGTAAAGTTTAAAAACATTTCAAAAAATGACCTTGCGTACAGTTACAGCATTGCTTTATTCAGCTTATGTTAAAGGCTCATTGATTTCGGCTTTGTAGTTCAAAAAAGGGAACATGGTTTTGACCTTGACCTTTGTTGACCTTGACCTTTTTAGGATCAAAGGTCATTGACTGTTCATTTATACTTTCATAGTTGATGTCTAGCGTCAACTTTCGGTGTTATTACTGTATGCATTTCCAATTTTTAAAGACTTGTTTCTCGTGAATTTGACCTTGAGTGACCTTGACCTTCAGTAGGTTGAAGGTTATTGTTAAGGGTTTTCAGCTGGTACGTTCAAATGTTAGGTCTGATGACTACTTCCGGTTTCACAACCTTTCAAAAAAACAAAAATTTTAAAAGTTGTCGACTTCTTTCGCATTTGGGATTTACGTTCAGGGCCGATTTTTTCTAAATTCCCCTTAGCAATTTGCACATTTGCAAAGTCCCACTCTGTGCCAACTGTGGCTCTAGTTATTATTATCATTATCATTTAAGGTACTTATTGGCAAGAAAGGGGAAAATATATCTACTAGGCGTATGGAAATCGGAATATTTGTCCTAACGGACTTAGCTAAATATCCTGATGAATGGCCTTAAGTAGGAAGAGTTCACCAGATATCCGAAAATGGGGAAATAGTTTGGTACAAAAGGTCCAAGACAGGACCCTGGTCGGTATGTACCTGGAGACCGAGGGAAGAGCTGGGAATTGGTAGAGAGTATTAAAGCAGAAGAGATTTTGTTAACTTTTAGATTAACACCTGGTAAATGCCTGCCAAAATCAGTAAAAGATAGTCTGGATGATTACAGATTTTAAACCTACAATTAAACAAGTTAATCACCATTTAACTTAACTCGATATTTCATTTTAACATATAAGTTTTAAATTGTGATGTCTATTCCCTCGTGGATCAGTTTATACCATAAGCCGAATCATAGGCAGTTTTGTAGTCAACAAAGCAGCAGTATAATCTTCTTTTTTTTGTATATAGATTATTTCTAAATCTAAATTGGCTAAGTGAAATGCCGTTATGTGACTCCTCCATATTATGTAATCTAATATAAAAATTTGTGTAAATAATTTGCCTCAACAACCTATAATGGTTATACCTCGGTAATTTTCTGCGACATTGAGGTCTTCATTTTTCACATGGACTATACACTTCGAAAAAAAAGTTAGACAAATGTGAGTAATTGCGACTCATTTGATGAGTCATATTCAAATACTCAACGCGTTGAGTCCATCGACTCGGTTTCTGTTTAAATTGTGTCGCAATTTAGTCATGAGTTTACTAGACGAGTCAGATAGTTTTTGTATACTGCTTAAACGAGTCAATTGATCGTCGCTCTGAGTGAGATTTGTAGAGAGAGGACGTGTTTATATCGCTCCAATGTTCAGTGAGCATTTTTATGATAATACCGCTGCGGTATTATCATAAAAATACCAGCATAGAAACTTAATATAATCAACGGATATTCTGACAATTTATTAGTTTATTCAAAATTGCAAATTTGGAAATTTAATGGGTGATTTGGTTGGGCTTACTGAAGTTATGCAACTGGCGGCTGCAACGTGCCTGGCACTGGCAAAATCTTCACAGTTATTTGATATAAACTAGGCTTCTCCGTTAGATAAGTTTAATGATGTAAACAATAATACAAACATAATTCAAATCCTGGCTTCAGATTAGAATAGATTATTTCAAAATTTGTGTGATATTCGGCAACAAAATATTTGGCTTATTTACCGTACATAACGTAGCCTAGCTATAATTAAAAACGTAACGAACATATAATAATAATAATACAATAAAATACAATCTTAATTAATAAGTTTAACTAAGCATAACCAAAACAGTCCCCCTGGCGACGGAAAATCAGGGATTGATTTGAGTAGCACTAAGTTCTGTCTTGGTTGCTATCAAACATAATTTATGGATAGGTCTATCATATTGACCTGTAGCTGTTTTTATTTTAACTTTTCTAACATTACCATCTTTACTTGGATAAATTTCCTTAATTAATGCTAATTTCCATAAAGCTCTTGGTAATTGTGGATCTAATAATATACACAAATCTCCTATTTCAAGATTATCTCTTGAATGAAACCACTTATTCCTAGGTACTAAACTAAGAGCGAAATGTCTTAACCATTGTTCCCAAAAAGTTGAATTCTGTGCTGAACTGAATTATGTAAATGTCTTGGATTAACAATATCCTGTTTATCAGGCTGAGGATTTACAATATCATAACCTAATGATAATGAATTGGGAGTTATAGGAGGCGAATCAAAAACATCATCAGATGAAGGATATAACGGTCGACTATTAACTAAATAACTTGTCTCGTGCAAAATTGTAATCCATTGACTTTGGGAATAAGTAACATTACCAAATACACCATCAATAGCTTTTCTGAGAGATTTGATTAATGATTCAACAGCACCATTCATATGACTAGCTGTGGGACAATTGAACTTCCATTCAAACGACGTACCCTTGTTTAAACACTCACTTTCAATTACACTTAAATTCCAACTTTGAATCATTTCTCGCAAATATACTTGTTACAAGGACCCTACAAAATTGGTCCCATTATCAGAAAAAAACAACTTTGACCAGCCTCTAATTGCAGCAAATCTTCTTAATGCCATTAAGAAGTGATCAGTAGATTATCCCATTACTAACTCAACATGTATAGCTCGGACTGTCAAAAATACATCCATAGGCTTTATCAACAGTTTTCCTACCAATCTTAACTTTTAAAGGACCAAATAAATCAACTGATGTATTACTAAATGCAGGTGTATTAAAATCTACACGATAATTTGGCAACAAACCCATTTGTTGACCAGATAATGGTTGTCGTCTTCGTTTACAAATTAAACAGGAAAAATATATGGATCTAGCAATATATCTTATTCATCTACTAATCTTTTGTATCCTGGATGGCCTAGCTTCCGATGCATGGATTCTAACATACGTCACACCAAAATATGATATTTGGGTAATAATACTGGGTGGCGTACTAGTATATCATAAGGTAAATTTTCGGCATTGTCAAGTCTTCCTTTAGCTCTAAGTATTCCATTTGGATCTTTAAATTGTTGAATTCCAATAAGAGATTTATCATCGGTATCAACTCCATGTTGCATTTTCCGAAACAGCAAATTTTCGGCATCAGTAATCTCTTCGGGTTTAAGATTTCCACCTTTTCTATAAGCGGGCTGTAGTTTACAATTAAACATAAATCTTAACCATAATGCTTAATAACGACAAATTTTATTCCAATCAAAAGTTCTATCAGCAAAGGAATTTATAACATCTTCTAATTGAACTGCTACTCTCTGGATCATTTATACCATTTTGTTTTATAACTTCAAGTCTGGGCTATTCTTCTTCGGGCTGCCTTAGAAATTTTGGACTTGTATGCCAATTTTCAAGATGCTGGGGGTCTATACCTTTGGTTAAGGCATCAGCTGGATTTAAACCACTTGGAATATATTTCCATAAAACAGGATCATGACTTTCCTGGATTTCTGCTACACGGACACCAACAAATGGATTAAAAGACCGAGGTGTACTTCTAATCCAACTTAAGAATCAACATCTAGAATGATAATATCTTGATCAATTTAGAATTTAGAAAAAATTCATTCAACGGTTTTTGGGTAATTGCCCTTGACTTAATCAAAATTTCCTTGTTAACTTTAAATGGTACTTGGAAATAAGTTTTAGAATAAGATTGTGAAGATGTTTGAATTTGAAAGCATTACATTCATCGGTTTTTGGGATAGTTCTCTTGTTAATATATGTCAAATGTTAGAGAACTCGTCAGCTAGATTTTTTATCATTTGCCTTTGACAGACTCAAATACATTGAAAATTATACATGACTAGCAAGTGTGAAGAATCAAAATTTTAAACTTAAAGTATTTCAATTAATAGTAAAAGATTTTAATGAATACATATTTTTAGCGTTCTGTCACATCGAATAAGACAAAAGCTCATCTTTGCAACAGTGTCGTCATCTTCGTCATCGACATCACTGTCCCCAGCCTGTAGCAGGTCAGTCAACAGATCAAACGCTTTCTTCGCATCCATTCCTGAAAAGCATGGAAATTATTTTTATTTATTATTCTGTTAAAGAGTCGAAATTTTAACGAGAGAGAATAAATCTAAGGCAAAGTAAATGAAACGCATAGACCAAACTTAATATCTTTGAGTAATCTATAAATAGCATAAGGATATAATAAGGTCAAATGAAGTAAACAAAGCGTTCAATAACGTGCCTATGTCTATCGAATTGAGAGAAGGTTTTTTACTTTCTTTTGACGTTTATATGTGATAAATAGCGACCATCATAAGTGCCAGAAAAATCTACAGCTATGAAACTATGTTTTTATTAATAAAACGACACAAAAAGTCACACATACCTGTTATGAATCCTTGAAAACAAGACCGACGTTAACGTGAGTCACGAAGTGCCGCCATTTTGGGCAAAGTGGCAGTGAATGCAATAACAAGCCTATGTCCGATTGGACTTGGGTACGATATTGCACTATGAAAGGGGTACATACAAAGGGCTATAACTCTGTTTAGTGTTTAATTAACGCTTTGGAAAGCTAATAGATGATAGATATAAATAGATATGCCAAACAGATATTTCCCCAAAATGGACTTGGGTTCAATATTGAACTGACCCCTTCAATTCAAGGGACGTAACTGATCATAATAATTGCAATGTTATGATAATAAAAGGGGGGGGGGGGGGTTGGCTGAGTACGTCCGAATAAAGGAGAACAATTCAATGACGAAATGTGTTACCGGTGAGAAGAAGGGTCAACAAATACTATCTAGAACAACACCGGTAATAGCTGTTTAATATTGAAGATAAAATAGGTAGGCAAAACAATTAGTAGTGTCATGTAAAATTAGAACAAAAGGTGATTAATTTCTTGAAGACAGGTTTAAAAATTAATCGTTAAGCAAAAACATCTGTAATTATAGCAGAAACAGATATTTTATATTTATCAATTAGTTCATGATGGCGGCCGTCAAATTTCTTAAGAGAGATTTTGAGTCGATTTGGTAAATATCCTTGTAGTAGTAGCTTAGATGTTAGAAGCTTCGATCTAGCTAAGAAATCATCGTAGAGTATCGAACTAATTGAGACACATATACTCCATAAGCTGGCGAATGTGGAATGTTGCTGCACATAAAAGGAAAATTGACGATTGGAAAATCAAAATCATCACGTTTATCATATAATTTTACACTAAGTCTCTGTTTTTTGTCATATTCAAGACGCAGATCTAAATACGATGCGTAGTGTACGTTATCGGTTGTGTTTTTAATTTCTAATTCATCGGGATAGATGAAATCTAAATATTCACTAAATTTAGGATTATTTAAAGAGAGGACATCATCTATATAGCGATAAGTGAAATTAAAACGCTTACTTAGTCGTTTGTTATTTTTTACGAGTACTTGCATGAACTCTGCTTCGTATGTGTATAAAAATAAATCAGCAAGTAGAGGCGCGCAGTTAGTGCCCATAGGGATGCCTATCACTTGTTGATAAATATCACCGCTAAATTCCACAAAAATGTTGTCTATTAAAAAATCCAACATATTAACAACATCGTTGGCGGTAAATTTGTTAATGGAATCACTATGGTTCTGAACAAAATATGTGAAATTATAATTGACAACAATATATTTAAATCTTACATTGCCAGTTTTAGAATGGAAAACACTATAAATAAGATCTTTTAAACGTGCTTTAAGTTTACTATGTGGAATTGTAGTGTAAAGAGTTGAAAAATCAAAGGTTTGTATAGATGAAATTCTTGAAAGAGATTGAGACTGTAAATTTTCTAACAATTCTTTTGAATTTTTCAAAATCCACATTTGATTGATTCCATTGCGGGAGTATATAGTGTTGCAGTATTTCTGAACACCCTCTTTAACTGCAGTTAATATTGAAGTAAGTAATTTGGAAAGTGGCTTGGTTGAACAATGAGAAGAACCTGCTATATATCGCTGTTTATAATGAGTTTTGTGTAGTTTGGGTATCCAATACAGTAAAGGGAGATCTGTATTAACATCCCTACAAGGAGTTCTGAAAATGGCAAGTACAGACTTGTGATTGGATAATATTTCATCCTTAGTAAAGTTAGTGCGTTTATATGTAGGATTAGGTATTGATACCCCACAGGAAAGTTCGTTGATCAAACAGTCATAATAATATTTTTTACAAACAAAAACTATGTTATTAGACGCTTTGTCAGCGGGAACAATAATGTATTTGTTATGCAAGTCGTCAAGATTCTCAATTACTTGGACATCGTTGAAAATCGACTTAGGACTATTGTTGACTGACTTGTGAAGTAAATAAATTTTACGTTTAATTAGACGTCTGATAGATTTAATCCATTCAGAGAGGGTGTCAGCAGTTACCTCCTCTTTCTTCGCCCATAATCTTGCATATTCCTCAACAGCATCCATAATAATTTTGAAATTTTGTTTCCATGTAAATGGTTGTGGTTCCCGATATTTAGGGCCTTTAGAAAATACATTACGTAATTCTAAATTTTGGATAATATTTAAATTACCGGTTATTACATGTCCGGCTGGATGATAGAGGAAAGGAGAAGTAGAGCAAGAACAAGACAAAGGGTTATTTAAAATATCCTGTGTATTGATATTACTTAATGCATTACGATAATTAAATATTTTACATGCAATAGATTTAGTATAAGTGTAGGAAATTCGAGGTGGATCATGTGAGATGAAATACGGAGGTATGTGTTTAATGACATGCTTATGGTGCAAAATTTGGCTAATTCCGATGGCATCGATACCTTTATTAGCGAATTTCAATTTAAGAAAGGTGTTGTTGGTGTTGGTCGATGCCTCGTCGTCTGTCGTGGCAAGTCGACGGTAAGCAATGTCAAGTATAATGGATACAACTCTGTATTCCTTGGAGGCAAAATCAGTAAAATTTGTATTAAGACATTCGTTTTTAAGTATTTTTAGCTTGGACAAAGGAATAGAATATAATTTAGAGCGGATATGATGCGTTCCCAGCGGTTTTTCTATAATATCTGAGAGGTCGTCAATAGAAATCTGATATATTTTTGGTGGCGTGTATTTACGATGTCCATGACTACGTTTTCTTCTAGAAAACTTGGTAAATAAGTTCATAACATTGATTGAACTACACGCCGGGCTAGATAAATTACCTACACTTGATACATTGTCATTACATCCATAGGGAATAGCCGTGCCTAGGGTCCGAATCCAGTATTCTTCGCGGCATCTACGATATGGAGTGCTCAAAGTGGGACTGTTGGTATTATGAGATAATTCATATATTCTTTTAGTAGATAATTTGATATCAATGTTTTACCATTCGGTATTTCAACTGCAGGCTACATTTTCACTAAAGTTTTGAGAGAAGTCGTGAAACATTTTAGATCACAAGGAAGTAAACTTATTATGTTTCTTGATGACGAATTAGGCGGTGAATCCATTTATGAAAAATGCCACGATTTGAGTCTTCAAGTCGGGTTAAAACTGCAGCAATTAGGTTTTCTAATAGCACACGAAAAATGTATTTGGGTTCCTTGCCAAAAACAACAATGGCTGGGTTTTGTTTGGAACACAGAATTAGGCCGAATTTTTGTATCAGAGGCCCGTATTAACAAAACCGAATCATGTTTGAAAGAAATTTTAGATAAAGTTTATCATGACGGAAGAATGTTATTTATCGCAAGAGTGATCGCTAGTATAATAGATCAAATTATATCCATGCAGACAGTTTTTGGCGACGATGTTCGTTTGTAGACAAGATATATGTATGATTGTGTTATGGGCATGGCTAGCTGGAATGCTAAATAAAGTTATCACATGAGGCTTTATTTGTACAGTCGTTGTTAACGACATATTTGATTTTGAGATTTTTTTGTAGGCTTTGGCGGTTATTTTACCGCAGAGGGTAAGTCGACAAATTTGATGTCGCACTCATTGAGTGGTTTATGGAGTGAATGCGAGTCAGTACAGAGTTCCACATGGCGTGTTTTGCAAAAGATGAAATCTGACAGGGCACGTGAGACTATCGTTTTACTAAAGTAGAGATCAGCCCCATATTGGTCACTCTTATCAAAAATAGCGATGGCCATCGTAATACGCCCACTTTTATAATGGCAATTCGTCCGGGGGGTTGACAAGAGTGATCAGTAAATGAAAGATTCTGAGAATGACATTTTCTCTTTTTACAAGAGTAAAACCATGGGTTCAAGTTTCCTGGAAAAAACAAATATGTCACTGAAATATGCATAAAACAAGGGCAACCAACGTTTAGGTTCCATTTTAAAATGATTAAGAGCAGTCACATAGTTGATGATGTTTCTGATTTTCAATAAGGTGTATCCGAAGGTCAATACAAACACCATCAGTCAGTTTCATAAAAATCCACCAAGAAACCAGCTCTCTATCGTGTCCACAACTTTGAGAGTGTAACGGCTGAAAAATTAACGTGTTTTAAAGAACAAGGGGCAATAACTCATAAAATGTTTTTTTCGATGTTTCTGATATTCAATAGGGTTTATCCCAAGGTCAATACAAACACTCATACCAAGTTTCATCAAAATCCATCAAGAAACCAGCTCTCTATGGTGTCCACAAAATAATTTCAAAAGCAAAAGCAATAACCCAGGAAATATTTTTTGATTCGTCTGATTTTCAATAGGGTTCATCCTTGGGTGATTACATGCACTCACAGCAAGTTTCATAAAAATCCACTAAGAAACCAGCTTCGATGTTTTTGATTTTCAATAGGGTTTATCCTAATGTCAATACAAACACTCATGCCAAGTTTCATCAAAATCCATCCAGAAACCAGCTCTCTATGGTGTCCACAACATATTTTCAAAAGCAAGGGCAATAACCCAGGAAATATTTTTCGATTTGTCTGATTTTCAATAGAGTTCATCCTTGGGTGATTACAAACACTCACAGCAAGTTTTGTAAAAATCCACCAAGAAACCGGCTTTCTTACGTGACCACAACTTTGTTAAAGGCTGAAAAATTAACGCGTTTTAAAGAACAAGGGCAATAACAAATCAAATATTATTTCGATGTTTCTGATTTTCAATAGGGTTTATCCTAATGTCAATACAAAAACTCATACCAAGTTTCATCAAAATCCATCAAGAAACGAGCTCTCTATGGTATCCACAAGATATTTTCAAAAGCAAGGGCAATAACCCATGAAATATTTTTCGATTCGTCTGATTTCAATAGGGTTGATCCTTGGGTGATAACAAACACTCACAGCAAGTTTCATCAAAATCCATCAAGAAACCAGCTCTCTATCGTGTCCACATCAATTGTGGACAGACAGGCGGACAGACGGACAGACAGAAAGGGGCGACTACAATATACGCCCACATTAATGTGTAGGCGTATAAAAAACCATAAATTCAATGATTTTGTCAAAGGATTTTATGTTTTGCCATCAAAAGCTCTCATTAATAAGGGCAAGGGAAAGAATGGCGTGTTTTGTTAAATGTCCATTACCATTCAATATGATTGATATGTGAATTATATTTTAATTCCAGGATTGAGGTTGGATTATTTCGCAAAAAGAGCAGTAGAAGAAGGAAAGATAGTTTCACCTGATTTGGATGTCTTGGCTGTTAACTTAACAGGTTATTTGGCGGATTCGAAAAGCGAGAATACCAATAAGAAGTATCTATCGTCATTTAATAGATGGAAGTCATTTTGTGATAAACACAGTATCCCTGATTTACCAGCCCAACCCATACATGTATCCCTATATTTAACTTCGTTCACCAAGCGTTGTAAATTCTGCTGTTAACGCTATAAAATGGTTTCACGATTTGAACTCTTTAGTTGATCCTACATCGAATTCTTATGTCAAGTCATTGTTACAGTCAGTTAAACGGGTGAATGGGCGTGCAATTATAAAAAAGGACCCAATTCCAGTTGAAGTAATTATACAATTGTGTGACATGCATAGGGATTCGAACGATTTAATGATAGTTATAGATCTGGTTATGATTGTTTTAAGTTTTGCAGGTTTTTTTTTAAGATACGACGAACTCAGTAATTTAAGATGTTGTGACGTAACTATATATGACGATTATATTAAGATTAACATAACGCACAGCAAGGCCGATCAGTACCGACAGGGTTATGAGATTTTAATAGCTAAAGGTAACGTGGTCGCATGTCCATTAGTTATCTTCCAACGTTATATCGAATTGAGTGATTTAGATTTAATATCTGACCATTATATATTTAAACCTATTGTTAGGTCAAAGGATTCTTGTATATTGATACATATGAATAAGCAATTAAGCTATTCGACAGATAGAGTAAACATACTTAAGAGGTTAAAGTCTATTGCACCACATTTGAATATAGGTTTACATTCTTTAAGATCTGGGGGTGCCACTGCGGCCGCACATACAAAAGCAAACGAAAGATTTTTCCATAGATGGTTATATTTCAGATACTTTAAGTAACCGGTGAGATGTCTCAGCTCATCTTGGCTTGTAGATTGATAGACATACTTGTAGATACATTATTGTATATATGTTACGCATTCATATACAACCCTTTCTTTGGTTGTCTCTATAGCGCAAGGTTGGCTAATCGACAAATATACCATATATGTAGAAAAGGATATACTTAATATTTCCCGCGATTCGCTAGTAAAGCGGGAAATTATTGTATATTTGATTTGTCAATGTAGACACGTGACAGTTTAGTCACGGGTTGGTTACTGAACTGTGTTACTGTTTGTATACAAACGCCATTCTCTAGTCTACCTTCCAACGAAACACTAAGTTTATTTTGATATATTTACCAATACTAGTCTGAGTATTGACTCTTGAGACGGTTTTTGCATTTGGTATCAGACACAGGTTTCCAGAGTTTATTTTCATTAATAATGTTTTTTATGTTTGGTTTTTCCTGACCGGAAATATCGTCATCGAAAGAGTGTTCATCTACCTGATATGGTAATTAAATAATAATTATTCACGATGTATTATTACACCTGATATTACTGATTTTATTTCTGTAGATTGTAACTATTTTATTGTTAATAAAAGCCGGCATCCATAGCGCAAGGTTGGCTAATCGGCAAATTTTGTTTAGGTCAAAAGATTTTTGCTTAAATTTGTGAAAACTTTACACCAAAATCTGTAACTATATGCCCTTTAATGTATCTGAAAGTTTTAACTAAAAAAAATCCAGCCGTTAATTTTTAAACGCTAAAAACATGCTAAAATTTTTAAAAACCTTACTTTAGGTTTTTAAGTGTGTTATGTTTTTTGGACGCTGATAGGAAACTACTGAACGGAATTGAGTAAAATAAACGCCTAATTGTAGAAAAATTGCCCTATTGTGTATTTTAAAGGTTTCAGCTAGAAATATTGAGCCATTTAAAGGAAAACACCAAAACTAGGTCAAATTTCTTAATTAACAATACATATTCCCTGTTTGCAATTAACCTTTAAAACCAAATTCAGTTTGATCAAGAAGATATAGAGATACAATAAGCATACTTTAAAAATACTCTCAGGTAGCATTTGCAATTTTTTTGATATTGGAAACTGTTTTCAAAAAATCAGAATGGCCCTTTAAGACAAGAATTTGTATCCTTGTGGCAATTATCATTTTGGAGATATTTGCAAATATAGGACATATCATGTTTGTCCGCCAATATATTTGGTACAGCGGAGTTACATTGAGGACATAATTGGTAATTGAAAAAATGAAATGAAATGGAGTTTTACGTCCTACTCTTCTGCACCTACTTGGGCTATTGAGAACGGGCAAACGCCATGCAGTGTATAGTATACTTTAAAAATACTCTCAGGTAGCATTTGCAATTTTTTTGATATTGGAAACTGTTTTCAAAAAAGCAGAATGGCCCTTTAAGACAAGAATTTGTATCCTTGTGGCAATTATCATTTTGGAGATATTTGCAAATATAGGACATATTATCATGTTTGTCTTCCAATATATTTGGTACAGCGAAGTGACATTGAGGACATAATTGGTAATTGAAAAAATGAAATGAAATGGAGTTCTACGTCCTACTCTTCTGCACCTACCTCGGCTGTTGAGAACGGGCAAACGCCATGCAGTGTACAGTGAGGAAAATTTTGCCAGGACAGTGGCATTAATCTCCTCTTATTATCGATTTCCAACAGTTGAGGGATCTGTAGCACACTGGGCCTCGGTTTATTGTCCCATCCGGACGACTAGACGCTTTTACCATGTCAGGGGGAAACCGGGTTTAAACCCTGGACCTTCAGGTTAGCGAGCGAGCGTCTAACTCATTGAGACACCGCGGCCCCCGATAATTGCTTTGGATACTGTACTTGTATTTGATGACGTAAGGATTAATTTTCTCAAATCTGAGACACTTTATGTTCAACCAATTTACCGCATCCCCTTGATTATTCTTGTTTCTGTCCTTTATTATGTACCTGCTCAGTTCCTTGATTTCAAGAAAGTCTGTTTGCTTAAGCATTTTAGTCTCGTATTGATCTCGTATTCCTTGCCCCCTTAATTACTATCTCCCATTCCCTAGGTGTGTATCCTTTGGTGTTTACGAGCTTTCTCAATGGTCGCGGGCATTGAATCTACCTTCATGTAGCTGTGGCCCGATTCCACGTACTTTAAATTAATAGTGTTAAGATGATCAATCGTTTGAACCGCCTACAGCATAGCAGCCGCCATAAACTGGTTGCGATTTTGTCCGCTACAAGTGTCCGAAAAGCGAGTGAAGTGGCGGACCTTTTCTGGTAAATTAGTCAAATAGGAGAGGAGGGTCGTGGCTATCTCGTTGGCCTCCCTGCCCCCTTCAGTCTCATCCCAGAGATAACAATATCGTTGTCATAGATGGTGCAATTATAAACGGAAAGTTTCCGCTTATAGTAAATCTGGGCATCCCCTGCAAAGGGAGTGGTGAGCACAGCCTGTAGGTCGAAAGTGACGGCATGGTAGCTATCATCTGCCTTTGACTTGGCTTTATCCAATGCCTTTTCATTCATGGATTCCTTTTCTCTGGCCTTATGTTTTTCCCAGCTTTCCTGTAGCCCCTCCTTATCTTCCCCGGAAGCTGTTTGGTACGCATTGCATGTAGTACATTAGTATTTTTTGAACAAAAACACCTTAATCTTAAGTCAGAAAGAAAGATATCTCGGTATTTATGCTCTTTGACTGGATTGGGGATTTTATTTTCCTTGCGATATAACTCGTACAACCTGTACATTTCGGCAACATTCAGCTCCGGAGAAAGGTATGAGTTGATATGATCATGATCATGGACATGCTGTATTCTGTCATCCGCCGTTTTGTTAGGTGCTGTCCTACCAATTCATCACATTTGCGTGTCAGAGCTTGGTAAATGATCCATGAACTTAATTGCAAACGTTTTACAGAAAAATGCTTGGCATACTCTTTTCTTGATTCAGGTAGGGAAAGTAGTGTAAGGATTTATCTTTCTTTTTGGCATCAGGTTTTCTGATGCGTTGACGGGTCACCTCTTTTTCTTCCACTAAGGATGCTACGAAAGCTTTCTGGAGAGCTTCATTTGCCAGACCAAAATCGACATTTCTCACATTTCGCTTTTAATGGTGTTTTTGCATGGACAACTTTCCCTTTCCCTGTGACATATTCGGAACCGCCATATCGATTTCGATGACGTACATTTCGTTTCCAATTGTCAAAGTTCCGCTTTCGTTTTCGTCCACGATTTTCACCATCACCATTGTCATTCTCAGTAGGCTGTATCTCAGCATTACCATCAGCTACAGGTCTTTCCACAACAACTTCACCATCACCAGCACCATTGTCATGCTCAGTAGACTGTATCTCAGCATTACCATCAGCTACAGGTCCTTCCACAATAACTTCACCATCACCAGCACCATTGTCATTCTCAGTAGACTATCTCAGCATGTAGACTGTATCTCAGCATTACCATCAGCTACAGGTCCTTCCACAATAACGTCACCATCACCATTGTCATTCTCAGTATACTGTATCTCAGCATTACAATCAGCTACAGGTCCTTCTATCATATCATCATCATCTGACCCTGTTTGGTTTGTATCATCAGGTTTATAATCCAAGTCGTCATCATCATCTCTCTCACTATAATCAGACAGGGAATCTTCACTAGAAAGTTTATTTGGACACGTTTATTTTCAACATTCTCCAAAATTTCTCTGTACTTCTAAACCACAGACTCTATCGCGTTACTATCACCTTCTAAAGCCACGGTGGTTTCTGTATCATCATCATCATCTGACGTTGGTTCATTATCCGATGATCTTCTGTTCAACAAGTCAAGAATATCATCGACACCTAAATATCTTTTCGCCATTATATCCTGAAAATGTAAAAATAAATTCTGAAATGAATTTAGATGTGGTCTGCTTTCCAAATTATTTGAGACACCAGTTGTTTCCCTACGTCACATTTGATATGACGTAGATTTAGTAAAACTTGACGTCATTGAACACAATTTTATGTGATGTCCCCAGATATAAACGCATTGCATTGCTTATCTATAGTTATAATAGTTTGCAACCTTATCCGACGGGGGGTCTAAACAGGGTTTCCAATCGAGTCCGGACCCAGACTCGAAGATCCGGGTACCCGGTTATTTTGGCCGGACTCGGTCATGGAATCGGGTCTGGACCCGGGTCCAAATTTAAATTCATATATGCCATTTTGTCATAGTTATTCGTTTGTTGTTCATTTCTTACTTACTAGCAAATGCTGCAAATGGTGAATTCAAATCACTGGCACACTTGGCAAACTGTATTCACGCTATTCGTTTTACTTTTTACTGTTTGTTAGGCTTCTTTTGTGTCCAGTCACACTCACCAATATGAGCCGAAAGACCAGTACTGCTTGGGATCATTTTTCCCATGTTCCCGGAACAAATACAGCCAGATGCAAGCTTTGTCAACAAATCTCTCCCACCAAAAATACGATTATATCAACAGCAGGCGGCAATACGAGTTCTATGAAAAAACACATAAAAACCAAACATGCTGATATTCACGACGATCAAATCCAGAGGTCATGTTCATCTGCATTTTTTAAGCAACCAAAAAGACAAAAGCCACTGGTCATTTCACAGAAAAGGCTGAAAACAGATTATCCTTAATAATTGTCAAACTAACCGCCGTGGATCGCTTCTCTATTAATCAAGTTTGCTAAAGTGAATTTATACGTAAGGCTATTTCTGACCGCGGCTTCAATTTACCCCGCAGCAATACTACGATACAGAATATTATTCTTCAGCATGGCCAGCAGAAACGTGATGAGCTTAAGGAAAAATTCACCAAAATGCAAGGCAACGATGTAAGATTCGGTATAACATTAGACGAGTGGACTTCCACTAGAACTAGACGCTACATCAACATAAATCTCCATACAGAGACAGAGTGGTGGAACCTCGGCCTAGCAAGAGCTAGTGGGAGCATCACTGCTGACAAAACCGTCGAAATAGTTGGTACCAAGCTTGCGGAATTTGGCGTTTCATCCAATGACGCTGATAAACCTAGATTTGTGTTTGGGTCAACAACTGACGGAGCCGAGGTAATGATGTCCTTCGGGCGCAAAACAGAAGAGGAACATCAAGCATGTTACGCACACGCTATCCATTTGGCAGTACAAGACGTTATTTACAATGGGACTGTAGACAGCTATGAAGAAGACGACGACGATACCTACGAGGAGACTGACGGTGATGACGATTTCTTCGAAGAAGCTATGGATGTACCACCAATGAATGTATGCATCAACGAAGTCGTCAAAAAAGTGAGAAATGTCGTCAGAACCATAAAACGTAGCCCGCTAAAAAATGACAAACTGCAGTTGTACATACGCGAGGAACGAGGATCCGAATTACACTGGTTCTAGATGTAAAAACGAGATGGAATAGCTGCCTAGCCATGGTGGAAAGATTTCTAGAAGTCAATTCTAGTATCGACAAGTTAATGGTGGACTTCCCCCAAATAGTAGAGAACTTCTCAACGAGCGACATGTCGGCTCTAAAGGAGTTGGTAGACACATTAACACCAGTGAAGTTCGCTGTGGTCAAACTACAAGAACGAAACATCAACTTACTAAAAGCCGATGCCATATTTTGTTTTTACTAAAAGCGCTCCAAAAAAATCAAAATCAAAACTACATGTACTTGAAAATGAGAATGTTCCAAACAATCAACAGAAGATTCAATGAGCGAAGACCAAAGGCAATCATGGATTGTTAAAGATACTTACACAACGCCGATTGCTTGAAAACCCATTTCAAGTATTCGAAATGGGATCGAAAAAGCAAATCAAAGAAACGGCCATTCGACTGATAAGAGTGTTGCGCCTAGGCGAATCTGAAGCTGATGTCGATGGATATGCTCAATGAACAATGATGATGTGACAACAGTCTCTGGAACACAGTCACTAACCCATGCCTACCGTAAGGAATTGGATGAGATTCTTGCATGTTCCGCACCAAAACCCAATGAGGTAGCGAATGAATTCAAATTGTGGGAATCAACAGTAAAGAGGCCCCATAAACTTGAACTTCTGTATCGAGCACTCGGATCACATCAACCAACAAGTGTAGAGGCAGAACGTGCTTTCTCTGCAGCCTCAGGATTTATGACAAAATTTCGGTGCATGATGAGCGACCGTCTTGCTGATTCATTGCTGTTTTTGAGAGGACGGTACCTCAAATAGACGATGCATTAAATTAACAAATTTCGATAAGATATTGGAATGTGAAATGTAAAATGTTAATTAAATGTATTATGTATAAGTTTGGTGATTTTCAATCTTAAATTTTAGAAAGATAACGATGCTGTTTTCCTTCTTGCTTTTAGCCCTGAATATCTATGTATCCTGTGAGGGGTCAAAATCGAAAGACTCGATTAATAAATAAATAAATAATAAATACAATATTTATAGAGCGCGTTATATAAAAACAATTACTCTAAGCGCTTCACATAAATCATAAAATACAAATAACCAACTAAAAAGAAAAAAACAAGCAGATAAAACGAAAAAAATGCAAGTACCTTAAAATAAACAAAACAGTTTAAAATGATTGCAGTCGATTACAAGTATAGAGAGTAAAATAAAATCTACAGGAAATCCTTAAAAGCAGTTCTAAAGAAGTGAGTCTTGAGTTGTTTTTTAAAACCGTCTAAAGAATTCACATTCCGCAATGATAATGGTAAACTGTTCCAGAGTGTAGGCGCGGCCTTGTCAAAACGCCTTTCGCCGTAGCTTTTTGTTCGGACGTCATTTGGAAGACTTAAAAGCATGCTGTTTTCCGACCTGAGGGATCTGTTGGGTTTGTAAGGCGTAATAAGTTCTTGAAGGTAGCTAGGAGCCTTACCATGCTGTGCTTTATACACATGAACAAGAAGTTTATATTGGCAACGGTAATGAATGGGTAACCAGTGCAAGGAGATTAGAACGGGCGTGATTGAATCAAATTTCCTTTTTCGTGTAATCAGACGTGCTGCTGTGTTTTGGACACGCTGTAGCTTACTCATAATGTCGGTGTTAGTACAATACAGCAGTGCGTTGCCATAGTCTAGCCTTGATGTAACTAAGGAGGACACTAGTGTTCTACAGGCTTCAACCGAAATTAGAGAGCGAATTCGACCAATGTTCCGGATCTGGTAAAAACAAGCTTTAGAGATCACACTGGCTTGATGTTCCATCCATAGTGATGGTTTTATCAAAGAACATTCCCAGATTTTTCACACAGGAAACGTCGCTTAACACAGTTCCGTCAAAACTCATCCAATCAATAATGTCAGATAAACATTTTTCTAGACGTATGGACAGATCGGACCAGTCTCCTTGCGGTCTTATGATTTGATAAACCTGAGTATCATCTGCGTATGAATGGTATGACATTCCATGGCGCCTTCAAATTTCACCAACTGGTTTTGCGAAAATACAATACAGTTTCGGCCCTAAAACAGAGCCCTGCGGTACACCAAAACCGAGTTCGATATCATCAGATTGTACTGATCATATAGCAACACGTTGAGTCCTGTCCATGAGATACGATTGCAACCATAGTAGAGCATCTCCAGTAACGCCGAAGGAATATTCCAGACGATTAAAAAGAATCTGATGGTCGATTGTATCAAAGGCTGCGGATAAATCCAGCATGAGCAAAACGGCACAACAGTTCTGATCTAGTGCATAGGCGATATCGTGATGACTCGTGATGACCCGGGTCCAAGGACCAGACTCGGACCCGGAGACCCGGGTATTTTGGAAACCCTGGGCCTAAATTAATTGGTATAGTCCCGTATTTATTTACCATTAAAGAGCCACGTGCGGCATTTGTTTCGGACAATCATCCGACGGTCGCAAAGATGTGAAATCTTTAGCTTAGCTAATTAGAAATAGTCTACAGAGCTTACCGTTGAAATTTGAGCCTTCAAATCCATGTGTATCCTTAATTATCCGTGTTTGAAAGTCCCAATGCCCTACTACACATTGAGCGTCCCGCCATCTTGATAACAAATAAGTTATTCCCGTGGTGCAACAGCGCGGGTCAGGCTGCACAGGCCCACACAAGCATACCGTATTTTGAATTGTAGACTTGGTCAACAAGACACACAATTTTCACACAGGCTGGAGACGAGCCGCGTACAGCAATGAAAAAAAATAAATAAAAGTGAATTTTTTAGTTTGAGATATATTTGAAGGTATTTTGCGATTTTCTTATAGCTTGAGTACTTCTGAAGACTATTTACATATAACAAAGGCCCAAAACGACTCCCAAAAATGCCGCACGTGGCTCTTTAAAGTAGAGTGTTCAATATAACATACAAAAACAGATTAACATAGAGTTTGTAATCATTTAAATAAACCATGTAGGCCCTATGTTTGTAATTTTTTTAGATATATTTAGCTTATGAAATACATCATCTGACAAAACTTATATGCAATGTGTCTGATAAATATTTACACTTACTTACCCTTGATGTCCTATAATTGAAACTTTAAATCATGTTGATTGTTGACAGTAACAAAATGGAAGAGCCTAACACATGTGACCTTGAACTGTTTCCGACCTACTGTTTTGCAGTTATGTCTATGAGTGGACAACAAATGTTAGAGCCTAACAATGATAAGTCCGGACTAGATACTAAAGATAGGTAGTTAGAGCACAAACATTGTATGTCCGGACATAGCAGTTGTGTGTCCTGAAATACTTTGCATTGATGGACTTTTTTAAAATGCTATTTTTGTCAAAACAGTAATCGATGGACTTATAAGATTTATGCTCCAAGAAGAATGGACTTAAACTCGTTTTTTAAACCCAAAAACTCAAAATCGTCAATTTGTGACTTATCATGGTTGTGCTCTCAGCACTCGATATATGAACTGATTTTGGATAATTAAGATTAACAATGGGGCTTGAAATATTTGTTATATCAAATGCTGATGGTTTATTTCTGAATCGGTTAATTTTATTTTTTAAATAAATATTTTTAAATACATCAGTAACTAAATAGAAGTGATGACATCTGGGGCCTGTTGTCAGAAAGTGAAATCGTGACACCCCTAAAAGGGGCAATTCTAATGGCAGAAGTAAACTTACTTGGTGGATAGATTCCAAAGATCGATGTCTCTTTGTTGGCCTAGTCAAAATTGGCTCTAAAATTTCATGAACTTTGAATATTCTGTTTCTGCTGAGACTGAAAACTTGGACGCACTTCACCTCAGTTAAACCATTCAAAAAATCCATTGTAAATCAACGAGTGTAAGGCATCTCGGTTGTGTAAATGATTGATTCTGGATTTCTACGGCGTCTTTGGAGCAACACAACAGCCGCCAAGTTTCCATGACAACTCGCAAAATGTGTTATATTTCGGTGGAGGGAGGGTTTGAATCTCCCAAATGTACAGATTGAACAAATATTTTATTGAGAAAATGGGATTAAGGGTCTGGATTCAGGCTTTTCTTCTGTTGTGATCTGAAAGTAGAAAAAATAAGAACTCGCCCGTTGGGCGAGTAGTATAGTATCTGCTAATTAATAATTGGTTTTAGTTTGCTTTGAACCAGATTGTCATTAAAGTTCTGATTTTTTGAGTAGGCAACTATCATTTTCTGCTTATAAGCAAATTTCTCTTGTACTCTTGTAGTGGGTATGAACTATCTTGCTTGCTCGATTAATGGTTGTATTAAACGGGACAACAAAGGGTGCTATGCCTGCAAAATGATGAATATTGAGTCCTATAGGTCTTGCTGTATTCAATGTCTCAATCCAGTAGGCTTCTCTGGATTGTCTGAATTTGGTGGTTTTATCTTCCGGTAAATCAATTTCTATACGTTCAATTGGGGTTAGGGTGAGATCGTTTATTGAATGGTCATCGAGGTTGAAATGATTAGAAACGGGCTTGTCTTTCTTTAATTTTTATACGCCAACATGAAAATGTGGACGTATATTGCCGTCACCCCTGTCCGTCCGTCGGTCCGTCCGTCCGTCCGTCTGTCAACAATTTCTTGTGTATGCGATAGAAGCCAGAGTTTTTATCCGATTCGAATGAAACTTGGTATGTGTATTTATCTTAATAATATCTCAGATGAGTTCGAAAATGGCGCAATTCCAGTCGTCGGTTTATGAGTTATTGCCCTTGACTTAGTGAAAAAAACGTTAAAATTAACTTGTGTACGCGATTGAAGCTAGAGTTTTTATCCGATTCGAATGAAACTTGGTATGTGTATTCATCTTGATAATATCTGGGATGAGTTCGAAAATGGCGCAATTCCAGTCCTCGGTTTATGAGTTATTGCCCTTGACTTAGTGAAAAAACGTTAAAATTAACTTGTGTACGCGATTGAAGCGTGAGTTTTTATCCGATTTGAATGAAACTTGGTATGTGTATTCATCTTGATAATATCTCGAATAAGTTCGAAAACAGCGTGACTCCAGTTGTTGGTTTATGAGTTATTGCCCTTGACCTAATTTAAAAACGTTAAAATTAACTTGTGTACGCGATAGAAGCTAGAGTTTTTATCCGATTTGAATGAAACTTGGTATGTGTATTCATCTTGATAATATCTCGAATAAGTTCGAAAACAGCGTGACTCCAGTTGTTGGTTTTTGCCCTTGACTTAGTGAAAAAACGTTAAATTGACTTGTGTACGCGATAGAGACCAGAGTTTTTATCCAATTTGAATGAAACTTGGTACGTGTATTCATCTTGATAATATCTTGGATGAGTTTGTAAATGGCACAATTTCAATTGTTGGTTTATGAGTTATTGACCTTGACTTAGTGAAAATCGTTAAAATTAACTTGGTATGTGTATTCATCTTGATAATATATCAGATAAATGCGAGAATCGTGCGTTTCTAGTCGTCAGTTTATGAGTTATCGCCCTTAACTTGTGTACACGATAGAGGCTAGAGTTTTCATTCGAATGATTCATTTAAATATCAGCTCAAATAAGTGCGATGGTGCAATCAACTTTTTCAAAGATTCAAATTTGCTGAAGTGGGCGTATGTTACCTTGCCTGGCAAGCTATCTTATATCTGATCTATGAGCATTGAATCGAGTGCGTAAATTATTCTTTGTTTCTCCTACATATTGTTTGGGGCATTTCTTACATGAAGTTAACTAAATTACATTTGAGCTATCACATGATAAATTCTCCTGGATCGGATACCTTTTATTAGTAAAGCTACTCATAAAATAATGTGTTTCAGATACAAAGGGACATGTTTTGCATCTACTTGACAAACATGGGGCACACCTTAAACCGGGAGGAGCTTCGGCATATAGTCTAGTCTTCGCTGCTATTTGCGCTAAAGTGGAGTTTTTTACAGTGGCCTTTCTAGGAATTTTGTTGGGGCCAAATAATTGTTAGGGGGGGGGGGGGGGCTACTAGCACCAAGTATCCGTATGTAACATTTTACGAAATTTCAAAGGGGGGGGGGGGCAAGACCGGGCCAGCCTATATTCCCCCCCCCCCCCCCGCCCCCGTAGAAACTGTTTTTTATGTTTCGTAAAAATCGTTTTGAGTATCCACGCTCTTTCAGTTTTGAGAAAACAATCGTACAGGCTTGGTTGAAATCAGAGGATCTTGTGCAAATTCGGTGAAATCGTAAAACTTGTGATTTTATAATACCGGAAAAGGTATGTTTTGGGTGAAATGAGCTTTTGTGCAAGAGTTGATGAGTATCAGTTTCTTTGAAATATACCTTAATGTCCAATTTATTTGTTTCTGCTATGGAATCTCCTTTGAAAACAGTGGTATCGAGAAAATCTATGCTTTTATGACTGACGTTGGTGGTTAGTTTGATGGACGGATGGTGGTTGTTGAGAATTTCAAAGAATTCCCAGAACTGCTCAATGGAATAAGTCCAAACCATAAAAATGTCATCTAAAAATCGTCCATGAAAAAGTGGATCAAAGGGACAAAGGGGTAATACCTCACGTTCCCACTCTGCCATGAAAAGATTTGCATATGAAGGGGCGAATCGTTTACCCATAGCTGTTCCTGAAGTTTGTAGATACGTTTTACCATTAAATGTGAAATCGTTGCGACTGCGACAAATCTCTAAAAGCTGTGAAATTGCATCTTCGGGTCTGTTCGGATCTGGGTTTCTACTCAAAGCTTTACGAACTGCCATTAACCCGGCAGTGTTATCAATATGGGTATACATAGAAGACACGTCAATAGAAATCAGAATGGCATTCGGAGAAACTCTATGACAACTCGCAAAATGTGTTATAGTTCTCATATATTTACGAGAAAATTCAGAGCGGTCTTAAATATTTATGATTTTTAAGTGAAAATATCCGAACGTTAAGATTCTCATAAAGTTACGAATCTACTGACAACGGCATTGTCGTAAACTTAATCATTTATGACGACATTTACGATATCTTAGAGATACGAACTTTCTGACAACAGGCCCCTCATTGACAATAAGTCTGGAAGAATCAATATTGAGACATACAATGCAATTCAAAATGTTAAATATAGTCTCAAAGCCTGTAAAAAGGGGTGCAATTGACTTTCACAACAAGAAAGATTTTCTCCATGAAGGCATAAATCCCAAATGTAAGCAGTATAAGCTCGAGTTAGAGATGAAAAGAAGTGCTCTAGAAGAGAAAAAGAACAGGTTAAATGTGACAACAAAGACAGCAATATTAACAAAGAGGAAAGCTAAAGAACTGCTAATGCTGCCAAGAAAGAAAGAAACACTCATCAGCAATGTATTGCAAAGAAAAACTGAGAGGATGAACATTCACGTTCGTGTATCTGTATATAACACTGTAACACTGTTTTTATATAAAATGGAGATTATACATACTTTTTATACGCCCACACATTAATGTGGGCGTATATTGTAGTCGCCCCTGTCTGTCCGTCTGTCTGTCCGTCTGTCTGTCTGTCTGTCCACAATTGTTGTGGACACGATAGAGAGCTGGTTTCTTGATGGATTTTGATGAAACTTGCTGTGAGTGTTTGTTATCACCCAAGGATGAACCCTATTGAAAATCAGACGAATCGAAAAATATTTCATGGGTTATTGCCCTTGCTTTTGAAAATATGTTGTGGACACGATAGAGAGCTGGTTTCTTGATGGATTTTGATGAAACTTGGTATGAGTGTTTGTATTGACCTTGGGATAAACCCTATTGAAAATCAGAAACATCGAAAAATATGTGATGAGTTATTGCCCTTGTTCTTTAAAACGCGTTAATTTTTCAGCCTTTAACAAAGTTGTGGACACGATAGAGAGCTGGTTTCTTGATGGATTTTGATGAAACTTGGTATGAGTGTTCATAATCACCCAAGAATGAACCCTATTGAAAATCAGATAAAAATATTTCATGAGTTACTGCCCTTGTTCTTTAAAACGTGTTATTTTTTTTTAGCTTTAAACACAGTTGTGGACACGATTGAGAGCTGGTTTCTTGATCGATTTTGATGAAACTTGCTGTGAGTGTTCATAAGCACCCAAGGATGAACCCTATTGAAAATCAGACTAATCGAAATATATTTCATGAGTTATTGCCCTTGCTTTTGAAAATATGTTGTGGACACTATAGAGAGCTGGTTTCTTGATGGATTTTGATGAAACTTGGTATGAGTGTTTGTATTGACCTTGGGATAAACCCTATTGAAAATCAGAAACATCGAAAAATATGTGATGAGTTATTGCCCTTGTTCTTTAAAACGCGTTAATTGTTCAGCCTTTAACAAAGTTGTGGACACGATAGAGAGCTGGTTTCTTGATGGATTTTGATGAAACTTCGTATGAGTGTTCATAATCACACAAGAATGAACCCTATTGAAAATCAGATTAATCAAAAATATTTCATGGGTTATTGCCCTTGCTTTTGAAAATATGTTGTGGAATCAATAGGGAGTTGGCTTTTTGATGGATTTCGATTAAACTTGGTGTGAATGTTTGTAATCATCCATGGATAAACCTTTTTGAAATTCAGAAAGATCATAATAAGGTTATTGCCCTTGATTTTAGAGAAAATGTCATTATCAGAATCTTTCATTTACTGACAGCTCTTGTCAACACCCCGGACGAATTGGCTGCCATTATAAAAGTGGGCGTATTACGATGGCCATCGCTATTTTTTAAAGAAGTTTTGCTTTGTCTTTCATGGATTAAATATGGCTACTGCCTACATTGTATGTGAGACTATGGATGTTGATATTTTGTAAGTAACCATCAATTCATTATTATTTTTAAATGAGAGTTTTAACCTAGACCAGAACAAATATATAGATAACAGGATGATTCTGGTTCTTCATGGCTTTCTTTGAAATTTTTTCCATAAATTAGAAATTTATTTAAAAAATGCACTGTAAAATAAATGATGTTTTCCAGCTTTCAAATTTAGTGTCAGGAGAGGCCAGAATCCAGGATTTTGCACCATTTTACCTCAGAGACTCACACCTCGCTTAGCGAAGTGCGTTCAGTTTCAAATTTCAAATTTTCAGTTTTTTTTTTCAATGCCAAAATCATGTCTGGATTTATGCTTAGGCAGCTGATCTTAAATTAAAAAAACCAAAACTATATGGTCATCTGTTTAGGTCATTGAAAATATAAAACTTATTCACTTAAATTGAAAAATTTTAAAATTTTTTAAATTAACTACAGTACCGTAAAACGGGGTGACTTGGGGCATTTTTTTAACATTTATGTTAATAATTTTTGTGGGTTTTACTTTAGACTATTTATCTTCAGTTATTAGAACAATTATATCCTTACCGTTATCACTGTGAACAAAGCTAGGAACTGACATTAACCTTTTTTGATTTTTTAAAAAAAAAATGGCAGAGGCCCATTTCACCCCAACATGGGGTGAATTGATTCACTTCTATTTTTACATGTGCAAACTGTTTAAGATTTGACCTGGAATCAAGTGAGCAAAACTGTTGTTGAATTGGGCTATTTAGAAGGTTTTTAAAAAAAACTCTAAACATCAGGTTGACTTAAAGACACAAAATTGGAACAATGTTAAATCTATAATTGGTTATTCAGAACACTTAAACAGAAAAAATGTCAAACAATGTTTATTTCATTTCACTCTTTTTCTTTCAACTGAAAAACCATTTGCCCTCTACGATTTATGTCTGGTGGTGGATAACGAGCCAAAACAGAATCAAGATTGATGACAGAAATATCTTCATTTTCGGGAAATGAAAAAATATTTTCCGATACATTTCTCAGAAAAGACACTTCATATTCTTGGTCCACTATAGCAAGAACCTTTCCAATGAACTTACGAGCTGTTCCTGATTTATGCATTGATTTCAGGTTGACAAGAATAAAATCATTTACTTTGATACTGCTACTATTTGCATTATCACCAGTTACAGAAGCATTGGACTGGAAAGTAGTTTCTTCCTCAGTATTTGAAAGATTAAACTGTTCAATTTCTTCGCCTGTATTATTGTCATCAGTGTTAAGTTGATACCGATATGTTGTTTCTTCATCAGAACCACTACTTTCACCAGAACCACTAATTTCACCAGAACCACTAATTTCATCAGAACCACTACTTTCACCAGAACCACTTGTTTCACTATCACTCTTCTCTATATCTTGTGCAGAAACACTTTTTCCAGGTGTGACATTTACCTTTTTCTTTCTGGTCTTCTGATTTTCTTTTTGTGGATATCTTATCTCTTTCAAAAATGTTACCAGACTATCATTCATGTCAGTATCTCCATCTTGTTCAATTTGATCAGGAAGAACCTTTAATACTTCATTTGGTGCAAAGGGGTAAATACCACATTTTCTGAAACCAGCTTGAATATGTGATGGTCCCTTTTCAGATAGTTTGAAAATTAGCTCTTTCAACAGCTTTGGGAATTCGTCTTTTGGTATACTTGAAACATTTCTTCGTTCAGACATTTTCCAGCTTTCAATAATTTTCCGCCATTCAATTTTCATTGGTCTGAAATAAGCAAGATCTAATGGTTGTGTTAAGTGGGTGGAATTGGCTGGTAGGAAAATAAAATTAATATTATTTTCCTCGCAGTTCTTTACAACATCGTAAGTCAAATGTGAAGACAAATTATCCCCAATCAAAACTTTTTTACCATCTTTTTTTCTTAAAAAAGGAAAGGCAATTTTCTTAAACCAATCAGAAAAGCAGCTTGAGTCGAACCATCCAGATGCAGATCTGTTATACCTCGCCCCTTCAGGTCCACCATAAGTCCATGTGTCATACATGTTTTTAGCCTTATAAACCACATATGGGGGCAATGGGTTTCCATCAGCTGCAGCTGCAAACATTATTGAGGTTGATGACTTTGATGTATCCATAACGCGTTCTGGATATTTGCAGCCTCTCTTGACAACACATTTTTTTTGTCCAGCTGTATCAGCCAAGTTTGTTTCATCATAATTGATGATGTTGCTGGGTGGGACACCTTCAATCTCACCCTTCAAATTATTAAAATAATCTGAGACTATTTTACTTGAAACTTTGGCACGTGACCTTTTGATGTTTTGAATCATTCGTTCTGTTATCAGACTTTTGTGTCTCTTTAAGAATAGCTTGGCCCATTCATAACCGGGTAAATTTTCTTTAAATCGGCTGTTCTGGCCTTTTTGGTCCAGGTAAAATTTAACAAAACATCTGATATCAAACAAATCTAAGGGATACCCCCATTTGCTGCAAGTTAGAATACTCTCACATAGCGCATTTTCTATTTCTATTTCCACAAAAAGTTGTCCCCCTGGATTCTTCATTTGCTTGTTTAATATTTTTCTCTGTAAGGTGCTCCTTGGTATATGATTGTCATCTGCACTTTTATTGATGCTTTTTATTCCGTTTTTTTACATCATCAATGGCTGTCTGTAATTGGACAGGAGTGTAGCGTTGATAGGGTTTTCCCCCAACCTTTTTTGTGTATTTCCTTGGCATTATAATTTGGAAAAACTTTAAAAAAAATTGCTGAATTTAAATGACCTTCTTTTGACTTTGTTTATAAAGAATAACCAGTCTTTTCTGGTTCTAGCGAACGCACTGCTTTGTTTTCATATTGACTTTTTTTTTTTTTTTGTCTACTTCTGGTCCCGCTATTTCGGTATGAAGGAAACAAATCACGCGTAACCTCAGATGATTTCCCACGATGATTAGCGTGTCGGTATTAGGTGAATGTAAAATGATGCATTTTTTTCCAACCGGAAATGACGTAAAGCAAAAATACCCACTTTAAGGTTTTTACCATTTTCACCTCCTTTTTTCAACCGATTTTGATGCAATTTTTTTCGTTTATTTCTTTAAACGTTTGTCTACAAGGTAAGACTTTAAAAATATGCATTTTTAGAACTTTGTTGCTGACTTTTCGAAGCACTTTTTTCAACATTTTTTCAACTTTTGCAATTTTATATGTATCAATATGAAAATTTACAGATACATAGACATTTTGATGGCGAACAAAATGACATTTTCCAAAAAATAATATCACTTCCGGTTTTGACGTCATTCGCTTGCAAAGTTGAAATTTCAACTTCCGGAATAATAAAAATATTCCAAAAAAATCTTTTTGCGATGTGCTAGAAATAATCATTGACAAAATATGAAATGATAAAATCTGACCCAGATATTCCATATTAGCCGCCATCTTGAAATGACCAATTTTTCTTTAAATCGAAATTCAGAATCAGGGAATCGTCCGATTTGAATACAAATAATGTCTATGGAATCTTTAGTCGATTGCTAACAAAACATGGGAAGCCGATTTTTGAATTTCGATTCAGAATTCTTTTTATTTCCGGTTAAAAATTTTCAGTAATAGTCAAAACTTTTAAGGCTCATACCTTGTGACCTTGACCTTGAGTGACCTTGTGACCTGAACAAAAGTTGTTGCCCTTGACGAGATCTATCCAATGATATAATCATTTTAGATGCCAAATGTTTACTTCCGGTTTTCTGGCCTTCTGAAAATTGCAATTTTTAACTTTAAACAGCTCTGTCACGTGACCTAATTTACATACATCATAAATTCTTTTTCGGCTTTACTATGCTTGATCTACTTTTTCCAATGATATATGACACAATGTATTTGAATCATAATTCCGCGTTCTAGAATTTGAAAATATTCTGCCAAATTCCATTGTAACTGTTCGTGTTTCGTTTGTCTGTCTGCTGGTATTCCCGCGTCCCTTTTAGTTAACCTGCTTGTATTCTGGTAGCTGTGCGCCCCTTTTATTTGGTATGACTGCTTGTAGTTCTGCAGCTCTTTTATTTAGTCTGTCTGCTGGTATTTCTGATTCCATTTTATCTGCCTTTATATACAGCTACATGAAAATATGGACGTATATTGCCGTCACCTCTGTCCATCCGTCGGTCCGTTCGTCCTTCAACAATTTCTTGTACACGCAATAGCGATTAGAGTTTTTATCCGATTTAAATGAAGCTTGATAAAATATGTATTTATCTTGATATTATCTCGAATGAGTTTGAAAATGGCGCGATTCCAGTCGTCGGTTTAAGAGTTACTGTCCTTGACTTAGTGAAAAAAACACGTAAGAATTAACTTGTGTACGCGATAGAAGCTTAAGTTTTCATCCGAATTGAATGAAACTTGGTATGTATAATTATCGTGATACTATCTCGGATCCTTTCATAATTGGAGCTATTCCAGTCGTCGGTTTATGAGTTATTGCCTTTGACTTAGTGAAAACGTTAAAATTAACATTTGTATGTGATAAACGAGTTTTTATTCGATTTGAATGACCTAATTTACATACGACACAAATTATTTTTGATTCGTATTATGCTATATCTACGCTTTCCAATGATATATGACACTATGTATTTGAATCATACTTCCGCGTTTTAGAATTTGAAAATATTCTGCCAAATTCCATTGTAACTGTTCGTGTTTCGTTTGTCTGTCTGCTGGTTTCCCGAGTCCCTTTTAGTTAACCAGCCTGTATTCTGGTAGCCGTGCGCCCCTTTTATTTTGTATGACTGCTTGTAGTTCTGCACCTCCTTTTGTTTGCTGATATTTCTGAATCCATTTTATCTGCCTTTTTAAACGCCCACATTAAAATATGGATGTATATTGTCCGTCGGTCTGTCCGTCAACAATTTCTTGACACGCGATAGAGACTAGAGTTTTTATCCGATTTGAATGAAGCTTGTTTTTATCTTGATAATATCACGGATGAGTTCGAAAATGGCGCTATTCCAGTAGTCGGTTTAAAAGTTATTGCCCTTGACTTAGTGAAAACGTTAAAATTAGCTTGTGTATATGATAAAAGCTAGAGTTTTTATTCGATTTGAATGAAGCTTGGTATGTGTATTTATCTTGATGAATTCCATTGTTAATGAGAGTCACGTGACCTAATATACCTATTATTTATATGACACTATGTATTTGAATCATAATTCTGCGTTTTAGAATTTGAAAGTAATATGCCGAATTCCATTGTAACTGTATGTGTTGCGTTTGTCTGTCTGCTGGTATTCCCGCATCCCTTTTAGTTAACCCTGCTTGATACTGGTAGCCGTGAGCCCCTTTTATTTGGTCAGACTGCTTGTAGTTCTGCACCCTTATATGTAGTCTGTCTGCTGGTATTTCTGAATTCATTTTATCTGCCTTTTTATACACCCACATGAAAATATGGACGTATATTGCCGTCACCACTGTCCGTCCGTCGGTCCGTCCGTCCGTCAACAGTTTCTTGTACACGCGATAGAGACTAAAACTTTTATCCGATTTGAATGAAGCTTGGTATGTGTATTTATCTCGATAATATCTCGGACGAGTTCGAAAATGGAGCGATTACAGTCGTCGGTTTGAGAGTTATTGCCCTTGACTTAGTGAAACGTTAAAATTAACTATAATATAATAATAATAATAAAATCTTTATTAGAAATCCAGTTACCAAAGGTAATCTTCCCTGGAATCTACTAACTACAAATAACATATATACAAAGACAATAGTGACATGGTATAAAAATGTTGACATATATATATATACAAAAATGATGAGTATAAAAGTGCTGGTTACATGTAATATAAGAGAATATCTTACTAGTTCTCTATAGTACTAAAGAGAAAAGTAACATGGTATAAGAATATGTACTGATAAAATTACAGGAGCAATGCATATAATGATAGAAAAAATGAAAAAAAAAAAAGCACTAGAACTGTACAGTTAACAGTACTGGTGCAGGGCGGGTTACGACATACAGTTACGACGGTGCGGCAATATTCGATTGCGCATGCACTATACTGACAATTCAATGCGCGAGATCAACAGGGTAATGCAATTGAGACTATGTTTATAGACATACATACCACGTTTAAAAATATTTCAACAAGAAAAAATAAAGTTGGCAATGCGCATGTGAACTGCACTAATACTCTATTTCCATGAAATCTCGAATCAGTCTATACGTATGCAGACCAAGTTTCATGCAATTCGGTTGAGAAATAAGAATGTTGTTACTGCGCATGCTCACTACACAAATTTATTATGTCCATGAAATTTCAAATCTGATTATACACAAACATGCTAATTTTGAAGAAATTCTGATAATAAATAAGTAAGTTGGCGATGCGCATGCGCACTACATAAATTTAATATGTCCATGATATTTCGAATATTATTATACACATGCATGTCAATTTTGAATGAATTTGGTTAAGAAATAAGAAAGTTAGCAATACGCATGCGCAAAACACAAATTCAATATCTCCATCATATTTCGAATCGAAATATACTTATGCATACCAAGTTTCATGAAATTCGGATAAGAAATAAGAAAGTAGGCGACGCGCATGCGCATTTCACAAATTCAAAATGTCCATGATATTTCTAATTTAATTATACACATACATACCAATTTTGAAGAAATTTGGATAGGAAATAAGGAAGTTGATATAGCGCATGCGCAGAACTTAATTTAACATTTCCCCTAAGTTTTGAATCCGATTATACATGTACATACCAAATTTCGTAAAAATCGGATAACAAACAAAAAAAGTAGCATTGCGCATGCGCACATCACAAATTTTGTATTTTTCTTTCAATCACTATTCGAACATAAAGGTATGTGCAAATTTTGAAGAAAATCGGTTCATAAATAAGAAAGTGGGTCAATTAAGCAGTGGGCGTGCCTACAGGGTGCTTTAGTAAGTTAAATTTTCAGCATGCCGTAGTTTAGTCCATCCTAGACCTCCCTTTAATGCGTAAACTGAATATAATTCATATCTAACAAAAATCGAGGTAGAGCCCCTTTAACTTTAACATGTCAAACTTACTGACTCTATTAATAGTGACACTGTTTGTACAGTCAATTAACTGACATACCTATTATTGCCCCAGGTTAAAGTATGGGATATGGAAATACGCATGTTACATAGAAGTGTTGCATATTTTTGGAAACCTGAGGAACTCGGCATTACGGATCCGAAAAAAATATTGCTTTATCTATATTAGGGCCCTCGTAACAAAGCTTTAAAGATGCAAAATCACCTTTGAGTCACACCTCTAAAACAGAAAGCACGTGTCGGACATGAAAAATTAATACCTCATGTTAAAGCTCTCATAAATCTTTATGAGATCTGTAAATATCAAGATGATCTGAGATCAAGTTCTCGAGATAGAAACCTTTAAAGTTTGATCAAAATCGCAACATTTTCTTAAATTGAATTTTGACATCGCCAAATCTGATATTATTTGAAACCCCTTAAAGAGTACAATAAAAATCAGCAAACATAAGGTTGTTATTCCAGTAGGGTTTTGCGCTACAGCACTGGCAATATGCTAAAACAGCCATGTTTGGAGCCCTATAAAATAGGTTTAAGTAGTCTGACCCCAAAGGTCAAATGGTCATCAGAAGGTCAAGGTCACAAGGTAACATTAAGTGCAATATGAAGGTCATCCAAGGTCAAGGTCATGTGATACAAGCCTCTAAACTTTGGAAAAAAACATTCAGTTACACAAAAAAGTCAAAATCGAAAATCCGCTTCCCATAAGTTGTAGAGAAAGTTTTAATCTTTCGTTTAACATCAAAATTGTGAAAGTCGGATAACAAATAGATTCAAAATAGCAATTTTCGCAAAATGACCAAAACCAATATGGCGGCTTAATTATAACTTCCGGTAAATATTTTTTTGATCTGAACAGTTTGTTATAAGAGCATGAACATTATGCATACCTTATTTTTTTCATAACCCAGTTTTACTAGAAATCACACAACCGGAAATGAAAAAACATGATATCATTGAAACCGGAAGTGATGCAAACAATTTGATTGTGCAGAATTATTTGCAATTACCGACAGTATACACCATAGAAATTTCAAATTGATCCGTTAAAAATCAAACAAAAAATCATTATTCAATTAATTACGGCATGAAAAAGTGACGAACGATTTTCATATAATCGAATTTTTTCAAGTTCCATTATTTGTCTTTTGTTACAAGAAATACGATGAAGGTAATTTGAGCAAAATCGGTTGATAAATACGTTCTCTAGGGTCCATTTTATGTTTGTTGCTCATGTCGCTTCATGTTGCGCGGAAGAATTTTGTTTTACATTTAATAGTTGATTAGCCACAGGTTAGAAAACGTAATGAAATCTGTTTTTCCATACATGTTACCATTTTTGAGAAATAGGCCGCGCCGTGGACGAAAAAAAAAAATAAATAATCAAAACGAAAACAAAGCAGGGCGTACGAAGTACGCCCTGCAATTAAAACATGGCGAATATATGTTGTTGATATAATCGGTTTGCAGACATCATCTATCATCTCCTGAATTAGAGTTGTCAGGGGTTGGGTCTTTGTCACCAGTTGTCTTTTTTAATTGATTTATAGTAATTTTTGATAATCTTATCATAGTCCTTGCAAAACAAGCATTTCTGAAAAATACATTCAGGCTTAAAATACCATGCACCATCACTTTTTGGACAGAGAAGCATCTCTAGAAGAGAATACTCATCAATAATATACAAATCACTTGGCACCAAACGATTTAAACAAAGCAGTTGGTATTTTATGTTTACACAAAAAACGCAGAGGCAAAATATGCTCTTTGACTCAAAGAAATTAAACGCACATTCTTTGGACGCGCAACGTTGTAAATTTAATAAATCCTACTTTGTTATTTGAATATTCAGTAACAAAAAGATTGAAAGCGGCCTTTAGACAAGTCCTGGACCTGCCTTCTTGACGAATCTTTTACTTGGAAGTTGCCTTGATATATCTGATCTTTTATAAAAACTACTAACAAGATCCTGTAATTTTTTATGATTTATTTTGCCTACTTTCATTGAGTTTCTTTTTCCTATGCGTTTTTTATTGTTTTTCGATTTAGTCCTAAAGTTTTTGACAATTGTCTTTAACTTTAGTGTTTGCTCAAAATTTTGGCAGCTGCCTTTTTGACAGATATATTTATTTTGCCAAACATACTTTTGAACTGTTTTACAGGTACTGTACATGTATCTGTTTTCTTTTTTAGGCGACACATAATCTAGATTTAAGTTCACAGCCTTTTACTACCCCAGACCTCTTCTGTCTCTTTCTCTCTCTTTCTTTTTCGTTTAAGTGGCTCGAGCCTTTTTTTATTTATACTTAGCTTTTGATAATCTGCATCATAGAAGTATATGCAGTCCTCCGGGCTGTGACACCCTTTCTGGTAATACTATTTGATGTAAAAGGCATCTTCACCTTAAGGTTACTAGTACTAATTGTCCGGGCCAAAGGTTTCCGAATTAGCACCAGAGCCTCTGGAAATGCAACCTTTTCCTATTCCATTGTTTTTCATTTTCTTGACTCGATGTTTCTAACCCTTAAATTAGTTTGCTCCTTTAATTTCTGTAATTTTTATACCGCCCCCTTTTTCTTCTCTAGTGCATTTTGCTTCAGTTTGAACAGTGATGCCTTTGCTCTTTCCCTTTTTTTTCTTAAATTTTTCTTTCATCTATCTATCTACTTGAAGTACAAATATTTGTGTCCGTCTGTAAAAAAAAAATGAAACGTAATTGATTTATACACAGTCTGTTTTTCAATACGTGAAACGTAAGAGTGGTGTTTTTCAATCCGTCTTCGCCTCGAAACGTGTATCAAAAATCCGTCATTCATTGGTAACGTAGGTCCATTACGTCCGTCTGATAATTAAAACGTAAGCAACTTTCAAATGAACCACGTGTGTAAATTCTCTCCTGTCGTGCATATGGTATACCGCTTTCGCTCAAATTTATACGACTGATAAATGACTTGTTTACTTGGAAATTTATCGTGGAATTATGCCAAGGTTGATCGTTTATAGTAGCAAAAAACATAATTTATGGCATAATCCCCCTATAAATACACGTATGTTTTAAATGTGAGAGGATAACCCACACCGCCCTGCAAAAGTAAAAGATTTAAGTCTGTTTCATAAAATACTCGCTGTAGAATATGTCGCCAAAAGTACACCAAAATATTCGGTTAAAAACGATGTTAAAATATTCTTTTAAATTGAATACAATTCATTTTTAAGAACATAAAGAACTAGAGCCGTACCAAAACGGCGCTGGGCAGTGCGTCATCCTGGAATCTTTCATAAATCACATGGCACTTAGCAAATGGTTATAAAAATATTAATATAAAAAAAGTTAGAAACATTTTTTCTAGTCTAGTTACAACATGATAGCTTTAATAAAGATTAGCAACAAAAATAGTAGTTCTCAACTGTTTTGACGATAATTGTTAGCGTTATTTAATCAAATGTGTTAGCGTTTTGGCGATGTTTTTTACTTCTCTGGTTTAGTATCGCCAAAACTCAAGTTAATTTCAGGTTGAAGGGAAAGCACTATCATTTAACCATTTAGACAACACACATATTATTTTAGTTTATTAGCCAATAACGTCAAAACCAGTAGTAATATCGAAATTTTGAAAATAGATTTGAGTTCGCAATCCAAATGCTTAGCTACTCACAAGTTTTCGGAACATTCTAATAAAATTTGAAAAAACACGCTCAGTGACAATAGAACTTTGCACAAAACTTCCAAATATTATATCGCGCAATTTTCTTTAAAACATAAAGTGTTATATATCATTAAAAAGAATAGATGAGGCACAATAAGAATATATACAAATTTGTGACGTGTGAAAGTTAGGTCACGTGACAGAGCTATTTAATGTTAAAAATCGCAAATTTCAAATGGCCATAGAACCGGAAGTTAACATCGGACAACTAAAATGGATACATCAGTACATAGATCTGGTCAAGGGCAATAGCCTTTGTTCAGGTCACGTGGTAAAAAAGTTCAAGGTCACGGGTTACAATTCTTTGAAATTTTGGCAATTTCATAAAATACAATATACCGGAAATAGCAAAAAATCAACATCGAATATCAAAATCGAATCACGTACTCTTTGGGGCAATCGACTAAGTTGTCCAAAAATACTACAATTACGAATTCCGCTCATAACCGCGAGTCCCCATTTTGAGTTTTACAAAAGTTAATCATATAAATATGGCGGCCGATCTATTACAACTGGGTCAAATTTCATTGATTGATTGTTTATATAGCATCACTTCAAAAATTTTGCAAAAAAAAAAATCATGTATCATATAAATTCCGGAAGTTAGATTTTAGATTTTAAAAGCGAATAACGTCAAAACCGGAAGTGTTATCGAAATTTTGAAAACAGATTTGAGTTTGCAATCAAAATGTCTATCTACCTGTAAGTTTTCAGGACGGTCAAAATAAAATTTGAAAAAAACACGGACAGTTACAATGAAACTTTGCACAAAATTTTCAAATTTTAAATCGCGCAATTTTCATTCAAACATAAAGTGTTTTATATCACTGGAAAGAGTAAAATAAGCACAATAATAATATATAAGAGTTTGTGACGTATGTTACTTGGGTCACGTGACAGAGCTGTTTAAAGTTGAAAATAGCAAATTTCAAATGGCAATAGAACCGGAAGTAAACATCGGACAACGAAAATGGATATTTCATTGGATAGATCTAGTCAAGGGCAATAACCTTTGTTCAGGTTACAAGGTCATAAAAGGTCAAGGTCATGAGTTACAAGTCTTTGAAATTTTGGCAATTACTTTAAACGTTATACCGGAAATAACAAAAAGGCAGTATTAAAAATCAAAAATCTAATCACGTACTTTTTTTGGCAATCGACTGGGCTGTCCTAAAATACTACTATTACGAATTCCGCTCATAACCCTGAGGCCCCATTTTGAGTTTTACAAAAGTTGGTCATAGCAATATGGCGGCTTATATTTTACTTCCGGGTCATTTTTTTTTAATTCATTGTTTTTGAATTGTCGTTTCAATCATATTTCCGAAAACCATTTTTACATATCTTCAAAATTCCGGAAGTTGAAATTTTAACTTTAAGAGACATTTACGTCAAAACCGGAAGTGATATCGAAATTTTGAAACTTGTATTTTGTTTAGAATCCATATGCCTATATGCATGTATATTTTCAGATTCATCGAAATAAAATTGTAGAAGTTGAAAATTTTTTATAATTAAAACTAAAAAAAGTTAGGGACAAAAGTAAAAATTTTCAATTACTTAAAGAAGCCGTATTGTAGACATTAGTTTAAAGTAGTAACCTAAAAAAATCCGAGTAAAATCGGATGAAAAATAGAGCCGTGAAATGAAAAATTCTAAAATACACTTTCGTGCCCTACGTCATTTCCGGTTGGTCAAAAATGCATCAAATTACATTTAAAAAATTTAGTTTTTCGAGTACATAAGAGAAATTGCATCAATGCATATGTGGCATTTACAGTTTTGGCTGGGCACTCTGACCAGAATTTGAAGAAAAAAAAAAAAAAAAAAAAAAAAAAAACATTCTGGAAACAAAGCAGTGCGTTCGAAATCGAACGCACTGCAACTAGAGCTGTGAACAGCACTGAGCGTGGCCCGTGATACTTTGCCTGATAGCTGTAAGACTTTTTGAACTTCAAACCCCTAAAGTCTGGTATCCAAAATGGTCCCTGATAAATGGTCAAAATGGTCCTCAAAAAAGGTCAAAATGGTCCTTCCAAAAAGTCAAAATGGTCTCAAAATAATATTTTTATTTATGATGTTACAAATTAACAAAACATAAAGCGCTACATAATATATTTTTTGTATAATCTTTTTGAGAACTGGAACTTCAAATTATATTGTCTTAGAATGTCTTTGACTTTTATTTTTTTGGCCATTCTAACCAATGAATTGGTTGAAATCAAAAAGGAAATTCAGAGGCCATTTTGACCAAAATAGGGTCCATGGTGACTGGCCATTTTGACCAAATTTAACTTTTATGGCCATTTTAACTTTGGCAAGATTAAACATTTACTTTTTATTGCAACGGATTAGCGCAGACGCTAATGGCCCCTCGTTTAGTCACAATTTGTCCCTGATAAATGGTCAAAATGGTCATCAAAAGGGGTTAAAATGGTCTTTCCAAAAAGACAAATGGTCTCAAAATAATATTTATATTACATAATACACAATACATTTTTTGTATAATCTTTTTGAGAACTGGAACTGGAACTTCAAATTAATATTGTAAGTCTTAGAATGTCTTTGCTTTGATGAAAATATAAATAGGAACACAATTTATGTCTTCAAAATTTGTTGTTACTGTTGTTATAGAGTACAAGTGACCTTTTTTGGGTTAAAATAGCTTCCAATTATTCCTTTGATTATCATCATATAAGCTACAATTCAATATTTCCCTTTAAGGCTAAGTTGAAATACTGTCTTTTGTTTCAATGGATTGGAGCAGTCAGTAGCCAGTTGAATTGATGTACATGTTAATCAATTAAGTGCCTTGGGTCAGAATCACCCTCAAAATAAGAAAAAAACTGATATTATATCAAATATAGCAAACACTCGAAAAAACATGTTAATTTTTATAAAGTTAAAACAATGTGTAATGAGATTAATTTATTTTTGACCTATAATAATCTTAGCAGACGATAAAAAACAATTTGAACACTTACTTTTTATTGCAACGGATTAGCGCAGACGGTTTTAATTGCTGTCTGCTAGAGTCCAGCCCTAGAGTTAAAAGATTATGTAGTCTCACTAATTTGTTTATGACCTTTAATAACCGACAGCAGACGACAAAAAGAAAATTGGTGTGTATCTTGTAGAAAGAGTTCTGTCAATGGTAGAGAAAAAACAGGTTAATGTATCAAAAATTCACTGCTCTAAATGATTGTATGTAAAATTAATATAAGTGAAAATTTTGCAAAAAAAATGAATAAATTTTGTAAACTTTTTAGAGTGTTAAAAGATTACATAATCAGATTATTCTGTTTATGACCTAAAATACTTCACACCTCCATGTGAAAAGTTCATGCCGATAGTTTTATTGGTGTGTTCCCATTACTCATAATTGCATTACTCATAATAAATTTTTAATGGTTCAGTGCATCTTTAATCCCTAGCTACACCCCCATAAACACATGGACTTAACCGATTAGGGACATTCAACACAATTATACAGATAATAATACTTTAATCTCAATAACATCATTTAACAAAATCATCAATAATTAAGCACTCTGAAGACATGGAAAATAAAATAAAAACAAAACAAGCATATTCTGACACAAATTACAAGTCAATTATTTGAGAACATAGTGGATGTATGAGCACAATCTGATGAATTATTCACAGGTTTAACTGAGTTTAAGCAAATGTCCTACAGAATCCAAATATTCAAAAGCAGTCTTTTCATTCCGAACTAATTGATTCTTCAAACGGCCCAACCGATTGTCTATTTCGCGATAAACACGTCGTCTACACCTAACAGCACCACCAAAATACGTTTGGTTCAATTTAGCCCTCTCTGCCATTTCGACTTTCTTGATCGTTGAAATAAAGTTGAAAATGGTCGGATGATTATGAGTAAACAGTTTGTTCAGCCGGCTATGAAAACCTTCCAAATTGTTGTTGGTACGAGGTCCTACAGTATCAAAATGGTTCCAAAGTCGGATGGGAAATCTAGCATCGTCGTCAACCCAGGTAGTAGTTATGTAATCATGGAAGGCATCCTTCTTCTCCACTTCTGGCGCATTCTCCATGATGTCAATCCAATTTTCCTTTGGAATGACATCTGGAAACTCTTCCTCGATGGCTCGAATAGCAGCGGTTTCGAAATCAGTCTGTACCCATGTAGGGGCCAATGGAGTCTGTGCAATATCCAATACATGGGTCTTGGTCGGGCTGAAAAGTCGACGGTATGTGGTAGTCTGGCGGTTAGGTAGAAGGGCATATAATAAAGGATAGCTCATTGATCCAAATCGTCCATGTATAAAATTTCATGTATTTAACCAAAAATGATTGCAAAGCCATGACTATATCAAACAAACAGAGTAACAACTAAAGAAAGCTGAGTAACTAAATCGTTTGATCAAACGAATACTGAGTTAAACAGTCAGCTTATTAAATGTGTTTACTAAGAGTTAATCCATCTTTAGTTAATTGATTGGACTGTCCCATATATACTATAGGTATGTACTAATTTCAGAAATTAAAACTTTTTATGAGTACTGGCATTATGAGTAATGGAATTATGAGTAATGGGATGTAACCGTTTTATTACTATATTATATAACCTGCTATAACCCTGTCAATCATTTTAATCCTCTCTACACATTTTTTTCTCAGAAAAGGGGTATTCTATGCCTATTTTCACTTTAATGGATTTTGTATTAAACTGGTCATGTCATATGTCGTTGAAAAGAGAAAATTTAGTACATACTGACTATACACACCATATTGCTATTAGATAATTGCATTGTAAGTTAGAACCCTCCGTCGAAAAAAAAAACGCAATATTTTGAAAACATATTTTAATGGGTTATTGTCGTATGTCGTTTAAAAGATAATCAAATCGGCATTACAAAATTGAAAAATTTAATTCTCTGTGTTGATTAGAGAATGCGATATAGATGTCCAAAGTTGACAAAAATGTCAATTTTCAAATGTTCATAAAACCAGAAGTTAATATTTTTCAATTAATATCAGCATACCTATGGATAGCTTAGGTCAAGGACATCCTTCATTGGAATTTTCAAGGTCATCAAAGGTCAAGGTCACATAATATGGCCTTTTGAATTTTCAAAAAATTCAAACGAACATAACAAAATTTCAAATTCGAAATTCAAAATTCTGTTCCAACAAACTATAGACAAGGTTACAAGGTTTTGATAGACACCAAAATCATAAAAATCGGATAACAAATAGAGGACTTATTGATTTTTTGCTGAAATGTGTCAGTCTGTGACGGCAGCTTATGTATCACTTCCGGTTTGGCTTTTTTATGCTAAGTGCATTCTAATTATGACTGACAGACAATATATATAGTTTTTGTCAATATCTGAAATGTATACCGGAAGTGAGGCTGCTAGGCGTGATTTTGAAAAACCGGAAGTTCTCACGTCAAAACCGGAAGTGATAGAAACATTTTGATTGATTAATTTTATTTCTATGGACATTCTGTACATGTCCTATGAATTTCAGGTCAATCTGATAATTAGCGGCTGAGTTTGAAATTTTGAGCTTTTTTGAAAATTTTGGTTTCAAATTTTTTGGTCAAAAATATTTAAAAATTTAAATTTGTGTAGTCCCACCTGATACTTCTTTTTACAATGAAGATATTAAAGAAAATTTCAGATAAATCGGTCCATAAATAAAGCCTACAGACTAAGTGCAAAATAATTGCATATTATGCAATAGCCCACTCCTGGTTCAGCAAAAATTGAGTTTCAGATATTCATTTTTGATTCAAGGTCATTTAATAATGTTTGGTGGATACAATTATGCTACACCATTTTCGATTTTCTCTTAAAAGTTTCCCAAAAAAAAAAACTAGAGCTGTGAACAGCACTGAGCGTGGCCCGTGATACTTTGCCTGATAGCTGTAAGACTTTTTGAACTTCAAACCCCTAAAGTCTGGTATCCAAAATGGTCCCTGATAAATGGTCCTCAAAAAAGGTCAAAATGGTCCTTCCAAAAAGTCAAAATGGTCTCAAAATAATATTTTTATTTATGATGTTACAAATTAACAAAACATAAAGCACTACATAATATATTTTTTGTATAATCTTTTTGAGAACTGGAACTTCAAATTATATTGTAAGTCTTAGAATGTCTTGGACTTTTATTTTTTTGGCCATTTTAACCAATGAATTGGTTGAAATCAAAGAGGAAATTCAGAGGCCATTTTGACCAAAATAGGGTCCATGGTGACTGGCCATTTTGACCAAATTTAACTTTTATGGCCATTTTGACTTTGGCAAGATTAAACATTTACTTTTTATTGCAACGGATTAATGCAGACGCTAATGGCCCCTCGTTTGGTCAAAATGGTCCCTGATAAATGGTCAAAATGGTCCTCAAAAAAGGTTAAAATGGTCATACATAATACCGTACATAATATATTTTTTATATAATCTTTTTGAGAACTGGAACTAAATAAATACAGAGTCCATTTTGACCAAAATAGGGGCCATGGTGACCGGTCCATTTTGACCAAAATAGGGGGCCATGGTGAATGGCTATTTTGACCAAATTTAAATGTTATTGCCATTTTGACTAGGGGCCATTTTGTATACGGGATATACCCCCTTCCCCAACATTCAAACTGTGTAAACGTCAATATTTTCCTTTAATGCTGAGTTGAAATACTGTCTTTTGTTTCAATGGATTGGAGCAGTCAGTAGCCAGTTGAATTGATGTATGTTAGTCAATTATGTGCCGCGGGTAAGAATCACCCTCAAAATAAGAAAAAATCTGATATTATATCAAATATAGCAAACACTCGAAAAAACATGTTAATTTTTATAAAGTTAAAACAATGTGTATTTATTTTTGACTTATAATAATCTTAGCAGACGATAAAAAAAAAGTTTGAACACTTTTTATTGCAACGGATTAGCGCAGACGCGTAAACAGTTTTAATTGCTGTCTGCTAGAGTCCAGCCCTAGAGTTAAAAGATTATGTAGTCTGACTAATTTGTTTATGACCTTTAATAACCTTAGCAGACGACAAAAAGAAAATTGGTGTGTATCTTGTAGAAAGAGTTCTGTCAATGGTAGAGAAAAAATTCAAACAGGTTAATGTATCAAAAATTCACTGCTCTAAATGATTGTATGTAAAATTAATATAAGTGAAAATTTTGCAAAAAAATAAATAATTTTTTTATACTTTTTAGAGTGTTAAAAGATTACATAATCAGATTAATCTGTTTATGACCTAAAATACTTCACACCTCCATGTGAAAAGTTCATGCGGATAGTTTTATTACTATATTATATAACCTGCTATAACCCTGTAAATCATTTTAATCCTCTCGACTCCTTTTTTTCTCAGATTAGGGGTATTCTATGCCTATTTTCACTTTAATGGATTTTGTATTAAACTGCTCATGTCATATGTCGTTGAAAAGAGAAAATTTAGTACATACTGACTATACACACCATATTTCTATTAGATAATTGCATTGTAAGTTAGAACCCTCAGTCGAAAAAACGCAATATTTTGAAAACATATTTTAATGGGTTATTGTCATATATCGTTTAAAAGATAATCAAATCGGCATTACAAAATTGAAAAATTTAATTCTCTGTGTTGATTAGAGAATGCGATATAGATGTCCAAAGTTGACAAAAATGTCAATTTTCAAATGTCCAGAAAACCAGAAGTTAATATTTTTCAATTAATATCAGCATACCTATGGATAGCTGAGGTCAAGGACATCCGTCATTGGAATTTTCAAGGTCATCAAAGGTCACGGTCACATAATATGGCCTTTTGAATTTTCAAATAATTCAAACAAACATAAAAAAAATTCAAATTCGAAATTCAAAATTCTGTTCCAACAAACTGTAGACAAGGTTACAAGGTTTTGATAGACACCAAAATCATAAAAATCGGATAACAAATAGAGGACTTACTGATTTTTTGCTGAAATGTGTCAGTCTGTGACGGCAGCTTATGCATCACTTCCGGTTTGGATTTTTTATGCTAAGTGCATTCTTATTATGACTGACAGACAATATATATAGTTTTTGTCCATATCTGAAATTTATACCGGAAGTGAGGCTGCTAGGCGTGGTTTTGAAAAACCGGAAGTTCTCACGTCAAAACCGGAAGTGATAGAAAAATTTTGATTGATTAATTTTATTTCTATGAACATTCTGTACATGTCCTATGAATTTCAGGTCAATCGGATAATTAGCGGCCGAGTTAGAAATTTTGAGCTTTTTTGACAATTTTGGGTTCAATTTTATTTTTACAAAAGTATTTAAAAATTGAAATTTTTGTAACCGCACTTGATACTTCTTATTTCAATGAATATATTGAAGAAAATTTCAGCCAAATCGGTTCATAAATAAACCTTACAGACTAGTTGCAAAATAATTGCATATTATTCAATAGCCCACTCCTGGTTCAGCAAAAATTGAGTTTTAGATATTCATTTTTGATTCCAGGTCATTTAATAATATTTGGTGGATACCATTATGCTACACCATTTTCGATTTTCTCTAAAAAGTTTCCCAAAAAAAAAAAAAAAAAAAAAAAATAATCATAACGAAAACAAAGCGTGACAAAACGAAAGATTTGCCACGCAATAAAAAAAAATAAACATTACGAAAACAAAGCGTGACAAATCGAAAGATTTGCCACGCAATTAATTCCAGGAAAAGTTATACAAACTTATACTTCTCTTAGATCATACGTAGTTGAATCACAAGTAGGTTCCAGACTGAGAAGAAATAGGAGGCAACTAGAACAACCCAAAACTAACTTTAAACCACGAATTCCTGATCCTGAAAAAGACTTCAGAGATAATATTGATTTGAAATTCCTACTTCAAACTTACCCGAAAAGTCTACTGAGACATCTCAACCAGTAAATGTATCCAATACTTACCATACCAGATCAGTAAAGGTACCAATACGATACAGTGACTCTCGGTATTAATAATTTGATGTTTAATCAAAAACAGATAGTTTTAAAAGTTTAGTTTTAAAGTATTACAAACTATTGTAAAGTTGTATTTGAGCTAAAGAAGAGGGATGTGATATGTGCTTCGGACTATACATACTTACTTTGTGGTCTAAATCATACAGCCTGTATGTATTAGTGAGTTTGTCCCTTTATGTAGATAAACACGTGTCCCTTTATGTAGATAAACACGTGCCTATCATGTTTACTGTTTTATTCCTTTAAAATACAAATAGAACATTGACGCTAGCAAGTAATATATTGTTGACGAATAAAGTTTTTAAATGGCATTTAGCAATTGTAAGCACAATATATAGATACAGCTTTATGGAACAACAATCACTGGTTAAGGTTTCATGCAACGTTTCGACGTGTTTCCCCCGTCGTCTTCAGGCATATGAAGACGACGGGGGAAACACGTCGAAACGTTGCATGAAACCTTAACCAGTGATTGTTGTTCCATAAAGCTGTATCTATATATAATATATTGTTATTACAACCGTTATTTTGTTAGTGGAAAGATAAGTCCAGCCCTTGACTCTGATTTACTACGTATACAGAGTCCAGCTTCACTCAGTATAAAAGTCAATAACTGTAACAGTTCAAGTCAGCCAATCACAGCGGATAGCAATTAGCAACGGTTTGAAAAAGTGGTTTAAAAGCCGAAAATGGTTCACAATCCGCCATTTTTTTATCGATTTGGTCAGAAAAATTTCAGTTTTGGACCAAAAAAAAGATTTTTGGTTTTCGCTCAATTTCATCTCTTAAAGGGCCATTCTGCTTTCTTTAAAAAAGTTTCCATTATCAAAAAAATCGCAAATGCTACCTGAGAGTATTTTTAAAGTATACTTATTGTATCTCTGTATCTTCTTGATCAAACTGAATTTGGTTTTAAAGGGTTAATTACAAACAGGGAGTGTTAATTAAGCAATTTGACCTAGTTTTGGTGTTTGCCCTTTATATCACCAAGCATAATCATATGTATTATTATTTGCTTGGCTTATGCTAAATCCTTTTAGCCTAAACTGTTTATGTTATGTGTTAATCCTTTCAGCTTAATGTCATTTTGCTAACTGACTCTTAATTGCTTTAAAAGAGTCACAACAGACTATTAGATAAAGAGTTAAGTTAATTAGTTTGTTTAAGTAAGTATAGTCGGACACAGTAGGCTTAGTTGTTAATCACGAACAAGGACAGTAAGATTACCTGCCATCACCTTAGGTTTAATCCCTAAGGAACATGATTTGTTTAACAACTACCTAAGACTATATAAGATCCAAGACCTATTAAGTATTACATATTACCTGTAAATATTGTATATATATATTAAACCTGCTATGCCTGTTATATGAAGAAGAGTTCTGATATTTTATTAACCAATAGACAATCAGGATCTATTATCAATATAGAGCTATACACCCGAACGTACATCAATATATTGATAGATTCAACGATTGGTCTTATTTAAATGGCTCAATATTTCTAGCTGAAATCTTTTAAATACACAAGAGAGACATTTCTCTACAATGAGGCGTTTATTTTACTCAAATATAATTATGTGTCGTTTGAGTTTGACGAATTAGATGAAAATTAATCGAAGTATCGCCCAAACGTTTGTGCTAGAGGAAGTGGGTCGCTGACGCTGAAGTGTATTCAGTGAGAGTGAGCATAATTTGTTATGTGTTTGTAAGATTTGTCATTCAGCGAAGTGACAATCGTTTGTTCAACGTTTTGGTGCATGTCAGAAAATTAGCCAGTTGTATTGGGAAAATTATTTCTATGAGTGTGGTATAGGTAGTGTTTCTCAGATCATGAAGAGATATTTGAGTATGGACGTTTTAAATGCACATTCGTGGAATTCATACATTAAACTGTCACTTGAGAGTATGGAACAGTAATCCTTTTGGCAAAATAATCTGCATAGTATTAATGTCAATAACGTTTTTAGTAAGGCTGAGTCATGTTCCAGGATTGTTTTCAGTGATGCCAGTGGGACTGGGTTTGGAGGATATGAGGTCAATACCATAGATGGGGTTTCACATGGAATGTGGAATAGTTTTGAGGCTTTACAATCTTCAACTTGGAGAGAATTGTCTGCTGTTCAGAGTTTTGTTTTCATTAAAACATATTTTAGTTAACAGAAGAGTTAAATGGTTCACAGACAATCAAGCAGTTTGTAGCATAGTTCGTAAGGGTTCAATGAAAGGACACTTACAGGCCATATGTTTGCAGATTTTTGTGGGACTTTGCTACCGCAAAGTCCCAGTTTGTTTTCGAAATGTCTATTCTTTTTTTTTTTGTGGGACTTTGCTACCGCAAAGTCCCAGTTTGTTATCATATTGTCAATTCTTTTTTTTTTTTCGAAATTTACACAGGGCACACAGCCTAAACTACAATAGCTGCAATATTTCTGAAATATATTCTGACATCGCATCATGGCGACCTCCTTTTTAAATATAAACACCTGTTTTTGGACTCTAGAAGCTATAATATTGGGCCGATTTTGCTCGGGTTTTCATTTTTGGAATCTGTGACTAAATTCCGATCTAATAGGTCTAAAATTCGTAGCATAAATTTTTTGGCCGATGTTCGAAATTTTTGGACTACTTTTCAGTTTTTTTCGAATTAATCTGAAATTTTAATAAAAGATGCATGTCACTAATGTAAACAATTTGACGTATTCAAAATTTTTGCGGCACTTCCGGTTAAAGGGGAAAATCGATTTTCACTTCCGGTTGAATAACTTCCGGTGATATTTATGAATTTCAACGAAATTTTGTTAAGCGGTAGCCAAAGTAATTCTACAGCCGATTTTAAAATAAAATTCAACCCGGAAGTAGAACTTTGGCCGCCATTTTGATTTTCTTGAAACATCACATTTGCTATTCCGACATAACGGCTGGTCCGAATTGAATGATTTTGGTGTCAAATGAAAGAACATAAAAATTGTGGAAATTCTCAGGAAGCCGATTTTTGAATTTCGATTTTGCATTTTTGCAATTTGCGATTGAATTGTTTCAATATTTGAAGGCTTATATCTCGTGACCTTGACCTTTGATGACCTTGACCTTTAGTAGGTCAAAGGTCATCGACCTTGGCTACCTGATGATACTTTAATATTTGACCTCCGATATCAACTTCCGGTTTTATAGCTGTCCAAAAATAGCCAAATTCGCAAAGTTGTACCGCTCCTACAGGTGACTTAATTAACCTAGAGAGTTCATTTTTGCATATTCTGAATGGGCTTCATGAGCTCTTTCGAACGATATATCACAATGTATTGTAATACAAAATTAGTTTTCTTTAAATTTTGCAATTTTGAAAATCTTTTGAATTTTTTGACTTAAATATATGCATAGTTTATGATCTATTAAGTTTAGAGGCTTGAAAATTGGAACATAAGTGAACATACCCCATATAAATGTATCCATCAAAAAAAAAATTGACATGGGCGTGGCACATCCGGGTTAAATTTGAATTTTGTTAACATTTTGTTGTCCGGAAAAAATCCATATAGACTACATTTTTTTGAAAAATGCTTTTGCACACACTAACCGCATTCGTTTAACTCAATCATATCAAAAACTCAGCTATTTCGGCTGTATAGTTCAAAAAAGGGAACAAGGTTTATTAATTTCAAAATTCCGGATTATAGATTTTGACCTTTTTTGACATTTATGATTGTATATCTCGTTAACCAATAGATGCAAAAGCTTGATAATTTAGATATAGTAAGATATTATTAATATAAATAAAGTCACATAAAAAAAATCTGATGTGGACGTGGCTCATCCGGGTAAAATTTTGTTTTTGTCAAAATTTTGTTTATCCAAAAAAGGTAAAGTTAAATTTTTTTTCAAAAAATGACCTTGCATACAGTTACAGCATTGTTTATTCAGCTTATGTTAAAGGCTCATTGATTTCGGTTTTGTAGTTCAAAAAAATGAACAAGGTTAAAAAAAAAATCGTTTTTGACCTTGACCTTCACCTTTTTAGGATCAAAAGTCATTGACTTAGGCTGTTCATTTATACTTTCATATTTGATGTCTAGCGCCAACTTCCGGTGTTATTACTGTATGCATTTCCAAATTTTAAAGACTTGTTTCTCGGGAATTTGACCTTGAATGACCTTGACCTTCAGTATGTTGAAGGTTATTGATAAAGGTTTTCAGCTGGTAAGTTCAAATGTTAGGTCTGATGACTACTTCCGGTTTCACATCCTTTCAAAAAAAAACAAAAAATTCAAAAGTTGTCGACTTCTTTGGCACTTGGGATTTACGTTCAGGGCTGATGTTTTCTAAATTTCCCTTAACAATTTGCACATTTGCAAAGTCCCACTCTGTGCCACATTTGGCTCTAGTTTTTTTTTTTTTTTTCGATTTTTCCACAGGGCACACAGCTAAGGATTCAACTGTTTTAGAAACATTTCTACCTATGTTGACCTTCTCCTGTGGCAACCTCGTTTTTAAATATAAATTGAAACAGTTTTGCAAAAGTGCAATTTGCACATTGCAACATTAGCAAAAACAGGTTTTTCGACTCTGGAAGCTACATTTTTTGGCCGATTTTGCTCGGGTTTACATTATTGGAATCTGTGACTAAATTCCAATGTGATATGAGTTAAAAAAATTCAAATTTCGAAAATTCGTAGCAAACATCTTTTGGCCGATTTTCGAAATTTTGGAACCGTTTTTCAGTTTTTTTCGGATTAATCTGAGATTTTGATAAAAGATGCGTGTCACAAATGTAAACAATTTGACGTATTCAAAATTTTTGCGTCACTTTCGGTTAAAGTGGAAAATCGATTTTCACTTCCGGTTGAATAACTTCCAGTGTAATTGAAATATTTCAACGAAATTATGTATATCGTTATTAATCGTAATTCTACAGCCGATTTTAAAATAAAATTTAGCCCGAAAAAAATACTTTGGCCGCCATGTTGATTTGTTACATTTCTATAAAACGAAAAATGGGGCCTTGGTGGTAAGTGTGGTGTATTAGCTGTTTGTATTTCTGGAAACTATAGTCGATCCCGACCAGAAACTAGGAGGCCGAATTTTGAATTTCGATTTTCCTTTTTTACAACTTCCGGTTGAATTTTTTCAGTTTTTGAAGGCTCATATCTCGTGACCTTGACCTTTGATGACCTTGACCTTAAGTAGGTCAAAGGTCATCGACCTTGGCTACCTAATGATACTTTAATATTTGACCTCCGATATCAACTTCCGGTTTTATAGCTGTCCAAAAATTGCCAAATCCGCAAAGTTGTACCGCTCCTACAGGTGACTTAATTATCCTAGAGAGTTCATTTTTGCATATTCTGAATGGGCTTCATGAGCTCTTTCGAACGATATATCACAATGTATTGTAATACAAAATTAGTTTTCTTTAAATTTTGCAATTTTGAAAATCTTTTGAATTTTTTGACTTAAATATATGCATAGTTTATGATCTATTAAGTTTAGAGGCTTGAAAATTGGAACATAAGTGAACATACCCCATATAAATGTATCCATCAAAAAAAAAATTGACATGGGCGTGGCACATCCGGGTTAAATTTGAATTTTGTTAACATTTTGTTGTCCGGAAAAAATCCATATAGACTACATTTTTTTGAAAAATGCTTTTGCATACACTAACCGCATTCGTTTAACTCAATCATATCAAAAACTCAGCTATTTCGGCTGTATAGTTCAAAAAAGGGAACAAGGTTTATTAATTTCAAAATTCCGGATTATAGATTTTGACCTTTTTTGACATTTATGATTGTATATCTCGTTAACCAATAGATGCAAAAGCTTGATAATTTAGATATAGTAAGATATTATTAATATAAATAAAGTCACATAAAAAAAATCTGATGTGGACGTGGCACATCCGGGTAAAATTTTGTTTTTGTCAAAATTTTGTTTATCCAAAAAAGGTAAAGTTAAATTTTTTTTCAAAAAATGACCTTGCATACAGTTACAGCATTGTTTATTCAGCTTATGTTAAAGGCTCATTGATTTCGGTTTTGTAGTTCAAAAAAGGGAACAAGGTTAAAAAAAAAAACGTTTTTGACCTTGACCTTCACCTTTTTAGGATCAAAAGTCATTGACTTAGGCTGTTCATTTATACTTTCATATTTGATGTCTAGCGCCAACTTCCGGTGTTATTACTGTATGCATTTCCAAATTTTAAAGACTTGTTTCTCGGGAATTTGACCTTGAATGACCTTGACCTTCAGTAGGTTGAAGGTTATTGATAAAGGCTTTCAGCTGATACGTTCAAATATTATGTCTGGTGACTACTTCCGGTATCACAACCTTTCAAAAAAACAATTTTTTTTAAAGTTGTCGATTTTTTTGGCACTTCGGATTTACGTTCAGGGCCGATGTTTTCAAAATTTCCCTTACATTTTGCACATTTGCAAAGTCCCACTCTGTGCCACGTTTGGCTCTAGTTTCTTTTTGTTTTCAAAATAGTATAGTTTTAGAGGTTGATTGGATTCCAAGATCTTTAAATGAGAAATCTGATTTCTTATCGACAATTGTAGATAAAGATGATTGGGGCATTTCGTACAATATTTTAGACATTCTAGAAGTTAAATGGGGAAAAGTAGAAGTTGATTGGTTTGCATCTTAATATAATGCTAAATGTGATGTAATTTTATTCCAGGTTTTGGAATGAAGGTTCGTCTGGAATAGACGCTTTTACTCATGATTGGAGTTGTGGATTTGGTTTGTTTGTACCACCAATCATATTGATTGCCAGAGTGATCAAACAAATGCAGCATTTTAAGACGAAGGGTATTCTTATTATACCGGCATTGTTTATCGGCTAACTATTGGCCTCTTATTGTACAATCGAATGGCAACTTTATAGATGGTGTTGTAGATTGGGTTGATTTACCTATTGCAAAGCAATTTTACACCGTGTCCAGGACACGATTTGGTATGTTCGGAAATGAAGATCTGAAATTTAGAATGTTGGCGTTGAAATGTTCTTTTGTTTGAGTTTTTGGGCGTGGCTGCCATTAGAATTGCTGAGATGATTGGTTCATCTACAGGCTGACAAGTCTTTATAATATGTGTGGGTAGAGTTAAGAATACGCTACCGTGTATGTTTATATATAATACAATTTTTTGTGTTCACATTTGTTTTTTCAGCATTATTCACCTGATATTGAAGAGTTGCCGGAAGTTTTGGCGGATAAAGTGGTCCTCATTCCTGAGTTATTGAAATCATCAAGAGCAATGAATACTTGTAAATCTTATTCTTTGGGTTTTCAACGTTAGACACGTTGGGCTGTAAGTAATAATTTGAGAGAAGAGGACACTTTTCCCGCAAAGGCTTTTCATTTTGAATTATATTTAGTGTCCATTATACAAACAGCTAATTCACCCAGTCCTGTGTCTAACGCTTTTTATAGCGTGAAATGGGTTCATGATTTGTTTAATTTAAATTCTCCAACTGATTCCATGTCAGTTAAGAGTATTTTAGAATCTGCAAAAAGATGTTTATCTAGACCTATTGTTAAGAAAAGGCCAGTAACTGTTCAAATGTTGACAGATATGTATAAGAGATTGTTTTCCTTTAATAATTTGAAAAATCAACGTATTATCGCTCTATGTTTATTATCATATGCAGGATTTTTACGTAGTAATGAGCTTTTGAATATTAAGCGTTCTGATATCGTATTTTATGATACTTATTTAGCTATTTTTCTGGAAACCAGTAAAACTGATAAATATAGGGATGGTTCTTGGATATTGATTTCTAAAACCGGTACAATGTTATGTCCGGTGGTTAATTTGCAATATTATTTTACCTGGGCCAATATTACTGAAGACAGTGAGTGTTTCATTTGTTGCAATTTGACAGCTGTTAAGAACGGTTATAAAGTAAGAAACGATGCTAAGCATATGTCTTATACTACTTTTAGAAGATATTAGTCAATATTGTTTGCATTCCTTGAGATCAGGTGGTGCTACAGCTGCAGCAAATAAAGGTTTAGCGGATCGATTATTTAAAAGGCATGGTAGATGGGTTAGTGAATGTGCTAAAGATGGTTATATAAAAGATGCGTTAAAACCCCCATCACACCGGACCGCGACCATCTACGTTCTTACGGCGACCAGAAAATGGACAAATTCGCGGCAAACGCGACGAAAACTCGAGAAAAAGACTCCGAAAAAAAGCAAAATCTATAACAGCCGCGCTTTTACCACGACCTATGCGATCATACTGCGTTCTCACGACGCGCCCGCCACGACTTTTACCCGCTTATGGCGTTTCTGTTTAGATCTAACGGCGTTCACCTGAGTTCCCGCAGCGCTCTCACTACGCTTTTGGGGTCTCAGAACGCGTAGTAGGGTCGTATCAGAAACCCGAGGGTCGTGGTGAGGACGCCTTGAAGTCGCCGTTTCAAGTGTAACCGTTTTCGCAGCGTCTTTACCACGCGTGTACTGCGCTTATACTACGTTCATGGAGATGTTATGGCGTTTGTATTACGACCTTTGTGATCCCATCGAGTTCTCAACGCGTTCCAAGACGGATCGCCGGACCTTGGCGTTTGTTTTGAACATGTCCAAAACAAACGCCGTGACTCTGCGATCATTGGCGACCATGGTGACCACAGCACGATGTCTGGCGACGTTACCACGCTAATACCACGCTTATGGCGACGTTACCACGCTCTGGGACCATTTTCCGTCGCCGCAGCAGCGCAGTAAGGACGCCTCTCCGGTGTGATGGGGGTATAAGCGAAAGGCTTTCTGTTTCTTTAAATTTAGGGTTATAATGTACAATTTAATTATTAGGCGGGGAGGAATAACTTTTTACCCCAAACAAATTGCAAAAGAAACAACTGCAGTTGGGATCGTTTTGATATATATTTGACATCATCATATTCGAATTCGGCCGAATTCGGTCCATGGGTTTTGGTCGTAATTTGCATAAATCCAAAATGGCCGCCAAATTGCATTGAAATAAGTAAAAATGTCATTAACTTTGCTGTCATCGATTTTAGAACCTATAAATGTATTAAGGGCAGATAGGAAAGTGACCCCAAACTTTCTATTTCTGATGCCAAAATTTACCTGGGACGTCTATATGACGTCATACGCTATTAGGGAAGAAATTGTGACGTCATAGTTATCACCTGAGATCTAACATCAGCGACAAGAAAGCTTTTAACGATTTTTTTAAAGGAAGGATTTTTGTTTAATATCTTTTGTACATATTTATACAAGTGACAACAAAATATTTTATGCTTTTTGCATCGATGAGATCCAATTAAGTATGTAATGGTAAAATTCAGAACTATTGTCAATGTTATCTCTCTTTATATATCCATCCAGACATGCTCTTCCAGCTCGTCTTCATCCGGCACATGGCGTGTCGAATTCATACAAGATTCTCCGTTGCAAATTGCACAGACATTGGTGCATTCTATTCCATAACGACGACACGAACACTTCTTAGTATCACATTCTCCCTTGCATGTACAGCGGATAACTTTCAGAAGATGCTGAGGCGCAAATGTTGCGTCCATCGGGCGAGGTAATGAAGTTTTTCCACGTAGTTCCCAACCCCAATCTATCGGATTTAACCGGCTATCGTTGCCCATCCAACACCTGACTTGCAAAAATACTCGTAGTGAATGGTATTTCGCGGAGTCAGACGTCGGAGGTAAGGTTTTGACTTCAATAGCTGAGGTGCCTGTCACCACTTTCTCTCTGAACTTTCGTAGTCTCAGTGTATTTAGGTTCTCATCATATCTGCCGCCGTATAGGCATACCATTGCTTTTTCGCCGGCCTGAACAATTTCACTCTGACTTGGACACTCTTGAGCACAGAAAATACTGGCCTGTTCCCTGAAAATTGGACTCTCCATCTTCTTCAGTGGCGTTCCCTTCCCAATGCCAAACAAACGCGACGTCGTATCACAGCCAGCAACTGCGTGGATGAATGGTAACGTTGAACTTGTGGTTTCACCAAGAATCTGACATAAATGCCCAATGTCCCATAGTTTATATTTCGCATTTTTCTTTGCGGTTTGGAAGAAAAGACGCTTTGGTGGTGTAAGCAGACTATTGGCGCGATGACATAATATGACAAGCAAATCCGTATCTTCACCTATGACAAAAGTAAGACCACGAGTGCTCAAATCAACACCAGTCTGAGCGATCATACAATCTGCATCCCCACTTGCCTGAATTGTCTTCACCCCTTCTAATTCGAGATGCTGTTTTAGGAGTATTATGAAATTGTTCTTGTTCGTTTTATTGCTCAAGAATCTCTCCTTTGTTGTCGTCAGCTTTTTTTTTCCTGAAAAACCACTAATTTTGGAACCAACTATACCTCGCGCTCTTCTTTGATGCGTACTGTCTTTAGTCGACGGACCATTCTCGTATCCATCAAAGACAACAACTGGACCCACGCTTTGTTTTACCAACTCAACATACCAGTTACAGATAGTTTCGAACAATGTATCTTTTTTCCATTGGATGCGATGGAGCAGGGACCCACCATCAAAGACGGTAAATGTGGGCTTTGTGGGTGGTGGTTCGAAATTTGGGCATGTTTGTCCGATGGCATCTATCAGTTGTGATTTTGTGGCTTCCCTCATTATTCCGCAGTCGTCAAACAATGCCGAAGGGTGAGAAGATAATTCATACTGCAGAAGATTGTCTATATCATGTTCGTCTGTGTGAGCATTTCCGATGGCGAGCAGTCGTTGAAATAGCAGATGGGGGTCGATGTTAATTTTTTCTCCACCAATGCGGACCTGTTTATCTTGGCCAAGTTGTATAACAGTATCTTTTCGGGTAAATGAGAACTCAAACGCATTTTTACCGTACATCTTGCCGAAAATCTTCTCGCCCACTTGCTTTGCCTTGTGCACGTTAACGGTTTCATCTGCCGTGATACCACTTGTTATGCTCCGCAGGTCACTCGTGCGCTCGAACGGATTATGTTCAGACAGAAAGTTGAAAATGTTCATTGCATCCTTGTTATCCCGTTTTATTCTCGCGGAAGCGAGTTCCTTATGTTGATCACCAGCAGACAAATTGCGATTGCTCAGTTCCTGCATCGATTCATTGAATGTTGCGCACACGGGCAAGGACAACAGCCATTTGTTTCTTTGTTGTTCACTTATCACCCCTCGTCCATGTACCAATCCGCCGGTGACTTTCATCGTTCTCATGAGTGTTTGTTCGATGACAAGATCTTTCGATAAACCAGCCCAGTACCGATCACTTCTGCGAATTACAAATAAGCCAGCGCTGAACATTTCGTACATTTTTGGATTCGTTATTTCTAGTTCTCCCAAGTCCTGCAGATAAATGTGGACACTCTTCGCATAGTGATTATGACCGGCGGCAGCGAGGTAAGGCAACATGTTTTGAAGACAGTTTTTGTGCAGCAACCAAGATCCTGTTCTCTGTGAGCGGATAAAGTCGCGCAATAGATCCACCATTATCATGTACTGTAGCCACAATTCAGGGATGGCGAAACTTGCTAATTCGCTTTTGGTTTTCGTGATTTCCTGTGCAATTCTACACATGACCGGATTTTCCAAAACTTCACTTGGTGCGATGCGCTTTTCCATCATTCGATCAAATAATTCTAATGACATTCGAAGATCAGAGTTGAGAATATCACCGTCGTTCGAATTTGGAATAGCATACATTTGACCAATGAGTAAACGAGCAAGCATTGCCTCTACAAGAATGTGTCCTCGAGAAGCACGAGCATATGATTTTCCAGTCAAGACATGGGTAACAGCATTTTCACCATAAATTGTTTCCAAAGCTTCACGCAGACCAGTATTGGCCATGAAATGTCCGATGCAACCCAGGTAGCTCATCATGGTATGAAATCCACCTAAGTCCAATATGATTCGTTTTAGTTTGCTGCCATCAGGCTCATTGCCAACAATTGTCCTTGCTTTCCACCATAAAGGTTGGTCGAACGTAATAACCGGAGTGCAGTTGTTGCGTTCGCATTCACGAGAGATGAAGCATATCGTCGAGTATATGCAGGTCATATTGGTAGGTTGCATGTTTATCATTGGTAGAAAGTTTATAGTGGCTGGCCCTGCATGTATTTCATTACTGACGGCCTGCATCACGCCTGACCATCCAGGTGTATTTGACCGCAATGATCTCGCTATCTTCCAGAGCAAATCAAGTTTGTTTAGTGTAGTTTCCAAGTTAATAGGGGCCAGTTTCTTGTACAGTATTGTTTTATTTTTACTGGGAATGTCGTAGCGCAATATTTTGATTGCTGATGTGACAGCCTTAGAATCCTCTCTTCGAATCAACGCCTTTGCACGAATTGAGGGAGTTATCGCCTCTATCATGCCCATAGCATGCAGGGATGTTTTACCATCTATGGTCCAGGGGTTTCTGTCGGCATTATCACATACGTATTGGCGAAAATGACCATCGCCTAATACAACTGCTACTGGCGAGACGCTATCGGTGTCGATATCAGCTGTTGTCGGCGCCTGTGCAGCGGCACAGGCTTCGAAGTTCAGCACCTCAGTATAAGACGGGCACAATCCATGGTCATGTAATGTATTGATAAGGAACTTTGAACCAAAGTGGTGGTGTAACTGGGCCGCTAACCCAAGCTGCAATGGAGCCACCAACGCCCGTGGTCTTGCACCCTGCACTAGACATTGTCCAATAGTAGCCATTTTCAGTCCTTTGGATTTTCCAACAAGTAGCTCGTCCAAAAAAAGCCTCAGAGAATCTGGCAAGAAACCCAACATAACGTCCACAGATTTTAGGTCGTTGGGGTCTGGATAAAACTCTTTCGAAAACAACTTATACTTGTCAATTATCTCACTTTTGATAAGTGCAACTGCTGTTCGTATTAATCGTTCCTTTTCTCCCGCTACATCACTCAGTGTCTTGGAATTTTCGTGGAAGGCCTGTAAAATTGAAGCTGCTGTTTCATTGAATGTTATTACATTTGCCTTTCCTTGGACTTCTGATATACTTACTCTGTCGCCTAATACTTCACATAGACGATGTTTCATGTACACGGTACTGTACGGCGTTTCACATAGCTCTCCCATATCTTTGCATAAATCTGTGATTGTTTTTTGTTTTTCGTCTTCATTAATAAAGTTATTAACTACAGATATGAATGCGCTTTCTGTATTTAGATCCTTAGGTCTGCCAAATTTAGTCTCAGATTTGATGCAATTGACGTTAAACCTTGCTGGTGGTTGTTTCCCTGTACGGAAATTCACGTTACAAACCTGATGATAAATAGCATCAGCTGCATGTAAATCACCACCAGCTGCAGCGATTCTTCCCAAAACGATTGTCGCCCAACGATCTTTACGCTCCTCGCAAATTTTGGAGATGGTTTCTTGAAAGTCAAACGTTCGAACAGGGTAAGCAGCTTTCTCCTGAACTAACCTATCTGAAACGTCCAGTCCACAAAAAAACCAGTCTGTAGCAAAATGGAAAGTCAAGCACTGTGATCGTCTTTTGATAGGACTCTCGGTTGAAGTTAAAATACTTTCTGTTTCTCTCTTCCGCTTCAACCTTTCTATGTCTTTCTTGTTGGTGAAATTCCGTCTACATTGCTCATGCACGACAGTCCCGGCCGCCACGCCAACTTCCAGACCACGACTAAGACTGGCATCATTCACTGTTTTAGCACCAGCAGCCTGCAAAATTACTGTTTTAACACCATTTCTCAAACTTATATTACATATGAGACAAATATCATTATCCATTGTCAATGTTTATCAATTAATGTCACGTATCACATTGTTTCTGCTTAGGAAATCTGAAGAGGTTCATTATTTTAAAAATGGCGGACCGGAAACCGCCTGTGACTGAAGTGACGTCAGTGTGGCACAGTGACATCAAGATGGACGATGATGTCATAGAATTTTTTTTCAATTAATAATTTTCACTTCATTAATAGAGAACAATAATAAGTACCGTTTTATTTAAAATGAAATCAATCGTTTAAATTTTCGTTTTCGCTGATGTTAGATTCTCAGGTGATAATTATGACGTCACAATTTCTTCCCTAATAGCGTATGACGTCATATAGACGTCCCAGGTAAATTTTGGCATCAGAAATAGAAAGTTTGGGGTCACTTTCCTATCTGCCCTTCATACATTTATAGGTTCTAAAATCGATGACTGCAAAGTTATTGACATTTTTACTAATTTCAATGCAATTTGGCGGCCATTTTGGATTTATGCAAATTACTACCAAAACCCATGGGCCGAATTCGGCCGAATTCGAATATGATGATGTCAAATATATATCAAAACCATCCCAACTGCAGTTGTTTCTTTTGCAATTTGTTTCAGGTCACCCCCATTTTCAGATTTACTGGCCCCGCCTATATTTGCTTTTCTTAATGCCGGTACTTTTAACTTCATCAGTGTTCGCTAACGCTAAAACAATAAACATGTAAATAGTTATTGGTTGTTTATGGGTACCATGGTACATGGTTAGTATGGAAGATATGTATAGTATGGGAAATATAATTATTTGTCGTTTGAGTTTGACGAATTAGATGAAAATTAATTTCCCATTAGCGAAGTATCGCCCAAACGTTTGTGCTAGAGTAAGTGTGTCGCTGAAGTGGGTCGCTGACGCTGAAGTGTATTCAGTGAGAGTGAGCATAATTTGTTATGTGTTCGTAAGATTTGTCATTCAGCGAAGTGACAATCGTTTGTTCAACGTTTTGTTTATAAGTGTATCAATTTGTACTGAAAAGTATTTTTGTAATGTTGTAACATGTATATTATATTTAATTGATTATCAGTAATAATTATGTTGGGTTTTTCATATAGGCGTTCGCTCAACGCTAACTTTGTAGGGTCTCTTTGCATTACGAATGAGCACAGGTTTCTGATTAAAAAATCAGTTTTTCCTGGGTGGCATTGAGATTAATTGATCAAAGGTTTACCTGATATATGTACATGTATATATTTTCATGTTTAATAAGAGGTTTTTCGTAATGTATTTGTATTTTGACGGGTTTTGTACGGTTGTTCGCTAACGCTAAAACAATAAACATGTAAATAGTTATTGGTTGTTTATGGGTACCATGGTACATGGTTAGTATGGAAGATATGTATAGTATGGGAAATCCATTGAGGTAAGGTTTTTAAAAATTTTAGCATGTTTTTAGCGTTTAAAAATTAACGGCTGGATTTTTTTAGTTAAAACTTTCAGATACATTAAAGAGCACATAGTTACAGATTTTGGTGTAAAGTTTTCACATATCCCTTTAAGAGTCCCAGATAGGGCCAGAAATGCGATTCGCTGGTTTTTCTTGCAATTTTCTGAAAATCTATGGGCGACTGTAACGTTTTAACATAGAAGCAGTTTCTTACTGCCTGGCAGAAATTACAACTGGGAATATTATCTTATCTATTATGCCTTTCGGTGTAGGTTGAAGTTCTTTGTAAATACCATTCAGCCTTTCCTTTGAAATGATCCCTTGTAATGTGTGACATATTTCTCTCATTTTTACAGCTATATGTACTTTTGTGCTAATTCTTTATGAACAAGTTCTTGTATTATATTTTGGAGGTTAGTGTCTATTGGAACCTTTCTGCATCCATATTAATCTAATATGTCCACCGTTCACCAGACAATGCATCCTCTATCACCCTTTTATCTGCTCATCTTGGCCAAATATTACCTCAGCCATAAATAGTGGTGCTAAACAAATGGGGAAGTAATTAAATTCATTCCACCCCTTTACCATTATTCGACCAACTGCATTCCATTCCTGCTTTGAGTAATCATGACGAAAAATGAAATGAAATGAATGGAGTTTTACGTCCTACTTTTCTGCACCTATATGGGCTAATTGAGGACGGACAAACGCCATGCAGTGTGCAATGAGGGAAGGACAGCGGCATTAGCATGCTCTTATTTTCGATTTCCAACTGTCGAGGGATCTTTAACGTGCACAGCCAATAGCACACGGGGCCTCGGTTTATTGTCCCATCCGAACGACTAGTCGCTTTTCCATGTCAGCCAATCCGACCTGCATCACTGACAGGGAGAAACCGGGTTGAAAAATCCGAAGGGATTGAACCCTGGACCTTCAGGTTAGCGAGCAAGCGTCTAACTCACTGAGCCACCGCGGCTCCCAGTAATCATGACGAATGACTGGGACTTTGTAATCCTCTACTGTCGTGGTCTTGATAAACTCTTCCCAAAAAGCAGTAAACGCCTCTTGATTAACACTTTTGCCAACAGCCCGTTCCTCACTACCATCAGGTAGAACAAATTTAATATTAAGCTTGGAAGTTATTATCTGACTTAGCATTTTCATGTTTAGTGACATCTATAACTCGGGTCCCACCACCTTGGGGTTTTCGTATTTGTTTGTATTTTAGGTCTCCTCCATATCTGTCAATCTCAAAGTTCCTCCAACCAATTTCTATTTTTCTTGTAGTTTTGAGTGCATTCTTCTTTGAACCATCATCTTTCAACTTTTTCTGGTTTGGTTTATCTTCTTCACTTAAGGTTTAGTCACTGCCAGTATCTCTGCCCCCCTTTCTTTGTTTTAAGTTTGGCACGTAGACGTTTAAGGAGGTCACTACTTCCATGTGTTTTACTCTTTTGCTTCTTATTTTTATTTATACAAAAATTACGCACAGCTACTCGATCACCAAATAATGGTAAATAACCTTCCAACATGACATCTTCTATTATAGGTATGACTGTTTCATCAACCTGGAATAGCAAATAACAAACAATGTAGAATGCAAGGTATGCAACAGAATGACTTAATACGTCATGGTATATTCTACCGATGTCCATGGCCAAATATTCGTTTCGTTGTTAAAACTTTACGTGACGTGACATACAATCAGAACCTGTAATCAGATCTGTGTTTTTCGGGGCAGTGAATATATCCTATGGGTCAATTTAAGATTTTCAGTGATGAGATGGGTCATATTTTGTTGCCTCTACAGAATTAACCACTATTACTATAATTACTATCCTATAACCCGAGGCCCCGTGTGCTATTGGTTGTGCACGTTAAAGATCCCTCCACAGTTGGAAATTTAAAATAAAAGAGCACTGCAAACTCCATTAATTTATTATCATTTCTCTACTGAATTAACCACTATCAATATCATTACAGGCCTCTACTGAATTAACCACTATCAACATCATTACTGGCCTATACTGAATTAACCACTATTAATATAATTACTGGCCTATACTGAATTCACCACTATCAATATCATTACTGACGTAATACTGAATTAACCAATATCAATATAATAACTGGCCTATACTGATTTAACCACTACCAATATAATTACAGGCCTATACTGAATTTACCACTATTAATGTAATAACTGACCTCTACCTTCTGGTGTTGTACTGATAGACGTTTTATGTCATGTTATCCTGGAAACCGAAATCTCAAAAGTCAGATATATAATGATATAGCAGATCGATTTCTGCACATATTGGAATGCCCGCCTAAAGCGGCTACGGCTTAGATATGAAATCAAGTACAGTCATTGAGTATGAGAATCGAAGAAAAAACAATGCTTTTTAAATTAAATTATTTTTCGTTCCATTTTTTATGGCCTTTCATTCATAGAATATCAATTTCGTTAATATGTCAAATTATTTAAATAAATATTTTTTGTGTTTAGCCTAGATTTTATGGCTTCTAGACTGCGGGACAGTGCCCGCTCGTGACTTTACGCGCGTCTTTTCAGCCATTTTATGATCAGAGTAAGCTCGTTCTAATCAAATATCGTATGATTTATATTATCTTACAGTTAATAGAGAAATAATTATATCTTGATTAATTTAGGTAAAGAAACATAATCTGAAGGTGAAGTTATTTGAAGTTTTCATTTAGTTTTATCTTCTACTTTCTAGTTTTACAGATTATTCCTACATAGCCTATCAGTAGGCCTATCATCAATAATTATCATCATAATAATTAATATTATTAATAACATTTTTATTATTATTATTATTTATGCTCTTAGACATTTTTCTTTTTTTTAATTGTATTTATTGATTGTATTCATTGAATATGGCATTTTCCAGTTCCAGGGATAGATATAGGCCCAAGTCTTATTGGCAGACCTACAGGAATGTAAGATCAAATGTTTTTATACATATGAGAAGTATATATGATGTTCAAGATCAATCTGTTGATGTCAATGATGATGAAACTGAAAATCTAATGCCAATGCCGATGGCAGAAACAGAAACAAGACATAGTATTTCTCCAGTTTTAGGTGGTGATTTTTTAGCATATATATTTAGTTCTGATTCTATTGCACTTGCTGCATCTGATATTTTCAGTTGCTTTTTTAGATTCTGAAAATAAGACTGGCAGTGATACAAGTTCTAATTGTGATGACAATAATGATGATGCAGCTTTAAATATACAATGAACAGATTGGTCAAAAAAGCATAGTATCACTGTTAATGCAATGCGTGATCTGCTTGGTATATTAAAACCATTCCATCCTCAATTTCCAAAAGATCCTAGAACATTGTTGCACACTGTAAAAAATGTTGAGATAAGTAAAGTGTGTGATGGCTATTATCACCATTTTGGTGTAGAGGCAGGCTTGAGGGATCAAATTTCTGATAATGCTCGTTGTTTAACGACCGATTCCCATCTGCAAATCCAGGTAAACATTGATGGCCTCCCACTTTTCAAGAGCTCCAGCACTCAATGTTGGCCAATATTGAGCAGGCTTGTATTCCCATACACTGCAGAGCCTTTTGTGATTGGCATATGTTGGTGATAGCAAGCCAAGTGATATAAATTGTTACTTGCTTCCTTTCATTAATGAAATGAAAAGGCTTGAAAGTGAACCGTTTTCTGTTCCAGAACTGGATAGCCAATTCAAGGTAAGTATATCTTGTGTTATATGTGATACTCCTGCTCGAGCATATGTAAAGCAAGTAAAATGTCATAGTGGTTATTCCAAGTGTTCCAGAAAGGTAAGTATGTCAACAAAATCACTTTTCCAGATACAAATTCTGATTTAAGAACTGATGCACTGTTTGATGAAATGGCCCAAATTGAACATCACTTGGCAACCTCTCAATTTACAGAACTGAAAATTGGAGTGGTAAGTCAGTTAACTCTAGATTTTAAGCATATGGTGTGCCTAGGTGTCATGAAACGTCTTCTGACATTTTGGGTCAAAAGTCCCCTGGCATGTTGTAAACGTTCTGTCCACACTATAAAGAGACTATCGGCAAGCATTATAGAGGTAGGTAAATTTCTTCCTCGCGAATTTCTTCGAAAAGGTAGATCACTGAAGGAGGTTGATAGATGGAAAGCAACGGAATTTCGCCAATTTCTTTTATATACAGGTCCAGTTTGTTTACATGGGGTATAATCGCCAGCCTGCTACCGTGATTTTATGCTTTTATTTGTTTCTATATATTGTCTTTCAAGTCCCTCATTATTTAGAACGTATAATTTGTCCTACTCTGATGAACTTCTTCATCTTTTTGTTGCAGAATTTGGAAATTTGTATGACCAAGATATGCTTGTGTATAATGTTCATGGTCTGGTACATTTGTCACAGGATGCAGAGAAATTTGGACCTCTTGAAGATTTTTCAGCTTTTGTGTTTGAGAGTTTTTTAGGAAAACTTAAGCGACTTGTTCGGAAACAAAATTTTCCTCTACAACAAGTTGTGAAAAGACTTTCTGAAGACAATTTTTTTTCTCTTCTAGGCCTTCTTTCTATCCTGGTTTAAAAAAGTTCTATTCCAAGTTTTATTCAGGAAACTGTTTTGCAGTATCAAGAAATGCATCTACCAAACACATTTTTTTCTGTTAAGAAAGGTAACAATTGTATTATGATAGGCAAAGAGTGGCCCTGATAAGGAATATTTTGTAAACTGATGACAAAGAAAATATATGTGTATATGAAACTTTTTCTTCATTGCAGAGCTTTTTTGTTTATCCTTTAGATTCAAAAGATTTGATGATATTTCTGGTTTCAGGATTGTCTGGTGAGTTAAAGTGTTGCTACATGCATGATATTGTTTGCAAATGTCTTCTTTTGCCATTTCAGGATCACCATGTTTCAATTCCATTAATCCACACAGTATAGCTTTTTTTTATTTTTTTTTATTTCTGTAGTAGCTGAAAAACACATTTGTAAGTGAAAGGCACTAGTTTCTGTATTAGGTAATTTCTTTTTATATTAAACCTCAGAATATACCGATGTTTGATGGATTCATGGTAAATAAATACGTTTAAAATCCCCGCACCTTCGCGGGTACGGAAAACCCCCAATTTCTGGCACCTATTGTTTCTGACTCTCTAAAACTGTCAAAATAGTTATCAGAGTCTGGTGTAAGAGTCAGCAAGTTTCGGACTAAGGCAGGGATCGGCATTTACACTTGTCCGGTCGTCCCAGACAAGTGGTACATGGGTCAGGGCTAGTGCTAGCTAGACTTTTAAACTAGTCGGATAGGACTAGTAACTTAATCATTCCACATAGCTACACCGAATGCCAGTCTAAACGGAAACCAAAAATAAAGTCAAAACGGTAATAGATCTGTCAAAAGGGTAACAAAAAACACAATATTTTCTAAATCACATTTTGCGGTTATTTTTGTATGAATTGAAATATTGACCTCAAAAAAGTTCTGAGTATCTAAGATTGTCTTTGGGTGGATGAAAATGACAATCTCTAAAAAAAAAATTATTTGGAAATATGATTTTGGAGAGGTGAAATTGGGTCATTTTCATGCAAAATTCCTTCTAGGACACCAAACCTTATATTTCTATGAACCCAAAGACATTCTAAGACAAATGGCATACAATTGAAAAATTTATTTTGAATATTTGTGACAAATTCATTGTGACCAGAGAGGATTTTTCAAGTATTTTTGTTACCCTTTTGGCTTTTGACAGCCGGTCTAGATTACTTACATTTACATTCGTAAATATGTCGGCCATTCTTCATTCTCGCTACGGTTGACAATAACCTCGTCGTTTGCATCAAGCGGATAAATCGCGCTACTTTCGTCTCTATTGATGACGTCATCTGAAAAGTCTCTGACATCCTGACTTTTCCTAGAGAAGAATAGTAAGGTCTGGATAATCAAGAAGTATAAAAAATGAACGGTGTTGATCGCGTTTTGACCATTATTTTTTAATGAATTGAAATATTAACCCAAAATTAGTTCTGAGAGTCTTAGATTGTCTTTTGGTTAATGAAAATGACAACTGTTTAAAAATATTTATTTGGAAACATGATTTTACAGAGGGGAAATTTCAGTCAAAAGTGTACTTATTTCATATTGAAAATTTTCAAACCAGATATTATTATTTTCATGGACCCAAAGGCATTCTAAGACACATGGCATGCAGTTGATAATCATAATTTGAATATTTGTGACATGAGAGAAAAAAATTCAATTGAGACCTCAATGTGGCCAGACAGTAGATCGTCTGTCTATGACCATTTCCTTTAGTTATTTCAATAATTACTTTATGTAAACTATTGATCATCTTTCGTATGATACTACATGTATATAGTATAATCTTCCAATCAAGCTTCAATACTTTTATTACGCATGTGGAGCTGACCTCTTACGGAAATTTACGACTATTAAATGAGAAATTGACGGAAATTCCCGGAAACAATATTGAAAAGATAATTGATTCTACTTTGAAATTTCATTTGAATGCAATAATATTTCATTTTCTATAACTTCAGATGCATTCCGAACATAGACACAACTTGAATGAAGGCCCTTGTTGAGGAGTAGTCCGAACTCTGTAGTTGTTTTTTGCAGATGAAGGTTAGTTGTTTTTTGCAGATGAAGGTTAAAATGTTTATATAGCTCTCTGATCTGTTCTCTTGTCCATCTGATTCTTTTTTTTCCCTTCTTTTTATTTCTCTTTTTAATTTCTTGATCAGATTCAGAACCAGTGCAGGGAAATGGACGTTTGTTAGTAACAAAATTGGTATCATTTTCTAAATGTGTTGTTGGTCTGACTTTTTGAGAGTCATTTGGGGACCCTTCTATTATAAGATCTGAAAGAAAAATAATGTCTTCATCTACAGTATATATAACTAAACTAAGGTAGATTTCAGCTTGAAACAGTCTTTTTAATTTCTTTAGTTAGCATGATTTCAGGTTGTTCTTATGTGTAATGTAAATATGTGTCTTTGATCACAGAGACATTTGCTGCAAGTGATGCATTTGCTGCATCTAATAGAGTTGACATAAATATGCTAATTTTTGAACTTTTGTTTCATGAATGGGCTTAACTTGTGAAATTCTCTCAAAAATTGTGTTGAGTTTCAAAGTCGTATGACAGTCAGACAACAATTACATAGTGAGGTACCAGCGTACAATGAAACAATGATAATCACTGAACTAATAAGATATAATAGTTACCATCAAATTCAATCTCATCTAATTTTTTTTACCAGCGATTTTTTTAGTCAAATTGAGATCTTGTACTAAGAGTAGCTTGCTTATTTTTACTCTTTCTATGAATCCTGACATTTGCTGATAGTGTTCTTGTGTATGCGTTTCGTATGGCCTAAATGTTTACAGAGCCATTCCATTTGGTTTTGATTTAAATCTATCAACTTGAAAATATAATAAGAGTTCAAAGATCTTCAATTTTCAAAAATCGTTTTGAAATCTGACGGATCCAAGACATAATACATCTGCCAAAGCTTTCATAATATGACAAAATTCAATCAAAGACAAACAGAAAGACACCATTGTTATCCTAACAATTAAAAAAAAAAAAAAACACAAAAAATACAATATTTTGATTAATTGCAGTTATAAAGTTGCTGTGTATTTCCTCATTGTGATTCTTGTTATATTCTCTGGATTTCTCATATTTAACTCTGAACAGACTTTCTTTATTGACTCATAGGATCTTGTGGTCCCATTAACTACAATATTAGATATTAGGATATACATGTTCATATTTTGCATGCTTTATTTTAGATGCTTTTTAAATTCTTTTCTCTCAAACATTATTATTAAGTACTAAGTTCGATTCACATCGATAAACAAAAAGACTTTCAGCCCTCAGTCCATGTTCATAAACTTATTTTCGATATATTCTGTGGCAATATTTTCCAGAGAAGCATGGGATGCCAACTCAATGGTTTCTAACAATAATAGGAACTGGCTTGCCCCGCTGAGAATTTAAAAAAACCTCAATATTGTAGATTGTAATATATTCTTACATGATTTTATTGTTGTAACCTCAGCTTGACTTTAATTTTAGTTACCTATATCAGTACTTTCCAATGCACCCTCTCCCTTCTAAATTGACCAGCTCACACATAACAGACTTATCATCAAGAGACGATAACCTTCTCCTCTGACCATTCTCTAATATTTTCATAGTCTTAGCATACAGACCACACATATGGCACTTTTACATAAAACCCACATAATGAAATAATGAAGGCAAAGTCGACAAAGTAGCCCATGCCAAGAATCTTTTTTAAAGATTACCTTTTGTTTCATTTTGTTATATGAAAATGTCTAAATATTTAAGAAAACAGTTACCTTTTCACGCACAATCACTTAATCCTGTGATTCCAATAAATACTTTTCAAGGGGGTTCAACTCTCCTATCAAACTCTGATCAACATCATTCAGATCTTTTCTGCGCGACTGATAACTTCTGATACTAAAATGAAGATATTTAATTAAAATGATGAAACTAGAAGATCTCTGAAATGTCCTCTAAGAAATAAATGTTGATCTGCAATGAACCAACAGTAGGTCTACTGATAATTTTCAGACCAACTTCCATAGAGAGACAGGGTTTTCAAAAACATATTAAAAAATCAGGCCCTATATTTTAAAATCAATATCCTACCTGATAACAAGATAAAAAAAAAAAATATCCTACCTGATGGCATCTATTTCTCCAGATCGTCTTTTATTGTAAGACAACAAGCGGCACTGAAGCAATTTTACAATATTCATAAAACAGGATTTGGTTGGTGTAAGGTTAGCAGTTCTTAGTTCTGCAGTAATATGCTTAGTAAGTAATTCAATATCAGAATGATGGAGTAGGGATATCTTTAGTTTTTGAAAACTGCCTTCTTGTAAGAATGGTATAAGCCAGTTTTGTTACTTTTGGTTTAAATTCTAGAGCCATTAGTTTCAGAAAGGTTTTGCAGTTAAACTTCCTTTTCGATGCACCTTCGATGCATTGACAAAGTTCTATAGAGGCCTTGATCCTAGTCAGCCAAAAAAATCAGTGATCCTAGTCGGTAATGGTCCGACTCAGTAATGGTCAGACAGGTCCTGATTCCTTGCTGGACTAGGATCTAGGCCTCTATAGAACTTTGTCAATGCATCGAAGGTTTCCTTCAAACGAAAGGAAGTTTAACTTTCGGTTTCCTCTATAGTCTGTATCAGATAAAGTCAGCGAATGCAGCGCCACTTGTCGTCATAATGATAGTGTCTTCATGAAATGCGAGAAATGTTTTTCATTACAGACAAATATACAGTCGTCTAAAAAACAAGAGAGATTCCGGATCTTTAATAAATAGACGTGTCCTCGCGAAAATCCTAATCATGTCGAAAACGTACAGGATGAAGGGCAGATTTGCCTTAGAATTAGACGTCCGTCCGGGGTATGTGTCAAAACTTTCGAAAGAAATTGAACAACATGGTACTGTGAAAATTACAAGAAAAAAAGAAACGACTCAACATGTATAGAAACAGTTAATAATATCCAAGCCTTCTACAGAACGTCCAGTATAGCGAGGGAGCTACCGTGCATGAGAACAATTACATAGGGGGGACCTAAATTGACAATGGAGTTTTCCACTGCACAGGCATATACAATGTGGAAGACCCAGAATCCTGGCATGAACGTTGTGTCACTCACTTTCAGTCTTCCAGAAGTTGAGACCAACATCCGTGCAACAAAACTAAATCAATGTTAATGCGAATACTGCACAAGTATTCTTTTGAAATTGCAAGCACTCAACAGGGTTCTCTCCGTATGCAAAGCCACAGGTGACCAGGTGAAGAATAAGTACGATTTGGTCGATTTGACCATGTGTGACAAGGGCGAAAACAGGTTCCATGTATAAATAGAACATGCCCTGACTGTGGAGTGTCTCAGTTCAAATCACATTTCGCACACGTTAAGAAAGAACACAGAGAGAGGGTTATTTCCTGGCAAACATGGGAACAACATGCATATATTCACGACGGGAAAAACAAGATCAAGCGAATTCAACGCACAAAAACAAGAACCCTTGGCTAAACACATAATCACCGCTGACTGGCAAGGTAGTATGTATTCTCTAATCAGAGCCGAACTTCCTCCAGATTGGTGTCTCTTCGTCTTAGGGTTTGATCACACTACAAGCAGAGCAGCGCGATTAGTAGCGGCATTATTGTATAATTGGATTTCAATGTACAGACGCTCAGCTGTTATACGCTCGGGAAATTCGGATGTATTTATTTCCGCTCGCGGCTAGCTTTTGTCTACTTTTTAGTTCACATGGCGAAGAAGTCATCCACAAAGGTGAGTTTTTTTTTTTTGCCTGAACACCAACTACAAAAACAGACTATCCATAGTTCAGGTACAATTAACAAAATATAACCCAGTCTATGGCCGAGAAAAGGTAATTTGGTTATAAAAAACTAAATTTCTTATTCATTTGAATATAATACTTTTTGTCTTTTTCCAGATAAATATAGAGGAGTTCATCGGGTTGTTGCCTGAACGACCTGCTCTGTGGCAAAAAGTCACCCAGACTTCCAAAAATCGAGATGGTGGTATGGTATTCTCCATATTGTTCTCTTCTTAAATTAATGGGATGAACCCAATATCTCCGTTTTTTTTTTTTTTTTTTTTTTTTTGCTGTCAAGCAAAAGGAATGAACGCACAAAATCTTCCATATTAGCTAATGACTGATTACAGGCCGCATTGCTTTGCTTATATGTGAACGCTTTACCGCTCTGCTCTGCGCTGCGCTGTTCTGCGCTGCGCCGGTCCGCCCTGCTCTGCTTGTAGTGTGATCAAACCCTTAGGGTTTGATCACACTACAAGCAGAGCAGGGCGGACCGGCGCAGCGCAGAACAGCGCAGAGCGGAGCAGCGCGGTAAAGCGTTCACATATAAGCAAAGCAGAGCGGCCTGTAATCAGTCATAAGCTAATATGGAAGATTTTGTGCGTGCATTCCTGCATTCTGGGTGACTTTTTTGCCACAGAGCAGGTCATTCAGGCAACAACCCGATGAGCTCCTCTATATTTATCTGAAAAAAGACTAAAAATATTATTTTCAAACGAATATGAAATTTTAGTTTTTTATAACCAAATTACCTTTTCTCGACCATAGACTGTTATATTTTGTTAATTGTACCTGAACTATGGATAGTCTGTTTTTGTAGTTGGTGTTTAGGCACCAAAAAAAAACTCACCTTTGTTAATGACTTCTTCGCCATGTTAACTAAAAAGTAGACAAAGGCTATAGTCGCGAGCGGAAATAAATACATACGAATTTCCCGAGCGTATCGCTCCGCTCTGCTCAACTCCGTGCTGCGCCGCCCGCTTGCGGTGTAAACAGCTGAGCGCCTGTACATTGAAATCCAACTATACAATAATGCCGCTACTAATCGCTCTGCTCCGCGCCGCGCTGTTCTGCTTGTAGTGTGATCAAACCCTTAGACTGTGTGTCGCAAGGCGAGATCCAGTCTGCTCATTGGGCTACTGATCAGGTGACCGTACACTCGATTGTCTGTTTTTATCACTGTAGACATGAAGACGGCGAAACTCACATAGCACATGAGGCACTTGTGTTCCTATCTAATGATCTGAAACACGATCATCATCTAGTCCACCACTTTGAATTCCTCGCACTCCAGCATTTGAAAGATGTAAGAGATATCAAAATAAGTCATGTGGTAGAATTTCAAGACGGCTGCTCGTCACATTATAAATCCCGTTCACCATTCTCAGATATCAGTTTTTCAAAGCAATTTTTCAATGGTGTTTCTTTCGAAAAAAATTTGTTTGGATCTCGCCATGGCAAGGGGCCATCGGATGGGGTATCTGGCTGTGTCAAATCAACTGTACGCCGAGCTGTTATATCTAGACGCACAGTGGTAAATTCTTTCTTTCTTTCTGTGTGGCCGAAATGACCCTGACAGACTGTTCGAAACAAAGACGATCTTTCTTCTTCGTCAAGAAAGAGGATGTTTACCGAAACCGTCCAGAAATCGAAATCAAGTCATCTCTCCTTGGGACCCGTGGTCTACAGGCAGAGAAATGTATTGAACCTGGTGTATTGGACACACGACTATTAAGCTGCTTCTCTGACGGATGTATGTATCCAGCTGATGGAAAGACGTGCCTTAATTCAAAGCAGTACGCTCGGCGTGGGTTAGATTATTTTTATTCATTTACCAGTGGTAAAATGGAAATTGCATTGTTCATTTCTTGAAAAATGTTTAATATGTCTGGATTAATTGTTGAATCGGCAGAAGTAAATTTAGACTTTTCAATAAACTTGGTTATGGGACCTCGAGAAGGCGTGTTTCTGTAGAAATAGTTTAGTCTCAAGTTTCTTTGAAATCGTTTAGTAGCTTCAAGTAATGGGGTGTTTGAAGTCATCATCTTGGAAGGTACGAATTTCAATCCCTTAATCAATAGTCCGCGTTCTACATCATTAAGGTTTAGGTTAGGGTTAAGTTGGGTTAGGATTAGGTTAGGTTAGGGTTGGGTTGGTTTAGGTTAGGTCAGGTTATGTCTCTTCAGTTTCATTTGGCAATTTGACTAATGTTTGATGTTTTTGATGCATGCCTAATTGTACTTTGTTATGAATTAACATTAAAATTTATTCTATGGGATTTTGTTCATAATTGTTATCCAACATACTTTCAACCAGATTGAACCTCATGACTATAATAACCCTGATTCAATCAAAAAAAAGCAAAGAGCAAATATATAAACTAGCAAGATGTTGCACAAATTGATAACCATTTATTTTGGTCCGTCGGTCCGTCCGTCGACATTTGCTCGTAAACGCTCTTAAAACGGTGTCCTCCCATTGGTTAGACGTGCCAATAGTTAGACAGCTTGAAACAACACTTTTAACAGTTGAGTGCACAAACACTATCGAAAATGGTATCGTTTAAAATATCGTCAGAATCTGGGTCGCCAAAGAGTATGAATTTGATATCAATCTTATTATGTGGAAGCGAGTTTATGGTTGTTTGTCTTGCCAATGTAAATTTTGGACAGATTAAGAAATAGTGGTACGAATCTTCTATGGAATTTCCGCATGAACACGAGGGATCGTTAGAAAGGTGCATAATAAATCTATGAAACTTCAGTTCGCTTTTCATGTTCCGTAGACGACAGATAAGGATTTGAAAGGATCTACTACCAAGATTATAATAATATGGAATGATGTGATCTTCTTTTTTCAGCTTTTTTTTTAAATGTTCCAATAAATTGACATGTTTTGAAATCTTCAGGCAAGGAATTCCATTCATTAATTGTAGAAGGAAGGAAATAACTTTTATATTGTTCAGTGTTACACTTGATGGGGCGAAAGCTGTTAGTGTTTCTGAGATTATGTGATGTGACATCATTTACTTTGGGAGGTAGCAATAAATATAGATATGGCGGAACTATTCAAATTACCATTTTGTCCACTATCTTTGCTGTTAAAGGACCACAATAGATTCAGCTCACTACAGAATCAAACGATATGTATACAGCATCTTTGTCGCATAAGCAAACTCAGAAATTATGATAATTTCATGTGTGGAGGGATGATATGTGGTTTCTGTATATTCGTACTCGGCCTGGTAGTACGACTTGGAAGTGGACTCCAGATTTCATCAACATAATGTGAGAGCTTGTACTGGACTGTACCATTAGGATGATACTTGAGACAACGTAAATTGTTGACCGTGGGATCACCTGCTACTCTACCAGGACGAATGGAGGAAATTTCATTCAAGATAGTGTAGTCTTTAATCAATTATAGTTCAGATATTTTACAATCCAGCGACAGGGGTGGGTCTTAGCTTCCCAATAGATCTCATTGTGTTTCAGTTTCCTCTCTATTACACTGTGGACACTGTCCACTTCCATTTGGGTATGGCCGCGTTCTAAATATTTCTGGATTATAGTTTTTCCCTTTGATTTAGCAAAATAGAGTAAGGCGATTGATAGGATACAATTTCAGGTCTGGTATCCGCAACCGTCACTCCAAATGATGCAAGTTTCAAACCAATCATTTGCCCCCCAAACAACTACTACACCCGATGCGAACTCGCAGTCAAACACTCCTCGGACTCGTGCCAACCATAACAAACAACGGTGCTGTCACCCATATTATAAAGTGTAAAGTTGTGTACACCTACATGTAGTTTTGTTTTGTAAAATAGGCTGAACTAATCGAGGACAAAGAAGGAGTGCCTGAAGACCCATCGTTATCACAAGTGTTTATTCATCAGCAGACTGCTTGTCTTTTTGTTTGGCATCACGAGCAGCCTGTACGTGTTTTCGATGTTCACTCAATTCAAGACAACAAATGTCACATTGGTCCTTCCGTGGTTGGAAGAGTTCTAGATTCATGTCACAAAAGCACATCGACATCAACACCCGACAAACCGGTTTGGTTCCCCTTTCTCCACAATCTTCCTTTTACAGATTATACAACTGCGACATGGAAGTGATGTCTGGTTGAATGTACAGTTTTGTACTAGAACGACGGCAATAGTGCGAGGGCAACTTTGGTAGGTTGTTGAGGAATTCATTTACAGATGTTGCTGGTTTCGGGTTGGTGTTCTCTGTCTGGGATTATTTTCTGAAACAATGTCAATTACGGGAATGTCCTTGACATCCCTTTGAGTCCAAGAATGAACTGTCCATTCACCAATGCCAAGGGTTGAAAGGAACATTCCCTTGCACACTGGTTTTCGGGCTGCTCCACCGGGCACCTTCAAATGGTAATAAAGGGAAGACTTACGGCGTGACTCATTCGTATTACTTGTGTGCCTCTGCACTGATTTTACATCAACAAGCCCATAATCATATACCTTCCTAGCATTGCAATCCATGGTGGACCAAAAGTTGTTGCCTACTGTTATCATCAAAGTCCATACACTGTCGGTTTTTGCGCTTTGCACACTGACTTGATTCACAGGGTGGTCCCATGTATCTTGGTTCCTACGTTACGTCACTTCCCCCCTTTTTGCCCCTGTTCTCTTGGCCTTGCAATCGTGCTTGCTGACTTCTTGATCTGGTCCATTTTGTAGGATCTGCTCTTCTTGGACCTTGTGGGGGATCATCATTTAGTATCCCAGCACCTCCATCATTAAGTATCTGTGCACCGTCATCATTTAGTAACTGAGCACCTGAAGAAAGAATCAAAGAATTAAAAGAAAGTTTAAAGATGTTTTGAGTATTAATACAACAATAATTAATTTGAAAGCGGTATATGACTTGCCAACTAACAAAGATGGTGAACTAAAACAAGAAGAGCAATATTAGAGAAGAGAAATATTATCAAATACATTTTAATTTCAAGTATTGTTTATGGTTACTTACCGTTTGTTTCTGATTCAATCTTATCATCCTCATTATCATCTGTGGTAGAGTCTGGATGCCAATCTTCATCCTGGTCATTATCTGGAATGTCTTCAAAACCTTGTTCATCTTGCACATTTTCTTCTCTCTCTAGCTCTTCATGTTTTAGTTCACCATCTTTGTTAGTTGGCAAGTCTTATACCGCTTCCAAATCAATTATGGGTTCAACACTTAATATTGTCTCTGCTGTGCTTTCCACTTCATCCTCGTCATTCTCAGAATTATAATCATCTCCATTATATGAAATGTTGACCAAGTGCACACATTTTCTTTAAGGTGATATTCTCAGCATCTATTTCTCCTGTAAATGAACAGTTATAGATAACTTTGTTTTAGGCCAGGATCTTGTTGTATTATGTATAGGCTTAGTGGTAATGATACAAAATACACTAGACCTCTCTCAGTGCATGCCATGATACTGATAAATACTCGTATCTACTCAAAGGATGTTTTTTTTTTACAGATAAACTGGCAATAGAATAAACACGTATCTGCGAAGTATATTGGATAATACATTGGATACTGTAGACAAATAAGCATACTAAATCATATTCTCACTTTAACTTTTACATTGAAACTACATGTATACTACACTTTACACGATTCAATGAAGTCTATGATTATTCTAGATATTTGAAAATGTAAATGACAACTTACCGTTTAGAACAGGATGGAATTTTTGTAAAATTTGAAGCTATTCTTCAAGCACATGGTACATTGTAGATACGTGATTTTGAATTTGTCTAAATGCAGAACTTTCAGAAGAACTAAGTCAAAAGGTCAATTTGAGGGCTTTCTTTTGGCAATTGGTCATATGACTTAAACAGTTAGATACCCTGTATTCTGCAGGTGCAGATACATGTAAAACATGAAAATAGCAAAAATTGTAGATAAGAGGTTTTTGCATGACAACGACGACGTTAGTCTAACTCACTGGTTACTATGTACTTAAATTTGGTGTAGGGCACGTGCTGAACTAAGATAAAATTGAAAACAAGAGTTTCCCCCCCTGGTTTGATTTATTATTGCTTCATAAGTTTCAATTTTAGTTTTTTTTTAAGAAGACAAAAGTCTAAATGTAAAAATATAAAAAAAATTATTATTTCATTTTGTTCATTTTCAAAAACATTGTAAAAGAATATTTTTTGTAACAATCATGTGGTAAAATCTTGTTTAATTTTCTGCAAGTTTGATTTTTGTGATGTATATTGTGATGTAAAAATAAGTAGAATACTCCTTTCTATTTTTTTTAGGAAGGCAACATAGTAGATTAGTTCAATTTTGCTCCTGTCAAATAGAAGCCTTGCGCCTCATTCAACTCCATATGTGGCCTTCAAGTTGAAGTTCAACTATGAAGCGTCTAATACTTGCTTTTAGTTTTGAGATGCTGAAGTGGTTGAACGTTAATGGAAGCGCATGTTTCTGTAAATGCTTGAAAGCAAGATCATCAAAACATAATAGGCCATTTATATCTACGCAGGTAAGTGAGCACTATATTTTTGGTTATACATAATTAGGTACTCATCAGTAATTGAATTTCATGGAACAGTAAATGGATTTTGAGGCTTGATCTTATTCAAACAAGTTGTAAATCTTGTAAATTTCTGATGATGACCAATGATCAATGATAATTTTGTGTTTTTAGGTTCAGAACATATATTAGACTCTGACTCTGAAGAGTTCAAATATTTTTTTTCAAGACAGAGCATCCCTTTGAAGACAGTGGCACATGTCATTTGGTAAGATACAGTTAACATTTACATAATATATTGATTAATTATTTTAATATATTACTTTACAATCTGAAAGATGTCAAGAAATATGATTTATCATACACACTTTAAATGTTTTTATGGGACTCTGTTGAAAGCATTGTTTACATCATTATCATTCTCTTGTTATACTATTGTTATACTATATACTACTGCAAATGATTTGAATTGAATGCAGGCTGCTACAGTTGGTAAACATAGGCTTGCGGCAAGTCTCGCAAGCGTATACGCCCACCAGCAGCTTGATAAAGAGGTAAATGTGGACACCAAAACAAACGCGATATCAGAGTTTTATGCGATAAAAATTATCGCATCGTCATTAAATTCAATAGTGCACATATTCATAATGATATTGAAACACATACAAAATATCTAAAGGATCCATGGAGAATTGTTGCCTGTAGAGTGAGCACGAGCAAAAAAACGAACGCTATATCAGAGTTTTACCCTATATCTCGGAAGAAAATCATCGAATCATCACCAAATTCAATAGTGCACATCTTCATAATAATATTGACACACATACAAAATATCAAAAGGATCCATGAAGAATTCTAGCCTGTAGAGTGAGCACGAGCAAAAAAACGAACGCAATATCAGAGTTTTACGCTATATCTCGGAAGAAAATCAACGAATCATCACCAAATTCAATAGTGCACATCTTCATAATAATATTGACACACATACAAAATATCAACAGGATCCATGAAGAATTGTTGCCTGTAGAGTGAGCACGAGCAAAAAAACGAACGCGATATCAGAGTTTTACGCTATATCTCGGAAGAAAATCATCGAATCATCACCAAATTCAATAGTGCACATCTTCATAATAATATTGACACACACACAAAATATCAAAAGGATCCATGAAGAATTGTTGCCTGTAGAGTGAGCACGAGCAAAAAAACGAACGCTATATCAGAGTTTTACGCGATATCTCGGAAGAAAATCATCGAATCATCACCAAATTCAATAGTGCACATCTTCATAATGATATTGACACACATACAAAATATCAAAAGGATCCATGAAGAATTGTAGTCTGTAGAGTGAGCACGAGGTAAATGTGAACGGACGGACGGACCGACGGACGGACGGACCGACAGGGGTAACCGCAATATACGCCCATACTATCGTGTGGGCGTATAAAAATCAATAACCCTTTGATATACATTGATGTGGCAAGTGTTATAAAATCAAAATATCTTTTATTATATTTTATTTTTTTAATTAAGTGCATCCTGTTTTAATCCCTTTTCAGGCTTCAAAGAAAGTTTACAGTTTTGATGCTGACTTTCGGTTAGTAAGGAAGGCATCAGGTGGCAAACAATGGTCAGAGCCTAAACATGAGGGTCATTTTTTTTTAAGCCAAATAAAAGTTGATGAATTTCTACATAACTATCAACATGATAAAGAAAAACAGGTTAGATTTTTGTTTGAGTAATTGAAGTATCAATCAGTAGATTAAGTGAAACTTGGCTTTTATGGATTAACTTGATTTCTGACAATTTCAAATTAAGTGTTTTTAAAATGTGATATTAAAATTTCTTTCTTATTAAGCTTATGAGGTGTATTTTATCATCAGTTATCTACACACATTATTCAAGTTCTGATAAATTCTTTAATAACTTGTTTACTCTATTATCAGGCTTCCAAAAACTCATTTCTCTTAAATTGCATTTGTACATGTAGGAATTATCATGCAGTGACTTTCAAGCTGGCAGCAACATTCGCTCAAAAAATAGAAATAAACTGGATGAAACTGCCTTGTTTGGATATACATGTCGCCATGGATATCCACAGAAATTTTTCAGTTTAAAAAATGGTGAAAGGTGAGTTAAAATTCGTTTTTTAATAAGACAATAGCATCAAATTGTGTACAGATTAAACCATTGTTCAAATCTACAAATAACAGATTGTATGTACATATGTGTAGCAATAATAAATGAAATGAAATGAAATGTATTAAGGAGCATCAGCACCCAATGGGCTATATAGCTCCAGAACACGATAAAAATAAACATGTCAAGAAAGCAAAACTAAAACAATAAATCAAACACAAAATAGATATAACTAAAATAATATCACAGAAAGAACAAAATTAAAAAATATATCACAGTATAACACCACAAAGTGGTAATAAAACCAAAAATTAATTAAAACAAAAAAGATGATGAAAGCATTTAAAACTTAAAATTGCTGCTTTCAAAAAAGCAACAACCTTCTCATACAGAAAAGGTTGCGCAAACAAATGATGGAGCGATCCAACATGGTAGTGCTGTGATGGTTTGAGATGCCTGCACTCAATCAGAATGTGTTTCGCTGTCAGGTGGACCTTGCAGTGCTCACAGACTGGTTGAGGCTCTCGCTTGAGCAAATAACAGTTAGTAAGGTGAGTATGACCAAGTCGAGAGCGACACAAAATAACTTTATTCCTCCTGTTAGCACAAAAAGAGCTCTGCCAGTCTTCCAAGAGAGGCTTGATGGCATGAAGTTTGTTAGTGTCTGCAGCATCCCAACGTTGCTGCCATCGTTGAAGAATAAATGCCCTTACAACCGACTTAAAGTCGGTGTAAGGTAAAGAAAAGGGGGAGACAGGCAGTGACAAAGCAGCCTTAGCCACCGCATCTGCCTTGTCATTCCCCCGAATATCCATGTGACTGGGGAGCCAACAAAGGACAATGTCTTTTTTCGGACCGGAGAGTTTGTAAATGTCTCCGATTATCGGGTGAGCAAGCTGGATATTATGAATAGCTTGTAATGCGGACAAAGAATCAGAAAATATAATACATTTGTTTAAAGATGATGAGGACTGAAAGAACTCGAGTGCCTGTAAAATGGCAATGAGTTCTGCGTAAAAATAGTTGCTGCTGGAGGTAGAGTGTAGCAATAATAAAAATGCATCAAAAGTACATAAGTCATACTAATATGATATCTGAAATTTAAGGTTATTTGTTTTCAATCTTATCTCATTGAATTTCCTATGAAGCATAATATTCAGATCAATCCTATATGCTTTTCAGACTTGGTTATGCAGTATTCCTTTTAAATGAGTTAACAGGCATTAATAAAGTCTATATAGTATATGCCTGTAAATTGTTAACTCATTTAAAGGTAAAATTATATAGAATTAATTTGTGAACACACCTTTACAATATTTAAATAAATGTACTGTAGGAGAAATGAAGCATGTGACGAGATTCCAAGAATATTTTGAGGATTTTTCTTGACATGACAATGAGGAATTCATAGCATTTCAATTGCTTTTTTGTTTGGCTGCAATAGTTATTATGAAGGCACTTTACAGAAGTATTCAAAACATTTTTCAGAAACAAGATAATAAAGAATTACTGGACAAAATAACACTGTGTATACCAATTTTTCATGCTTATGGACACAGTCCCATGTCAGGTGAGAGTAAAAAATTCATAATTAATGATAGTTCACATTATCTTTTTTCATATTTATACTATAAATTATATTATACATATATCGATATATTCATTATAAATAGGGTAAATTGTGCAAAAATTGAAAGGAGTAGTATGAGAAGTTCCCAATTAAAATATACTTTACAACTTTGTATAGGGGTCGGAAACATAATAGCCTAAGTCTTGAAATGCCACTTTACACAAGAGGCTAAAAACGTTAAAAATTGTAAAATGATATCAGGTTTAAATTTCGGTGGTTGCTATTAATTCCTATCGACAGTATGGAATGAAAATTTGAAGGGTTGAAATATAGCATTATTTTTCTAGATTTTACCATCATTTTTTATAATTAGGCCTTCAAAAATAATGTTATAATAACCTAAGTACCAAAACTTTATTAAAACATAACAACCTAAGTCGAAAATAACTTTAATATATTTTGTTAATATATCATTGTAAGGCAAATAGTCTAGCGATGTGATCTGTTGCCGTCTTGTTTATAGGGGTGGGCCTTTTTGGAAGTAGTACAGAGTATCGGGGTCATTGAAAAGTCATCAGAAAAACATCAAAACAATTTAATCTCAAAACACATACAAAATATTATTATACAGCTTATAAACTTTCCACATGAGGAATTATATCAATCATACATGAGTAAGTATTTCATTATGAAAAGTGGTATTAGGTGTCTAGAAGAGTAAGCATTAATCACTATCATCACAATATTCGTCATCCGATCTAGAAGTGATTACATCTCGGGGAAGAGCTTGATAATAAGACCTCTTTTCTGGGTCTGTAATATACTCAATGACTTTCTCAATATCCTTCCATTTCTGGGGTTTTAAAGGGATTTGAGACTGGTATTTTAAGTTAGGTTCGCAAAGAAAAGCATTTCGTTTTAGGATCTTAACCTTTTTCCAGTCTTCGTGATTATCTAAAGTATATCTACACCAGATTTCACCGGGGTGACTTTTTACGGCCTCATTTCCTGTTTCCCAATCTATTTCAGGACTTTCTCCATAACTAAATCATCTTAATTTGGAGAAGGCTACAGTATAACCATTTTGGTCCATAAATTTCCATTTAATACTTGATTTACTGAGAGTTTCATAATCATAAAAATCACCTGTTTTCATTTCAATAGTTTCAAACGGAGCCGGGAAGCGTTTAGAAGATTTTATAACATCAATATAATCTTGAGGGGTAATGATGGTTTCTACATTGATCATCTGTTTTATCAAACCAAAGTCTCGGTCATTAGCTAGCCGAGTGTGCCCTCGAACAAGAATTTTGTGATCCACTGCTTCGTAACGCCCAGATTCGATCAAACTTTGTAAGAAACATACTGTATAATGGTTTCTATTCTGTCCACCGCAACCATCAGAATAGAAAATTCCTCTCTGAGCTCCAGTATTTCGCATATCCAGGGTTTTTCTCAAACAAGATGAAACTTCTGATCCACCCTTTTTAGCAACAGTTTCATCATATATACACATTATTCCATCACCATTAATGTGATCATGAATACCAAAGTTAAACACATTCAACTGTCGGCTGTAATAAATCTCCCCATGTGTGAAATTTGGTACCATTAAATTCTGTTGAAAGTCAAAAGAGTACATGTCACAAGTAAATTCTGAGCATGGGTTTTTGTTAAAGACTCTTCGTATTTCACTCCAACTTCTTTGCGACTTCTCTCTGTCATTTTTCATTTCGTTATATGATTGATCAGCAGCAGAAATGTGTTTAGATTTTTCATCTTGGAGGTTTTGGAGTTCTTCATCGTCTTTAGCAATTGTTATTTGAGCTTCTAACAAATCACATTTTCCACATGTATCTGTTCTTGGATAACCAAATGACAGGTTAAATTCTTCCAGAAATACCTTCCTGTATATCCATAACTTATGTGATCCTTGATATTGATCACCATTCATCATCAACTGAAATAATGCAGGTTCTTCTTCACGTATCAACTGTCTCCACATTCTCTTGATATTCAAATTATCAGCAAGGTATCTTCTGTTAGGATTATCTTTAGGTGAATAGTGAGATTGTTTAGCTGGAAAGGCAATTATATGATTCCGTATTCTATTCAATACTTCAGAAGGGGTTTTTCTAGAGGATTCGTGTTTACCCCTCTTATCAAAATTTGGTGATGCTATCTCTTCACCACTTACAAGTCTACGAACTCTGGCACGATCGATACTGTGTAAAGCTAAAAAGCAGCCTTGACAGATTTTGACACGCCCCCTACAGCCTAAATTAGCAGAGTATTTGATTGGACAACATCGTTTCCTTGCACCAATTTTCTTAGATTCACTCTTCTTTTCGTCTGACTTCTCAATTAACCCATACAGATACTGATCTTGCAAATGGATATCACCAAGTTTATAGAACTGATCATGAACATTACTTGCATCATCTCCGATTTTCTCAAAGCATTTCTCTCTACATTGACGAGGCTTCAAAATTTTTGCACCAACAAACTTGCCAGTGACATTTTCATATTCAAAACCAGTGTTTCGTTTTTTCTTGCGTACATTCCGTGCCCAATTGTCACTGTTAGATAATCGTTTCTTTCCCTTCAATTTCGGTTTGGGATTAACTAACAGTGTAGGATGATTACTGGATTCTGTAGTATCTAATTGATTCATTTCAGACTCATTTGACGACGAATCGGTTTCTTGTGGTATATACGTTGGATCTTGTATATCATCGGGAGATAAGTCGTTATCGGAAATTTTGTCTTCTCCCAAATGACTAGTAGGCCTAGGCGTTATATTACCATTTTCATCAGGTGCAGGTTCTTCGGTTATACCCAATACAACTTCTTCAACAAGTTCAACAGTACTTATAGGTTCAATTGCAGTAGGTGCATTACTTTCTATGTTCAGTAAAGATGACAATAGTACTTCAGGCGAAGAATCAAATTCTGGTTCAGATAACTCACATTCCGTCGCCTCTTCAGTAAACAAGGATTGCAACACTTGCTGAACGTTCATTTTCTGGAAAATATTAAAATATGTTGTCTGTTATGATTTTTTGTAGGCTAAGGCATGGTGTAAATATTTAATGTAAAAACAACCTAAGTAATATTTTCAGTCATAAGCTTAAATTGAAACATTAATGTATATTATTAAAAATACTCTTGTGAATTCTGTAAATTGAGATAATATTTTAAGTGAATTTACTCACCGTTGATATGTTTGTCCAATGTTTTTCTGTAAATGTAAAAAATTGTTAGCCTGTCAACATTTTAGAAAATAGCCTTCTTCTTAGAGAGTTTAATGTCATAATAACCTTAGTCATAGAGGCCTAGAGTCACAACGACCTAAGTCACACTTAGGTTATTTGTGCACTGGGGGGCTACACTTTGTTACTAAATATAGCTCTAGCTAACAGTGATACATACAAATCTATCATATTTTCAGAAAGCTTATTGTATGATGTTACTGATTCTATGTTAGTTCAAAAAAAGCCTAAGTTAGGTTGTTATGTTTCTGACCCCTTCATATGGTCCACGTAGGATAGAAGGACTTGGGTTAAGTGATGGTGAAAGCGTAGAGCGGTTGTGGGCCTATCTTGATGGTTTCTCCAATGTAACCACTCCTGAGAATAGTATTGACACAATAGTTCATGGCCTTATCTACTATGGGGAGTTATTAAGGAAAAAACTGGGTGACTAGGGCTTTGGAGTGGCTACAATCAAATTTGGCCAAGGAAGTGGAGAGTAGAGGACCTCTGTCAGTGTATATTTGGCTTGGGATTGGCTGTATCAGTTCGGTGTCTTTAGACAATTCCATTGTCCAAAATATAGCACAGAAATATCATGAGATTGTTCAGTTTTTTAAGTCTTTTCCAAAATGCAAAGTGACATTTTTTTATTTTCCCGTTTAGTCCATTTCTCATTGGAATCAGTTCAAAAACCATAACGCTCCTTCAGTTTTTAGTAACCAAGACAAACAATTGGTTAATCAGATTTTGGAATTGAACATCTGAATTCATCAATGGGCTGTCATTCTCCTAATTTCTGTGTTAACACTTTCCAAAAAGAATTCCGTTACATCCATTTCCCAAAAACCATACAATCCTACTCCTTCAATCTTTATAAAGATGGCATTCATCCAAGAGGTATGCTGTCAAAAGTATGGATGAAAAAACTTACCTATCTAGTCATCAAGATTGTTGGAGTTGATCAGTCAGTGAAGGTCCTCTTTGCTGGACTGAATACCAGCTGTATTTAGTTCAAGACAACTCATAGGCTTCTTTTTTTACAGGTCAAACAGCGCCCCAATAGGCCATATGCCTAAGTATGTAAGCATAGGCCTATCTAAACCGATGCTGTTTTCTATTGTAAGTCAACGCAGAGGATGAAGATTAAGCAGAAAATAACTAGGCCCTAACGCGCCATGTTAAAAATGATATGACACATATTTTTTCCGGAGAACAGAATCTTACACCATTGCTGTTGTCTGATAGCAAAGGAAATCATTTGAAATCCTCCGGTTGGCGGTTGCTCAAAGATAGAGATAAGGGTGGAAGGAGGGTAACTCAGGCTTTGGAGTGGCTACTATCAAATTGCCAAGGAAGTGAGGAATAGAGAACCTCTGTCAGTATATCTTTGGTTGGGACTTGTGACTTAACAGTTCGTGATAAGTCTAGCTGTATCAGTTTGATGTCTTTGGACAATTCCACTGTCCAAAATATAGCACAGAAATATCAAGAAATTGTTCAGTTTTTTTTAAGTTTTGAGTTGAATTTTGGTCGACAAGAACTTGGGAGAGAAGAATATGTTGCCAAATCTGGACATCAGGGAACCTGGTGTCTTGGGTAAGTAACATTTTTAGTTTTGCTTTATTGTTAAAATTTGAATTACCCATTGAATTTTACACTGTTGACTTGATTTGTTTTAATTTTACAACCACCAATGAAATGAATGAACTGAACAGACACACTCTTTATTGAGTATTTTGTGTTCTGGCAAGTAGCATGGCACAACTTATGGTGTGTATTTTAGTGGATTTCTGATAGCTTTTTTCAGCCTTTTTCTTTTCTTTTACAGTATTTCCAAGAAGGAGGTTTCTCAAAAGCGTGCGTCTAGTAGTAGTAGTAAGCCTAGTTGTAGTGGAACTAACCTCCATACCACTACTAGATCTACCACTAGGGCTATTAGACAACTTTTCGTGGGTCGTGAAATTTCCCATAAGTTTATAGTTGATGAATCATCAGCTATTTAGCAATTTGTGTTTTTAAACAAAATTATTGTACTCATACATGTGAAGTTGTACATTATCAACAGTAAGCTTATATAGTATCTTTTAAGAGCATAAAAGATGTTGTTATTTGAAGATAAGAAACTCTTTTTATCTGTATTGTACATGAAAATATAACTTCATGGGTCGCTTTGAATAGTAAGCCTTCACCTTTCTAAACAAAACAATGACCGACTGTTTCAATATATTTTCTTTTTTTTTACATTAAAGGGATATGTTCACTAACTGTTTGACCAAAAAAAAAAAAATCTCAGAATCTGGAATTTTTTAGCTTACTCTCCTACGAACTTTAAGCCTTCAAACACACGTGTACGCCGTTTGAACGTCGAAATAATAAGACTGCGTTATATAGAAACACAATAGACAGAAAATGAAAGATAAATGTTAAGGTAGGGATATAATTGAAGGAATTATATGATTTTCGTGCATTAGTAGTACTTCTGAAGGCTATTCCCCTTTAATGAAAATGAAATGAAATGAAATGTATTAAGGAGCATCAGCACCAAATGGGCTATATAGCTCCAGAACACGATAAAAATAAACATGTCAAAACAAAATTAAAACAAACATGAAATAAATAAACACAAATTATCACAGAACGAAGAAAATTAAAAACATATTCCCCTTTAATAACACTATTTCAAAGATAACAGTAAATGGTAACGTGGCTGGGTATTAGAAGTTACATCTGGAATTGATGGCAACCCATGCTGTGTATGATATCTATTATCATTCCGAAGATGAAACATATTCAATCAATCATCTTCTGCAGGATATTCATGAGGAATCAGTTAAATTTTTGGATATTGTGTGAGTAGACAATGTTACTCTTTTGGAGAAACTTTGGGAGACATCGTGCACTTGGTAGAAGGAGTGATAATCCAACAGTGTACCAATTTGGGTAATATAACTTGTATTCCAATTATGAAAAAAGAAAGAAAATACTTTCACAGTGTGATCATATATATTTACTATGAATCGAATTCATTATTAATTAATAATAACATGGACAGGATGATCCAAAAGATGAGTCAACCCCCTTTCCAGAACATACAGATCAGATATTTTGATGGTTCTCTCTCGATTATTATGAGTTCAACTAATTGCCAAAAGTTATAACATGTATTATTTATTGTTTCAGAGATATCAAGAAAATAAATTGCGCGTACAAAGAAATTTATGCTAGGGGCACACGCGCGTATTTTTTCGCCCGATTGCGGCGAATTTTAAATTCGCCCGAAAAAGTACGCTCGTGTGCCCGGTCTTATTCAACGGCGATTTTTTTACAAATCGCCGGCATAAAAATGTTAGATATTTTTGGCCGATTATTTTTACAGGCGATTAAATTCGCCTGCAAATTCGCTCGTGTGCCCCTACCCAGTGTATTTTATTGACCTTTCAACCAATCAGGCGTCTTGTTTATATCGTGACGTAATGATGTAATGTAAAAATGGCCGATGAAGAATTTTGTCCACAAAGAGAAAATGAATTGGTGGCTCTGTGGTCCCAGAGGTCATGTCTATTTTATATATCGACCCCTGCCTTCTGATCTATATCATCCTCATCCCTACTGTAGTCAGGCCGTGGTCACACATACGTACGTCAAGTGTCGGTTTTTCCTATCCGTCAGTTGAATTCGTGACGTAATGGAAAGAAACCTGTTGGATTGCATCAGTGTGGTCACACATACAAAAAAATAGCGATGGCCATCGTAATACGCCCACTTTACTAATGGCAGCCAATTCGTTCGGGGAGGTTGACAAGAGTTGTCAGTAAATGGAAGTTTATGAGAGTAACATTTTCATTTTACAGGAATTTTGTTAGTTTTTTTCTATATGTTTATGAACTAAAAAATTTCATTGTGATAAATCACTGAAATATGAACAAAGCAAGGGCAATAAGTAAAGTTGTTTTTTACTGATTTTCAATATGTTTCATTCTAAATTGATTACTAACACTCACAGCTTCATCAAATACATCGAATCACCAGCTCCCTATATTGTGTCCATAACTTTGAGAATGCAACATGCTAAAAAAATTAACACGTTTTAAAGAACAAGGGCAATAACTCAAAAAAAATTATTAATGTTTCTAATTTTCGATAGGGTTAATCCCAATGTCATGACAAACACTCACATCGAGTTTCATCAAAATCCATCAAGAAACCAGCTCTCTATCGTGTTCACAACTGTGAGAGCGTTACGGGCTGAAAAATTAACACATTTTAAAGAACAGGGGCAACAACTCATAAAATATTTATTAATGTTTCTGATTTACAATAGGGTTAATCCTAACGTCATGACAAACACAAACACCAAGTTTCATCGAAATCCATCAAGAAACCAGCTCTCAATTGTGTTCACAAAGTATCTTCAAGGGCAATAACCTATCAAATATGTTTTGCTTTGTCTGATTTTCAATAGGCTTCTTCCTTAGATGATAATAAACACTCACAGCAAGTTTTATCAAAATCCATCAAGAAACCAGCTTTCTATCGTGTTCACAACAATTGTGGACAGAATATTTCAATGCCAAGGTCGACATTAACACAGACGACAGTTTGTGAACGTGGATAGGTAGGTAGACATGAATTATATGTTTCAACCCACCAGTCTTGCAAATCTACATTAGTTGAATGCGCAACTCGAAAACTGAAGCTTAGAGATCTGCAAGACTCTCCAGTTGCCAGGTACCTGAAAGAAAATTGAAAAACCCGATATAATGTTTTAAATATTGATTTGATGTTTCAGTGGTAACGAAAATCCATTCAGCAGCAATATAGCGACCAGCACAAGCAGCACAAAAAAGTGTCGCTATCGTACATAAAACATATATATCTGAGCAGAGACGATAATTATGCGAACACCACCCAACCACCACATCAGTATAATTTTCAGCAGCAGCAGCTACATCACCAAAAATACACTAGCCTGTAGAATTTGTAAACTAAAAACCGTTTCGGTGTTTGTTATTATCCAGAGGCAGGATTGCCTAGCAATTATTTTAGGTAATTTCCTAATAAATTATTAGATTGCCAGCCGTTCTTCTGGAGATATTATGATAGTGTGATGTTATAGAGAATAAACCATCACAGACGTCCCCAATATTAACAAGCTCATTAATGTTATAACTACAATTATACCTTATTCAACTGTTACCTAGTTATCTAATTTTAATCTGTTATTAATCTTTTTATGTTTTAATTGTACATTGTTGTGCTATATAGAGAATCTCACCCGAGTGTCTTTTGATATCAGATATATCAACACAAGTTGATAAAGTGGAAAAACTCCGAGGCTTGCCGAGGAGTTTTTCCACTTTTATCAACGAGTGTTGATATATCTGATATCAAAAGACACAAGGGTGAGATTTTATTTATCATCCAATATCATTCTAAAATCGAAATATGCGAAACAACAACTTTCGAGGGGTGAACTGCAGATTATTGAAAGAACTTTCGAAGGGCGAAATCAATTTGACGTCATTGTTATTAAGACGTCATTGGGCGAATTGTTTATCACGTGACCATATTGGCCAATCAATGATTCAGAAAAGCAGTATCTCCTAGTAGATATAGTGCAGTAGATACTGCTTTTTATCATACAAGCGATATCTACTGTAGAATACCTTATTGGGTGATAAATCTCCTTATAATCTGTTCTATATCAATTGTTAAATAATTAATGTCAATGGACAATGTGGTAATCGTACACAGTTTCGCATACGTTTGACGTACATAAATCTGACATACGTATGTGTGACCACGGCCTTAGACAATTAAAATTTATTTTCGTGTCTACACTTCGAGCCAGGTCGGAACGTTTGTTCAAAGACTGTGCTTATGAGCATTTATAATGCAAAGCTTTTTTCAGTAAGACGCAAGTTACATAGTTTGGTTTTATTTGTGTAGGCATTGGCTCTGCTATCAAATCTTTGTTTGACCCAAAAATTCAAGTTTTATGTTCATTTGTGTCAGTGCTTGTAGATTACATTTTTTGTTTGGCATTCACAGTACTCATTCTAGACTTTTTGATGTCGGTGCTTTACAAGAGTCGTCTCCTACAATGGGGTTTGAGTGGTTCTGTGACAACTTCGTCCACGTACATGTCATCTGTTGACATTTTTCCGAGACGATTTTTGGGCAGTGACTTTTATAGTTTTCTAGCCAACGGTTTTCTTTTACTAACAAATATCATCGGATATATATACAGTTACTCACTAGAATTCAGAATTATTGTCTTTCGTTGCTGGATGGCCTTGATTTCGGGTAGATTTTGATGGATTAAAATATTAATTCTTACACAGTAACAAATACACGTCCATGACACAAGGGGCAGATAACTCGAAATTATTATCTACAGTCGGATATTTTCCATTTAATAAATCTTCAACAGTTTGAGGTAAAGTAGACTTTAAATCTTTATGTTTTTAGCGTTTAAAAATTCAAAAAATTCAGACTGTCCCTTTAATTATAGAAAACTGGCCTGCAAAATTTAAAGCTTCTTGTAGTATTTTTTTTTATATTGATGGGTAAAATTCAACAATGTCAAAACAAAGGAAAATGTAGCCTACTTATTTTTATCATCAAGGCTGCCAAACCAATCAATGACAGACAATGAATTTTTCCATAAGTTGACATTGTTTTTTGAACGGAAATCGTGAACTATGTTGGCAATTGTCATCTTACTTGTCTAACTTCAGTAGGGACGCAATCTGAAATAAACTCTGAGTAAAAACATTTTTCAGGTTCTATTTTAATATTTTTATATCGCTCTACATTTATGTATTTGTTGTGTATTTGGATAATTACAACACTAAAATATAATCATGACTTGTTTATTTAAAGTCCAGGAAACTAACAGACTCTATGAAGAAGAGTTGAACAAGGGAAGTAACTAAGTTAACACAATAAATCAGTCCTATGGCTTTATATATGACAGTAATGAGCACTATTTTAACAGTAAAAATATTTTGTTATTAATAAATTCAAGAAAGATAACATTATTTAATAAAACAATAGTAAAACAACAATTTAACAATAACATATAAAGACAAGTCTAATTTGCACTTAAATTATATTTGTATAAATTCAATAAAGATAAAATTAAAGATAACATTATTCAATGAAAAAACAATAACAATAACCACTGCATCCCCCCAAAAAATGTAATCGGTACATTACGTTTGCATTTTGTGATAAATTCTGGTTTTAACATTTTGTTAGCAACAGAATCTGAATTCATCTCCCGGAAACACATTTCTAATAAGACAAAAACATTGATGACTTTTTCATTGATATACGTCTAGCAGTTTAATCATATGTGTCTGGTCATTCAATTGTTGATTTTAAACTACTTAACAAGTTAGCATTTCTATGACATTTTTTAAAAAGTTCCCCAATATGCTTCCTCCTATATATGCAATTATGTCTCTTTCATCACTGTCAATGCCTTTGACTTTGAGTTTGAAAAAAAAACTATTGATGTGAATAAGTTTTTCAAAATACTTCAACAAAAGAAAAATTACAGAATTATACTTGAATGAAATACTTTCCAACTTTTCTCAGCATTGGACTCCTGTTGTGGTGAGAATGTGTGTACAAAATTTAATAATTCACCAGATAATTCATTATTTATATGTAGGCCTAACTCATAACTATGTATATTTTGTACATGATTTATGATACAAATAATGGAGGTGCTGTACGTTACAGACTGTGCACGCTAAATATCCATCGACAGTTGGAAATTAAAAATAAGAGTAGGATAATGACACTGTCCTGTTAAAATTGCCCAATTGCACACTGAATGTCATTTACTGATCCTCATTAGACCAAAATGTGCTGATAAAATTATATTTATAACTCCATTTCACTTCATAGAATTTATTTTTTATCATATTTGATAATTTCGAACAATAACTGAATATATTGAGCATAAAAAAAATTATACATGCTAGAATACAAAAATCACCCATTCACCAGTCTTCTTGATCATCTTACTAGAACACAATAAAAAACAAATCCAAGAACAAAAAAAAAGTATCAATTAAATCAAAAATAAAATATTTACTTGAAAATAAATTACAATACAAACCTATTTACCAATAAGAAAAATGAGCTTGCCTGTATTTTCTCAATCAAAAATAAGGGTTGGATTTATGTTTTGTAAGGAATGAATAATGGACATTAATTCAGATGGTGATATATTAATGAGCTGTTGCTAAAACTGAAAAAAATATAATTATATTCACTATTGGTTTATTATTAATCATACTTTTACTAAATTAAACCAAAAGTTTCGGAAAACAGCAATCAAAATGGGTATTGACATGGCCATTATCGGACACTTATTTACATTAACTTTTTTTCATTTTTTATACGCCCACGTACATGAATATGTGGTCGTATATTGTCGTCACCCCTGTCCTTCCGTCAACATTTCTTGTGAGCACTATAGACACCACAGTTTTCATCTGATTTTGATGAAACTTCCTGTGATCCTTTAGATTGATAAGATCTCGGTCAAGTTCGAATTTGACGTATTTTAGATGAACGGTTTTTGATTTATTGTCCTTGACTTAGTAAAAACGCGTCAAAATTGTGATAATAAATAATGTTTTTGTTTCACAGGTCAAGAACATTTACATTTTTTTTTATTATTCTTTTAAGCCAGCCGCAGCATGTATGACTAGCTATTATTATAAATTTTCAATATATTATAATGTACATCATTATTTTTTTTATAATAAAAATATATTTATGATAAAAATAAAGTTCATTATATCGGGTGGGCCTAAAGTAATGTCCCAACTTCTGATCTTCACTATTATCCAAAGCCTTTACTCAAATGCACTAAAATTTTACAAGTTATTAGTTTATAATATTATCTACCTTTGGTACGAGTTTGAATGATATAGCGTCATTAACTGTTAAATGGCATACAAAACAAAATCAGAGGCCGAAAAATGCTATGCCGGAATGTTGTCATACCATTCGTTTCTTTTAAGAGGTGATCAATATGACCCCCATCTTCATTCTGTATAGCTCTCAGTCGCTTTTTCCAAGAGCCAATACATTTTCTGACTTCAACAGCTGGAATGTGATCCCAGCATGTTCGAATTTTTGCCTCGAGTTCTGTATCTGTGAATAAAGTTGTGCGACCTTTATATACCTTTTCCGAGAGTGAGTCCCAGATGTTGTTAGCTAGGGGTATAAAATCTAACTGGGCAGTTTGTTTTATCATCATCTAGGCCCTCTGTCTAAACATTTTGGCACCTCAAACCCAGGAACATCCCATATGACACTTGATTGACAGGTGGCACCATGCACATGCAGGGATAATTTCAGAAGACTCTCTAATTTAGTTTTGTATGCCATTTAAAGGTTAATGATGCGATATTTCTCAAACTATCTAGAGATAGATAATATCATAAACTAATCATATACAAATTTTCAGTCCATTTGAGTAAGTGCTTTGGATAATAGTGAAGGTCAAAAGTTGGGACATTACTTTAGGCCCACCCGATACATAGTAGGCCTACTTTAAAAGAAATTGAACCTAAGCTAATGTAGGTAATGTTAACAAAGCTATATTTCTTATTTCAGGTGTACATATATAAGATACTGAGCAAAATATTAATACAGAACTTGTAACATGTAATTTCATGCCGTACGATATTAAGACAGTTTATATATTTCTATATCGACCTACATATTTGAATGTATTAAGGGCAAGGTAAACCTCAGCCATTTTGAAATTGACTGAAAATTTCCCAAAAATTTATTTCTAAATTAGACATGGGGCCCTTGGATACAAATTTCCAAAATGTGCAGAAAACCATCAAAAGCAAAATTTGGGGAAGCAATTCCTTTAAAATTCAAAGTGCACTTGATGAACCCAAATTTTCTCAGTCAAAATAGTACAAAATTCAATTCTACTAACTCCCAGAAAACACAATAATGACATAACTGAAACTATCCAAACTCACTTCAACATAACCTCACATAATCCTACTACAACAGTCGAGTCTTATTTTATCAAATACATTGATTATTAAGTCACAATTCAACATGTTTATCATCCATGCACCACATTGTAAACAAGATGGCGGATTCTCCAACTAAACAAACATGCCTTGAAATGATGTTATAATGCAATAGCAACAATGTAAATTGACGTATTTACCTGAAAATTTGTGTAATTGTCCATTCGACAACAGTAGAATCCGATAATCAAGCCTGTTGATTTTGTAAACCTTGGATAAACATTACTAAACAAGATTATTTAGAGCACAGTCGTTTCATCATCCTTCACCCTTCGTGTCCGTTTTGTATGTAACACTACGCAATTGCAATTAAAGGCAATTTCAATCGACTATTTTTATACGCCCACATGAAATGTGGAGCGTATATTGCCGTCACCCATGTCCGTCGGTCCGTCCGTCCGTCCGTCCGTCGGTCTGTCCGTCCGTCCACAATTGCTCGTTAACACTCTACAAGTCTCAATTCTTTACGGATTTGGATGAAACTTGCTGAAATTGTTTATTATCACCCAAGGATGAGCCCTATTGAAAATCAAAAGAATCGAAAAATATTTAGTATGAATTATTGCCCTTGTTCTTTAAAACGCGTTCGATTTTTAGCTTGTTAACACTCTACAAGTCACAATTCTTTACGGATTTTGACAAAACTTACTGAAATTGTTTATTATCACCCAAGGATGAACCCTATTGAAAATCAAAAGAATCGGAAAATATTTGATATGAATTATTGCCCTTGTTCTTCAAAACGCGTTTGATTTTTAGCTCGTTAACACTCTACAAGTCACAATTCTTTACGGATTTTGACGAAACTTGCTGAAATTGTTTATTATCACTCAAGGATGAACCCTATTGAAAATCAAAAGAATTGAAAAATATTTAATATGAATTATTGCCCTTGTTCTTCAAAACGCGATTGATGTTTAGATTGTTAACACTCTACAGGTCACAATTCTTTATGGATTTTGACGAAACTTACTGAAATTGTTTATTATCACCCAATAATGAACCCTATTGAAAATCAAAAGAATCAAAAAAATATTTAATATGAATTATTGCCCTTGTTCTTTAAAACGCGTTGATTTTTAGGTTGTAAATACTCTAGAAGGCACAATTCTTTTTCAATTAGATTTTAATGAAACCTATTAAAATATTTGATATGACATATTTCCCTTCTTGTTCAAAATAGGTTTTAGTTTTTAGCTCATAAACAGAGAAGAATTTTGACTAAACTTGATGAATGCTTAACCCTTGATGAAATCGAGAAAAAAAATGTTTGGACGACACTTAATTTAAGTTCTGAATGAAATGTAGGCCTATGACTACAGGTTGAATATTTGATGGTTGCTGTTTTCTGCCAAATGTTCTTTCTCAAACAAAGCTGCCAGTGGGCGTATATTACCTTGCCTGGCAAGCTATCTTGAATAATATGAAGCATACAACAATGAAATAAAAATAAAACTCAAAAAGTAAAGATAAAACATTTCAGAATCTGTCTACACAAAAATATTAAAAGCGAACTATATTCTGAGCGTATGTGTACCCTTCTTAGTGATAGGGCTATCCCAGCGCTGAAATGTGTAAATTTTTAAAAAATACTAATAATCTAGCAATTGTCAATGCGTTCATTTTAGTTATGTGAATAATTTGGTTCATAAGTCGGCTGACAAAATATTTATCATTGTGATAAATGATTGATACAAAAAGATGATGATATCCGAAAAAAGCACCCTATTACCTGTCCAAAACATCACATGACCATTACGTCACCGTTGCTATCCAAAAATAAATAGTGAAAAAAGTCAAAAAAAATATATTTTTATCATTCCAACTACTTGAATGTTTTTTTTACGCAATTGTATAAGGAAATCTAATTACTTAATTAAAGTATTTAAAGTTATAAACGCTAAATAAAATATAGAAAATGTATGGGTGGACAGATGTGTAGCGGCGGTTTAGCCCGAAAAAATCCACTTAAAAAGCAGGCTTACATTGATTTAGCAAATGATTTGTGTAATTCCTTCTACATTCCCAGCACATAGCCATATTATATTTTCTTTGATAAAACTCACAGTCTTTCGTTTTTTTTTGAAGGTCAAACATAGCGCCCCCAATAGGTCATATGCCTAAGTAAGCCTGGGTCTATATAAATCGATACCGTTTTCAACCAGTGGATGAAAATCAAGCAGAAAATAACTATGCACTAATGTTAAATATGATTTTGATTAAACATAATATATATAGATTCATTTGTCTTTAACTTTGACAGTGATGTATTATAGAAGGCTACCTAAACTCATTACAGGTACAGGTTAGGCCTAATCCTCAAGTAGGTCTATTGAAAAAACTAATGTCAGAGTTAATCGGACAAACATGTGTATAAATATCCTGTCCACGTGCTTTCTCGCTCTTTTTCGTGTGAGACTTCGGTAAGATTAGACACTTCTGCTACAACCGCCATAATGGAAAGGAAACTAGCAAAATTTCTACAAAAAGCCATAGAAGATCCATCCGGAGAACAGCATTTAACACCATTGCTGTTGTCAGATAGCAAAGGCTATCATTTAAAATGCTCCGGCAGCTCAAAAATAGAGCAAACTATTTTGATTCGTGGTAAGGGTGGAAGGAGGGTGACTGAGGCTTTGGAGTGGCTAAAATCAAATTTGGCTGAGGAAGTAGAGAATAGGGGGCCTCTGTCGGTGTATATTTGGCTTGGGACTTGTGACTTAACATCTCGTGATAAGTCTGGCTGTATCAGTTTGGTGTCTTTGGACAATTCCACTGTCCAAAATATAGCCCAGAAATACCAATAGATTGTTCAGTTTTTCAAGTCCTTTCCAACATGCAAAGTGACATTTTTAGAGGTTCCTGTTTACTCCATTTCTCATTGGAATCAGTATAAAAAACATAAAGATCCTTCAGTTTTTAGTGACCAGGACAAACAATTGGTGAATCAGATTTTGGAATTAAACTCCATCGTCCATGATCTGAATTCATCAATTGGTAGTCATTCTCCTAATTTCTGTGTGGATCTTTATAAACTGTCCAAAAAAACTACAAAAAAGAATTCCGTCACCTCCACTTCCCCCAAAACCACACAATCCTACTCCTTCAATCTTTACAAAGATGGCATTCATTCCACAGGTATGTTGTCCAAAGTTTGGATGAAGAAAATTACGTACCAAGCCATCAAAGATTGTTGGAGTTGATCAGTCAGTGAAGGTCCTCTTTGCTGGACTGAATACCAGCTGTTTTGGTTCACACCATAACCACTTGCAGGGTGTTGATATAGATTTTGGAGTGTGAGGGCTTTCTTCGCTATCTGATTCTATTCAATACTCCTGTATTGGACACAGACAAGAAAGTGAACAGTTTGGTGGAGTTTTACACGATGCAAGAATTAATTGCCACTTGCAGGGTGTTGATATAGATTTTTGAGTGTGAGGGCTTTCTTCGCTATCTAATTCTATTCAATACTCCTGTATTGGACAAAGGAACTAAACAGTTTGGTGGAGTTTTGCACAATATCAGAATCTGTTGCACCAAGTATTGGAATATTATCAACTGTTTGATTTGGTTTTGAAAATCATGGCAATAAATCGTTTTCAAAAACTTCGAAAATTTAATCGACCTTCAGGAAGACATTGTAAACGTCGGCCAATCAAACTTAAGATCAAATTGGATGACATTTTAAAGACATCAGAAACTTTGGTGAATTACAAGGTATCAAAGGGTCCTGGTATAAGTTTGAAATTCAAAAAAACACCAGTGTTTGATGGCTACAGGATAATTGACTTAGACCAACTTCAAAAACATGTGTCTGAAATCACCATTGTGATTGTGTTCTAAGGCACAAATGTGTGCATTGATCAACCGTCCTGTGGTTAAATTGGTAGCTGAGAAACAAAGACTTGGATTGGCTTCCATCATGCAAGCTGAATGTCAGGGATGTGGTCAGAAGTTTCTACTATCAACATCTCAAAAAACAACATCATCATCGGGTCTGAAAAGATTTGATATAAATTTGAGAGCTGTTTGGGGAACCATGGTGACAGGTAGTGGACTTAACCATTTATCAGAATGCCTCGGAACAATGGGAATTCCATCAATGTCGCAGCCCACGTTCACTGCCATTGAGCAGGAAATTGGTAATTGGTGGTACCAAGTCCTCAAAGAAGACATGTTGATTGCTGGAGCTGAGGAAAAAAGGCTTGCTGAAGAAAGAAACGACTATTATCAAGGCGTTCCTGCAGTAACAGTCGTTTGTGACGGTGGCTGGAGCAAAAGAAGTCATAAGCATACCTATAATGCTCTTGGAGGTGTTGGCATCATCATCGGACAAGTGACACGGAAGTTGCTCCATATCGGCATCCGTAATAAATACTGCTACACATGTTCGTTAGCTGAGACCAGACAAAAAGATCCTGGACAACATGACTGCTACAAAAATTGGGATGAGTCCAGTCAAGCTATGGAGGCTGATATAATTGTGGAAGGCTTCATGAATGCTGAGAAAGATCATGGTATTCGCTACATGCGCCTTGTTGCTGATGGAGACAGTTCCGTGTATGCAAGAATACAGGAGAGTGTACCAATTTGGGGTCCACATGTTTCTAAGTTGGAATGTGCAAACCATGCGTGTAAATGCCTCAGAAGCAGCCTGGAAAAATTGGTTGACAGACTACCCAAACTAAAGGGAAGAGGAAAGCTAACTTTGCAGACCAGAATTAGAATTGTGTCTTCTGTTCGATGTGCTATTCGCATGAGGTCGTCTGAAGAAAACAGATCCCTGGCTTGTAAAAAATTAATTCATGACATTAAAAACTGCATTTTTCATGTTTTTGGCGATCATACTAGGTGTTCTGAATTCTGCAAGAAGTCCTCAGGTGAAACTCTTAGTACAGCAAACAATTCTACCTCGACTGAAGATGGACTAACTGATTCTGTGATTTCAATTGTGGGAGATCAACATGACTTTTGGACTGATGGTTGTTCTTTACAAGACCAAGAAGATTCTAGATTAGCGTTACCAGGAAGAGGATTGTCTGGGGATGACCAGGAAATCATTAAAGAAGTTTCTCCACTACTCAACCGAATTGCATCCAAAGCTGAAAGATTACTTGGCAATTTTACAACAAATCTAGCTGAGGCCTAGATGAATATTCGTGCCAAGTTTGATGGTGGAAAAGTCTTCAACAGAATCTGTTGCATCTGATGCTCTAGGGGATCTTGGCACTGCAGATGCTATGGTGGTGCTCTTGGGCAAAATTTGGGAACCATGTGGTCACCTATTGTTTGGAAAAAGGTCACAAACACAGAACCAACCAGTTCTTTTAGATGTCTGTACAACAACAGGGAGAAGCGTCTTGAACTTCAGCGTTTGCTTAGTGCTAGACCTGCTTATAAAGCCAGACGTTGGAAAAAACGTATGCTAGGGAAGAAACAAAGTGATTCCGCAAAAGCTCGTCAGGAATATGGGCCAGATGCGATTGAGGTTGTTGCTGATCACTCTTCTCACCAGCTTTCAATTTTGAAGACGAAATTCTACTCAGATTCCGTTACAGTGTCCCAAGAGCAGGTGAAGGAGATTTGTGAAGCAACAATCTCCCAGTCGGATTCAGTCAGGTGGCACGAAGAAAGGAGGAAAAGACTGACTTCATCTAATGTTGGAGATATCGTGGCAAGAAATCCTAAAACTAAAGTGACACCATTCATCAAGCGTCTTTTGTATTCCACATTTAAAGGAAACCGGTTCACAAGATCTGGATTAGCTGCAGAAAAGGCAACAGTTTCTGAGTATTGTGCAAAGAAAAGTGAAGAGGGTGACCCAGTCAGAGTACAGCAGACAGGATTGCAGATTCTTCAAAGTAAGCCATTTCTTGCTGCAAGTACAGATGGAATTGTAACGTCATTAACATCTGGTGAAAATGGATTACTTGAAGTCAAAAATCTTCTATTGGGCAAAAACTACACATTCTTGGAGGCAACCAAATCTGTATCAAATTTCTGTTTAATGGAGTCTGGTGAAAATCAACTGATGCTGAGGAGAAATCATAAATATTACTACCAAGTTCAAGGTCAACTTAATGTCTTTGAAATGAAGTGGTTGGATTTTGTTGTAAGATCTATTTCTCCACATCAGCTCCATGTTGAGAGAATTTTTGTCGACAAGAACTTGTGGGAGAAGAAGATGTTGCCAAAGCTCACATCATTTTACTATGCTTGTTTGTTACCAAAACTGGCTGCACCAAGATATGGGAAAAGTCCAGGCATCAGGGAACCTGGTGTCTGGGTAAGTAACATTTTTATTTTTGCTTTATTGTTAGTATTTAGGATGTATACCCATTGAATTTTACACTGTTGACTTATTTCTTTTGTTTTTACAGTAATAAAAACCACCAATGAAAAGAATGAACTGACACACTTTATTAATAGATTATTTTGTGTATTTAGTGGGTTTCTGATAACTATTTCTTTTCTTTTACAGTATTTGCAGAAAGAAGTTTCTCGCAAACGTAAGTCTAGTAGTAGTAGTAGTAGTAGTAAGCCTAGTTGTAGTGGAAGTAAACTCCAAACCACCACTAGATCTACCAGATCTACCACTAGATCTACCACTAGGACTATTAGACAACGTTTTGTGGGTCGTGAGATTTCCCATAAGTGGATAGTTGATGAGGATGAGGATAACTGTAAATGGTACCGTGGCAGGGTATTAGAAGTTACGTCTGGAATTGATGGCAACCCTGATGCTGTGTATGATATCTATTATCATTCCGAAGATGAAACCTATTCCATCAATCATCTTGTACAGGATTTTCAGGAGGAATCTGTGAAATTTTTGGATATGTGAGTAGACACATTACTCCTTTGGAGAAACTTTAGATGTGCTGTGTGGTGAGTGGACACATTACTCCTTTGGAGAAACTTTAGATGTGCTGTGTGGTGAGTGGACACATTACTCCTTTGGAGAAACTTTAGATGTGCTGTGTGGTGAGTACACATTACTCCTTTGGAGAAACTTTAGATGTGATATTAATTTAAAAGGTCGATCATTCGGAACATTGGCTTGCGATTCAAAATTCGATTCCTGAAAGAGGTGGCCTCCACGTGGCAAGAATTGGACAGTTTTATTGCTTAGATTTAATTACAATCAACAAAACTGACTAACTACCTCATATGACCTTATTTTAAGTTGCAAATTTAGGTGTCAAAACACTCCCTTATAAATTTTAAAAAAACATCAATGAATTAAAAATGAAAACTTGTAGCAATAATTGATATTGATATGACATTTGATAATAATAAATTGCATAGTTTGATAGTATAAGTAAATCTCTTTTAAAAGTAGAATGCCTGTACAGTCCACCATACTCAATAAAAAAAAAAGTAGTCCAAAAAAAAATGGCTGACTTACTGAGAAATTTTTACTATTTTGTCTAAAGTTTTCTGTTGAATTGGATTTATTTTTGCAGATTCCAAGCCTAGGTTATTGTCTTTTAGTTATAGAAGGTTTGATTCATCGTAAAAAAAATAATGAAGTGATGAAGGTGTTCTTAGTTTTTGGGAGTTAGTAAACAACTCAATTTGGACAAATATTTTGTAAGTACATCTAACTAAAGTTTTTTTTTAAAAATTTATCAACTTTTTTAGTGATTATTGAACTTATTACATGCCTTGATACCTGTAGCAGCTTGTTTACATGCCTAGGGAACTAGAATGTGTCTTGGTTTTGCCAACTTGCAAGGTTTACCTTGCCCTTAAGCAATATTTTGTTATCGTAAGATATTGAGTGATAAATGTGTTTGTTATCTAATATGATTGAACTGAATTTTAAATAATAATTAAAGAAACAAATATCAAGTGTGTTTTTTATTTCATTCCAAATACATTGGTCGAATTTAATAATTTCCAAATTATGCTCCCCCGGTCTCCATACAAAAAAAAATGATTCCAGTCCAGTTACTGTCAGATGCATCATTACTTAATAAAAAGAATTATGATCACGCTCAAATGTGCATAAACATTTACAATCGTCCAACTTAATTACAGGACACTTAATTTCAAATAAACCATAGCAAGGATTTAAATCAAAATTTAAAATCGTTTTGTCAGGACTAGGCCTAGCCCCAAGCCATGGTGAATACCGATTAACAACAATCCCACATGGATAAACATTTACTGCAAAATCTTGAACCTGAAAGAAAAAAACACAAATTTGATACTGCTTTTACGATTGAGAACTGGTGGTGATTATTTAATTTATATCATATATCAATTTCTTTTTGTCAAATTATAAGCGAAATTATTTAATACAATAGGCCAAAATAAAATTGTTTTTAATTTAGTCTCGAATGAGGCCCCAAAAACTTGCGATTTTCCGCACCTCCATGGGTGCGGGGGTTTTAAACGTGTTTATTTATCTTGAATTCACAAAACTTTGATATATTTGGAAAGAAGGATGATTTTGTAGTTTAATCGTAGTTTAATCATTCCATCAATATCCCCCTACACCTTACAGACCATGTATGCGCGTCCATCAAAGTTATTTGCCCGAGAAACGCCATTGAATGCTGCACGCGCAAGGTGTGGAAAAGTGTTTGTGGCCTAGTTTTTATACACCCACGGGAAATGTGAAGCGTATATTGTCGTCACCCATGTCCGTCTGTCCACAATTGCTCGGAAACACTCTACAGGTCACAATTCTTGACGGATTTTGATGAAACTTGCTGGTAATGTTTATTACCACTCAAGGATGAACCCTACTGAAAATCAGCAAAATCGAAAAATGTTTACTATGAATTATTGCACTTGTTCTTAAAAAAATGTTCAATTTTTAGCTCATAAATACTACAGGAAGCACAATACTGGACAGATTTTGCTATAACTGTCAAATATATTTGTTTAAAGTCGAAGCCAGTGGCCGTTTATTACCTTGCCTGGCAAGCTATCTTCATATTTATATGTATATTCATGACGTCTCATTAATAAAGGCGTATATAAATAATATAAATAATAGTACTTGAATATCAAAGAGTGACGTCACGATTGTCTTTTAAATTATTTTATTTATGCATTTAAGTCATTAAGACCATCCAGTTCGTCAATAGCAAAATTTCTCAAGTCCACAAAAATACAAACACCCGAAACAGTACATATCACATTTGATAAAATCCCAATCACAAACGACCAGGAAATTGTCCCTGTTTCAAATTCGTTTACAAAATGTTTGTTTTGAATTCTTCTAAAATATTCTTTTATTTTAACTGCAAATACCACCATTGACATTATCTGCAGACTCACTAAAAATAAATTAATACACAAAATACATTGAAATGCTTAAAGATTACGAAGAAAGTTTACCTTATTAACATATATAGGCTGGCCTTGATACGAGTTAAATGGGAGGTCTGACTTTTTTGGAGGTAAAATATTTTATATATCATAAATAAAAACTATCGACCAAAATCTGAAGAAATATGTTCCTTAGTTCTTATTTAAATTATCTCTGTCAATGTTTTAAAGCCAATTTTCATAATAGGTAAACGTAATCGTTTTAAATTTGCTGTTATTTGTTTGAAATAAGCAAAATCAATGCTTAATAATGGAGAAATATGTTTCCTATTTATTCTGAAAGCAGAGACATTGAAGTAAATATCGTATTTAGAAATATTTTTACGTATAATTTTAACTATTTAGAAATATTTTTACGTATAATTTTAACTGTTTCGTTCATGAAAAAAGGTCAAAATACTCACTGTTAACTCATGTCTATATTTTCACTCACCTATACAGAATGTAAGAAGACAGATGGCCAGGATTATTGGTCTAGATTTTGTTTTAGATGGAATAAAAGCAGATATCATGAACAGTAAAAATGCAACAAGATAGCACATCACTGCTAGAATTGAGAATATCTGGGCCGACATGGTAAAATCTGAAACATAAAAGGTTAACTTGTATGGCATTGGAATACCTGAAGTCGAATTGATATTTGGATTAGGAGTCTATTTCCGGTAATCGTTCGTAAGTCTCCATTGACTGAAGCTAACGTAGAGTTGCTTTAGACCTAGAGTATATGTAAATAATCCCCAGAAGTACTGCAACTGCACAAAAATCGCACTACCCCTTCAATTATACCCCTACCTAAACATTAATCTTTCATTTTATGTATATGTGATTTCTATCTAAGGCATAGTCTCAATGAAAAACAGTCGTTATGACTTTCAAACGCTGATAATTATGTATACACGGGAATTTGAAAAATCTTAAATTTCGAGGGAGAGCTGTGCACATAACAGACCACATAAGCAAAACAATTCCAGGTTCTGATACTAAAATTGTATTGGATGAACGGAGGGTCGATGTCTCCATTTAGAAGTATAAATGGATCGACGGCTGCTGCCATGATGCCTAAAGGTAATAAAACGTTTGTAAAGCAAGACAATTCCGTTGAACAAAAAGTACGTCTAAAGGATAGCAAAACAAGAGGAATATTTGTGTAGTAGTGAACTCCTCCAAAGATAAAAAAGCATATGGTGTTTCGAAAAGAGTGAGAATTGTCAGCTTTGTGCCCCACCCTTATCACTATTATAAAAGTTCACAATCAGATCAATTTATATCAACTTCTAGGAAGGTACTTGCATCCTTCTGTTCGATGTGGATGTCGATTGAACTGGGATTTTAATTAAGTCTAATGCCTTGTGTCAGTGTAATGTTTCTCATATTAAATCTGTACATTACTAAACTCTTCTAATTTGATACTTTATAATGTATATACAATGTTGTTTTGTTTATTCTTTTCTATCTATATTTGTTATATTACCATAAATCATGTTATGATTAGAATAGTTGCACTTAAATACAGACTAACGAGTGTCAAAATTATATGCCTACAGGTGAAATGTCGACATGCTAGACGTCTTAAGTATTTTAATTAACATTCAATAAATCAGTTCTACGAGATGTAGATACAAGTTACAATTACAGAGAATGTATCTCCGAGTTAATTTCTAAATAAAAGTTCCCTCAACACCCATGTTATCCAGAATTCCATAATGTTACATTTCTTCTCCCCACCCTTTGTTCGTTTTTATATACTAGTTCAAAGTATATGTAGTTAAAGTGGCACAGGCTTCATTTTCGTGGGCCGATTTTTCCAAGTCTCAGAAACGGGGACTTTTTTAACTCAGCAATTTAGTACTGGTTATCACTACTGACCATTGAAATTTGAGTCTTCAAATCCATGTGCATCCATAATTTATAGCATTTGAAAGTTATAATGCCCTACTACACATTAGCGATACTATGCAATATATATAGGAAAGTCGTCTATAGAAATAGAAGGAGAAATGTCTAATTTAAGATATATTTGAAGGAAATATGCAATTTTCGTACATTTCTAGTGCTTCTGAAGGATACTTGAATATATTCAAGACCCAAATCAACCAATAAAAATGAAGACTGGTCCCCTTTAATAAGTGGTAAAGGATATTCTAACGAGTATAGCTTGCAAGACGACGAAACAAAAGCCTACTAAATCAGACTAAATTAACATTCATTTAACGCCACCCAAAAACAAAACCCTTTTCACATGGATCACTTATGGTTCCACACATTGGGATTGGGGGACAGTGTTAAATAAGATAGTGGACCACAGCCATATACGGCATACGCCCAACGAAAACGCCTCAATTTTAATCAGGAGTAAACTAAAATTTCTCAAACCTATCGATTTAGGTCCAATAACATCCATTTTAAGTTTCATCAAAATTGGTTAAAAATAGCGATGCCCCATCGTAATACGCCCACTTTTGTAATGGCAGCCAAGTCGTCCGGGAGGTCGACAAGAACTATCAGTAAATGAAACATCTTTCGAAAACCGTGCCATCAAGAATGTTTACAAAATTGAACGATTTTTTTAGTGTTTACAACTACAAGTTAACAAGGGCAATTACCCATGAATATTTTTTGATTAATCTGATTTTCAATAGGGTTCATTCTTGGGTGATTATGAACACTCATACCAAGTCTCATCAAAATCCATCAAGAAACCAGCTCTCTATCGTGTCCACAACATATTTTCAAAAGCAAGGGCAATAACCCATGAAATATTTTTCGATTAGTCTGATTTTCAATAGGGTTCATCCTTGGGTGCTTATGAACACTCACAGCAAGTTTCATCAAAATCCATCAAGAAACCAGCTCTCTATCGTGTCCACAACTTTGTTTATAGCTGAAAAATTAACGCGTTTTAAAGAACAAGGGCAATAACTCATCAAATATTTTTCGATGTTTCTGATTTTCAATAGGGTTTATCCCAAGGTCAATACAAACACTCAAACTAAGTTTCATCAAAATCCATCAAGAAACCAGCTCTCTATCGTGTCCACGACATATTTTCAAAAGCAAGGGCAATAACCCATGAAATATTTTTCGATTTGTCTGATTTTCAATAGGGTTCATCCTTTGGTGTTTATGAACATTCACAGCAAGTTTCATCAAAATCCATCAAGAAACCAGCTCTCTATCGTGTCCACAACTTTGAGAGTGTAACGGCTGAAAAATTAACGTGTTTTAAAGAACAAGGGCAATAACTCATAAAATATTTTTTCGATGTTTCTGATATTCAATAGGGTTTATCCTAATGTCAATACAAACACTCATACCAAGTTTCATCAAAATCCATCAAGAAACCAGCTCTCTATGGTGTCCACAAGATATTTTCAAAAGCAAGGGCAATAACCCATGAAATATTTTTCGATTCGTCTGATTTTCAATAGGGTTCATCCTTGGGTGATAACAAACACTCACAGCAAGTTTCATCAAAATCCATCAAGAAACCAGCTCTCTATCGTGTCCACAACAATTGTGGACAGACAGACAGACAGACGGACCGACAGACAGACGGACAGACAGGGGCGACTACAATATACGCCCACATTAATGTGTGGGCGTATAAAAACTAATATAGTAATAGCATATTCAAGACTTTAGGGCAAGGGCAATAACTCTGCTTCTAACGGTCGAAAATAGCTCAAATTCGTTGATCTTCGTTTTTATACGCCCACATTGAAATGTGGTCGTATATTGCCGTCGCCCCTGTCCGTCGGTCCGTCTGTCCACAATTGGCTTGTGAACGCAATAGAGACAACAGTTTTGGTTGGATTTGAATAAAATTTTGTATGTAGGATTATATTCTTAAGATCTCGGACAAGTTCGAATTTGGGTTTGATTCGACTAAAATTTACGGAGTTTTACACCCAAAATATGTTAAAAATGGCTTGTGAACGCGATAGAGACCACAGTTTTGGTTGGATTTGAATAAAATTTTGTATGTGGGATTATATTCATAAGATCTCGGACAAGTTCGAATTTGGGTTTGATTCGACTAAAATTCACGGAGTTTTACACCCAAAATATGTTAAAAATGGCTTGTGAACGCGATAGAGACCACAGTTTTGGTTGGATTTGAATAAAATTTTGTATGTGGGATTATATTCATAAGATCTTGGACAAGTTCGAATTTGGGTTCGATTCGACAAAAATTCACGGAGTTTTACACCCAAAATATGTTAAAAATGGCTTGTGAACGCAATAGAGACCACAGTTTTGCTTGAATTTGAATACAATTTTATGTCTAGGATTATATTCATAAGATCTCGGACAAGTTCGAATTTGGGTTCGATTCGACAAAAATTCATGGAGTTTTACACCCAAAATACGATAAAAATTGCTTGTGAACGCAATAGAGACCACAGTTTTGGTTTGATTTGAATACAATTTTGTGTGTAGGATTATATCCATAAGATCTTGGACAAGTTCGAATTCCTGATGGATTCAACAAATATTTACGGAGTTTTACACCTAAAATATGTTGAAAATGACTTGTGAACGTGATAGAGACCACAGTTGTGGTAGGAATTTAATAAACTTTTGTGTGTAGGATAATATCCATAAAATCTTGGACAAGTTTGAATTCCGGATTGATTCGACAAATATTTACAGAGTTTTATGCAGAGTTATGAAATTAGATGCTTTATATTAACAAGATATTGGATGAATTCAAATCTGAACACCATCCAACAAAAATTAAGATAGTAACATTCCTTGATATATTGACAATTTATGTAGTGTAAGTGGGCGTATATTGCTAGGCAACCACTTGTATGAATATGTATACACGTACCAAATTTCATTTGATTCCATCACTAGTTTTTAGAGCGTTTACGAGCAAATGTTGACGGACGGACGGACAGGGATGCCTGACAATATATAGTACGTCTAGTATAGTATGTATAGAACTAAGGGCGTATAAAAATGAATTTGGCAAGTGAATTCCTTTACACTAAGCGACCCCATAGTTTTGAGCTCGCAGATCCAGATTAGTTATGTTCTGTGTCTTTCATTGCTACTTGTATCTAGCTCAGGACATGTGAACCAGAACGAATCAAGGCATATCATACATAAGAAAGGAAATCTTTCCTTGGTCATTCATGAAATGAACTTAATAACACATTTGATCTTTGTTATGTATGATGATATATATTATACCTGTATTATTTTGATGGCACTTCCACATTTTCCCAGAAATAGTTTCTACACCAACATAACAATACTGCCACAAACCAAATATTAACAACCTTCCTACAGACCAATAAGATGTAGCCAATGCTACAAAATAACAGCCGGCAGCCAGTAATAGACAGATCAGCGAAATAATAAACTTAATTGATTGCTCCATTCTGGTTGAATTAGCACTAAATTATATTTTATTCACCATTTAATCTGAAAGGAAAATGATATTAGTTTAAAAACTTTATCCAAAAAAGTGTAAGGAATTTATAGCTCATTCTATTGTTCTTAAAACTTGGATTGATTATTGTAATTGACCTATTACGTGCACATGGAATCAGAAAGTCAGAAAAGAAAGACCTCTGGAGGACCCCAAAACCCAACAACCATGAATGAATGACAATGTAAAGTTACAATGGTTACAGTACTAAATCCAGAAAATCATTCTTAGAGGTATTAATTGATAATATTTGTCAACATTGTCAATTTTTTCAGTGTAATTATTACACAATGCAGTTAAACCTTCACTTTGGTAAAATTTGTATCTCAATTGGAACTTTTTTTTACACTTCTTGGACAGATTTTCTGAAACTAGTGAACAAATTGTCTAGTTTTTGTAAATCAGTCTTTTAATATCAGTCGGCCTTTTCGATGGTTGATTGAGGTCTTAAATATCTATGTAGATACTCAGAAGTACGAAAAAGCTGCAAGAAAATCGCATAATTCATCTTTTAAGTGTTTTATGTATGGCGTTGTTTCACTGGTATTTTTAACTTTCAAACGCAGATTATTATGGATGCACACGGATTTAATATTTAGGTATTAAAATATAAAATGGGTTTTATCATGTACAGGCCCATATTCGTCTAGTTGAGCCACATTTCTTGAATGTCATAGACGATCGAAGGGTTCGTGAACGAGTAACTTCATTACATTTCTATTAACGTTTTGGCAAATAATGTAATATTTTGTTTGGAATCGATTATAATTTGTTTTCGTTTACTTACTTGTTTTTTACTAACATGGCAAGACACCTGTATTAAAATTTATCTTTATCCCTTTCTCAACAATTTTTTTTTTTATTTTCGTTGTGGAGCTAAGAAGACAAAACATTGCTTTGGGTGAACAATAAACATTACCATACAAAAATACTTCAATGTATAGTGTTTCGTCTTTACATTTTAGAACATTAAAGCTTTGGAGTTGGACATAGACTCCAAATTATTATTTTGTCGGTAGGTAGTCCAATAAACAACATACCTATGTATTTTATCATATTTAAGGAGTATTTCAATGTTGGTGATGCTCGGAAAGGTCGGAAATAAACCGAGGCTGAAGTACGTTGATCCTTTGACAGTTGAAAATCAAATTGTAGGCTAATGCAAATCAGGTCTGGTATGGTGTCATTAATGTTTATTCCCAGTTGCAATGCAATCCGTTCAGTTTGTTGTGAAGATCGAGAACAGACGAATTCTCAGATGAACCTCATGCAAATACAAATTTGTACTTTTTAACTACAGAGAAGGCAACCGCCACTAGACGCAGTTAGAAAGTAATGTATAAAAACAAACTGATATTTTGACACTAATTGGTAACAAATTTACACAAGTATTAAATTTTATTTTATGTAAGATGCCATGGTGCCTATGTAGTTTCTATCTGTTTTTCTTTTTTTTTAAGTTTTTCAGTAACGTTAAATATACCCCATATCGGCGATTTCGAAATATACATATCGTAGCCAAATTGTATGGAATTATGGTCATCTCTTAGTGGAATACTACCTCTTAGAATGACCAAAAAGGCAACTGGTCTGGCGCATATCTAGACAACAGATTACCTGTATAATGTGATAAATTCAGAAAACTACCTTGAATATTATTATAATTACTACAAGATGTACAAAATATTTAGCGGTTTTTCAATACTAACCTGTAATGTTATGGAAAATAAGTTTTATGGTTTATTTGATTCTGTTTGTATATTGTAGGCAAATTAGGCGAATATATGTGTATATTGTAGGCAAATTAGGCGAATATATTTTATTGGCCAAGTTTGAGAATTTAGTTGTTTTTTTTTTTCATTCTAAGAACTTTAATTTATAAAAAAAAAGGTATTTCAACCTACACAATTTAATGCATTTTGTCGAATCCCACAATCCTTTTCAGTTGATATAAGAGATCGTAAGTTATCACTGCTAGTAATTGGACATTCTTTAACTTTGTTCATGTCAGAATTTAGTTACAAAAATGAAATTTCACTTTTGCAAAATTATATTTATTAACGAGATTGCCACTAAAGAAGGTCAATAAATGTAGAAATGTTGCTGAAGCAGTTGAGCCCTTGGCTGTGTGCCCTGTGGAAAAAAGAAAAGACATTTCGAAAACAAACTGGGACTTTACAAGGACCATAAAATTATTCCACTTTAGAAATAATATATAAATTCGCGCGATTGAGTCATAACGTTTCCCTTTCCGAAGCTTTTGTATAATGTATTGTGGCAATTGGCAGAAACCAATATGGTGGAAAACGTTGCCCCGATATTCTGATAATGAAAGATATAAAAGGTTTTTAAATTAAACAAAAAAAAAATCTCCTGAGAAATGAAATAAAATAGACGCAGTATATTATTTATTTCCTTTGATCTACTGAACAAGTTTTACATCTTGTATCTTATAAATTTCAAACAGCTGTCCGATTTTCTAATCGAACTGAATTTTATCTGAATAAATATGTTTGACTTCAGGCAGAATTATTACATAAATATGATAATTATGATTATTGCTTCTGATTGTATATCAAGAGTATTTAATAAACAGTGCCAGGGATTTGGAAGGGACTAAGCCCACGTGAAACCCTTTCAATCTATATAGGGAATTTTGACGGCACAAGAAAAGTTGAGAGGGAATCGAAATTCCATACCGTTTGGTAGTTATTATCATGCAAACTTGAAACACGCCCTTATGTGCTATAAAAAGAAAATAATTGATAAATGTTACCTTAGGCACTCCAAGTCTTGCCATAAATTCCACGATCGGCTCCAGAAAGTTGAATATCAATAACTTTGCTGATGTATTATTCCATAATCACACGTCATTAAAATTATTATTTTATGACTAAACGTTAGTTAGAAATTATGTACTTTTAAAACCTCTAGATAAATCCCAGTCAAACTTAGAACAGACATAAGGAAAATGGGTTGTATGGTTACGATATAAACTGTAAATGGGTAATTTAAGATGTACGTAAATAATGTCAGACAGGCCTGATGTTCCAATACCTCTTACATTTCATTGATATACTCAGTATTACCTAGTGTTGATTGGCAGCTATCAAGAAAGGTCAGAAAAGAGAAGCGGGTGGTGAATAAACGTGATGTAAACAGCCAGATGTGAGATGGCAAGTTTTTAAACTGGTGCTGTATAACATGACTATTAATTTGAAAACATGCATGTCAATAGACGACGTGGTACATATAGTTAGACAAAACAAGTCAATGGATTATTCAATCGCTGCATGGCCGTTCCTGGTGGACAAGTATCCACATATTGTATTCAGTAATGAGAATGCAGAAAATGTTAATTTTATGTTAAGTTTCAATATTTAAAAAAAGATTAAGATTAAATGTTTAAAATTCTTAGACAAATATAACGGTTATCGGCTGATCCAATTTGAACTAGTACATGTATGGACTAGTATATACTAATTTAAATAAAGTGGACAGTATGAAATTCTGGCAATCTTTATCACCTATAAATTATTACTAGTATGTTATGTTAATAAGGGTAGATTGATGATTTGTGAAGACGTGTGTCTATTTCAGTTAATTAACTTGGAGAAGATAAGGAGAATTCCAGACAGGTAATCGACCAGTGCCGTATTACTGTTTAATAACACAAATACACGTAGACATACATTGCAGCTCTCCTGCCAAAACTAATTTAAATAATCATTTCAACAACTCCGTTTTTCGAAATGTGACTTTACTAACAAGATATATGACACCAATGCTATTATTAGGAAGTGTGATACAAAAATATGTTCATCTAAGAATATACAAAAATAAAAGTACTGGACCACACCAATATCCCAAGGTCTGTATGTACTTTCGTGACATACCATAGTGACAGTAGCAAAAGACGATTCGTCATTGTGCAGTGAACATATTTCTTTGGACATGTTCACTTTCCACCTTCTAAAAATTGATATGGGACTGAATACTAAAAAAAATAAACAAACATTACGAGAGGATTAGCAGTAATATGTCGTACCGGCCTTCCCTGATATTTAAATAGTAATTCATCGACAATATAACTGAAATAGTCACACACAACACCATCCTATATACACATATACATGTACTCTTATTTACATCCCGTCCTCAATAAGCCCACATAGGTGCAGAAAAGTAGGACGTAAAACTCCATTTCATTTCATTTTCTTATTTACATTACTATCCATGCCTATTCCATTTTTCAGACATTGATAACACGAATGAGGTAGCGACAGTGATTGTCAAATAGTTGATGGCACTGAACTGTAAGTATTGAGTTGAATATTCAATGTTTAATGTTTCTTAAAGGGGAATACTCAGCATTTTCGAGGATCGATTAAAGCTTTGAATTTCAGATTTACTGAAACTGCCTAAACAATCCCTTCAATTATACCCATACCTTAACGGTTATCTTTCATTTTCTGTATATGATGTGTTTTCTATATAAGTCAGTCTTACTAAACGACGAGTCGTATTTTTTACTTTTAATTGCAGATGTTTATGAAGGAGAGTATGGAACATTATTACGGATTAAAATAGCTATGAAAAGGCCAAATAACCAGGGACTTAATATACACCCCTGTTTCACACCAGAGCTACAGATTCTGAGAGGCAACTATTCCAACGAACTTTGCAGTGTACTTTCTTATAAATACCTTTTAGCATTGCGCCGTTTACATTATTTCTTATCAGAACATATATTAATTTCAATCTATTTAAACCGTCAAATGCGCGTCTAAAATCAACGAATGTGCAATAAAAGATACCACATTTATCCTTATTTAGATATTTTTGTATAAGAGAATTAAGAATAAATGCATTATCAATAGTTGAGTAACCATTTCTGAATCCAGCCTGTTCTTCCACTAGCAACTGGTTTTCCTCTGACCATTTTGTAAGACGACTGTTAAGAATAGATGTAAAGGGGTACAATGATCGAGGAAGACCAGCCGTTATTTTGTTAAATAGCTTATTAATAAGGGGAAGTAACTCATTGAGACAACATTTATAAAATTCAATAGGGATTGAGTCCTCACCACTACTTTTTCCATTTTGTTTATAGCACAAACTATTTCCTCGTCTGAAATAATGTTATTTAGCTTGCTTATTCCAGAAATGTCTTAATCGGTACAGGTATCTGTATCATTTATTTTCCTCTTCACGAGTTCACTGAATTCCAGATCAGTTTCCTCACTTATAGGATTTAAAAGTTCATTGAAAAAGTATAAAATTCTGAACTGTTAATTTCATATGTTTGAACACTCTTAGTTGGAATAAAACTTTTAATTTTCTTCAAAAAAGTAGTAGAATTCTTCTCGATTGAGAGATTTAGAAGTTCGTCTTTGATTCTTCCAGTGTGAAGCAGTTTTTTACTATGGCACATATTTTTATACTTAGCTTTACTTTCACAATATTCACTTAATGTAGTAGCAGAGTTGTTAATGCGAAACGATTTACGCCATTTCTCTTTCCGACGCTTTTGATTTTCTAATTCTCTGTCAAACCATGGTTGTTTTTTTGTATAAGGTCTTATAATTCTGTCTTTTTCTGAGTCCAACAGCGTCTTATAAAACAGGTTATTGAGGTTCGTTATTGCCCTGTTCAAATCTGAGTCGATGGCAAGTAATCAATAGCACTTGCACCAATAGAGCTCGTATAGGTATATTCTCCATTTGTGTTGGGGGGACACGGCCATTGATCATAGCAAAATCATACTCACAACAAAATTTCAGAAGCCGATTACCAAATGTATTGACAAATGTGTCCTTGTTCTCACGTAGTTGTTGATATTTGCTGGATTCATTCCCGTATGAGTTTTACAAATGTTGGTCATATCAACATGGCGGCTGATCTGTTACTTCCGCGTTGGATTTTTTTTTTATTGCAAGTTGTTAATATTACAAATGTAAACATATTGCAAAAAACAAATTTAAAAAATCTAAAAAATTCCGAAAGTTGAAATTTACAAGCTAATTACGTCAAAACCGGAAGTGGTATTAATTTTTAGAAAACAGATTTTGGATTGCAATCGAAATAAATTTCCAGATTGATTGAAATAAAATTTGAAAAAAAACACGCATTGTTACAATGGAAATAAGCACAATATTTTCAAATTTTCAAACGCGCAGATTTGATCCAAATGCAAATTGTGATAGATCATTGGAAAGAGCAGATTAAGCATAGTATGACTACAAACATGAATGCATCGTCGGATTGATCTCATCAAGGGCAAGAACTTTTGTTCAGGTCACCAAAAGTCGAGGTCACGAGATATGAGCCTTGACAGTTTTGGTAATTACTGAAAAAATTTAAACGGAAATGCAAGAAAGGCAAAACGGGAATTGAAAAATCGACTCGCAATGCTTTGAATGCAATCGACAGTAGTTTCCAAAAATATCAAAATTACGAATTCCGCTCATAACCCTGAGGCCCCATTTTGAGTTTTTACAAAAGTTGGTCATACCATTATGGCGGCTGATCTGTTACTTCCGGGTTAAAATTTTTTTATTTCAAATTGTTGATGTAACATATGGGGAACCAAACTCGCAAGCTGTCTTTCCTTGATGTAGGTGGCGAGACGACTATTGCGATCCCGCGGTCCTCAAGTGTCGTCTGCAAAATCATGGCTGACAATGTTAATAAGAAGGGTGATTATGGTCTATGGGACTTGATTAACCTTAGCAAGGAATTGAAATCTAGAGGTGGTAAGGTGTCTGGTAGAAAAAGGGATTGAATTGAAAGGTACGTACAGTTTGAGGTTAGTTTCCAGTGCCGGTTAGCTAAAAGTTTATGGAAAAGCGAAAGTAAGCAAAGTGACAGATGAGTTTTAGGTCAACTAATTCGTAACTACAGCTTGTGAATTGTTTATTTGCCAGAATAGAATAACTTAATACATGAAGTAAGCTCCATTCATAGTAATAAACAATTTTAGACAATCGTTTTTGGAGCCTAGGCCTATCCTATAGATAAGATTTAGTCTACCTAATCTTGTCTGGACAAGGAAAAAAGTTTTTGAATTTTTTCAATTATTTATACAAGAAATAAATGAGCAACCTCTAAACTATAGGCTAGGCCCTACTGTATGTAAGTTTTAGAATGTCTTTGCTTGAGAAATACAAACATGAGCACAAAATATGACCCCCTAATAAATTGAACTTGAAGTCTGTTTACCTTGTAGCATTGTAGGCTTGTTTAGACAATAGGCACATTGAGTTCTGTATTGAAATTTTTTTGTTTAATTATGTCACAATATTCAAAATATGATGTCAATTACATGCCATTTGTCAAAGAATATTTTGGAAATTTTCCCTTTTAAATAAACTAACCCATTCAAATTTCAAGTAAAAATGACCCACATTTCGTCCTAAAAATCAAAGCCCTATTTCCAATAATTGTTAACAGTGCTGGTACTGACAGAAGGCATTTTCCTCAAAGACAATGGATGACTCAAAACTACTCCCAGGGCTAAATATCAATTCAATCAGAACTCAATGTGATCAGAGAGTAAATCTATATTACAATAAGCTTACCAGTCACATGAACTAAATATTTTTTAATAAGCCTACTAGCCCTAGAATTAACATTTCTATTTGATTTTTTTAACAGTTCCTGTGGCTAATAACTTTTAAATCCATATATATATTTTATTTTTTAGGCTTGAAATTTTTGACAGAAACAGAATTGAACATGAAGCATTGGAAAATGAATATTTAATTGAAACTCCAGAAAATGACCTCTTTAAAGACATCAATACAGACACAACATTTACACCACTGAGGTTAGAAGCAATCCAGTGTTATCTTAAACAATTTGAAAAGAAACATGATGATGACTCCAAGAAACTTTACACAAATCGTTTTTTAAAGAACCTTAGAATTGCATCGACTGACAACCTTTATTTTTTTTAAATCAGAATGCCATGCCGAAATGAAGAAGAAAGTTTCTTATCACATAGATATATTAACAGATCTTGATGGAACAATAACAGAATGCCAGTGTGAGTGTGCTGCTGGAATGGGACCCACAGCACACTGTAAACATGTTTGTGCCACATTATATGCCATCTGTAAATTTTCACCTTCTTCTGAAATTATTACCGAACTATCTTGAACCTCACAATTACAAACATTTCATCCAAGTAGACATTATTGGGGTAGCCCTCTGAAGTCTAAAGATTTGCCAGTGTCCGGAAGTAAATATATTAATTTTGAGCCACGACCCACCAAATATATCAAAATGGCCGGTTATAATGACACGTTCAGAAACATTTGGCTAAGCCACCCAAATATTAATAAGTAGAAAGATGGCTGACTGAGTTGAACGATTGTGTGACTGGGGTATTAAATTAGCAAATTAAGTGTTTTACGGTGAAGGATAAAAACTATAAACTGGAAATACATAAAAGTGCAAGAAGGATTATCAGGATAAACTGACTTTAATAACGAACGAGTAAGTTATAACCTTTATTTTGATCAAATTAAGGCAAAAACCTCAAACCAACATATATCTACTCACCTGAGTGAATTTCAAAAACATAAACAATCCACCATAGCAGACGACTTTTTGTGACTTGATCAATAATAAACATTATGACAAACAAAAAGAGAAGCAAACGTCAAAGATCAGATGCAAGCTATGCCAATGATTCAAGCATTAATGAATTTCTTGACAATGTCATGAAAGACGAAAATTCTTTCAAATCGTTCCTGGAACAAATTTTACGTCAGGAAAAAATCATAAACAAGCTTATCATTGCTATACAACCTACGATAATTGAGCCGCTTGTTTCAAGAATAATAGCTCTTGAAGATGAAATCGATGAAATGCAACAATATTCCAGAAGAACTTGTCTGAAATTTAGTGGATTACCGGAATCGAAAGGTGAATATGTAAGCGAAAATAATGTCCGGGGGTATTTATGTCCGGGTTGGACATAATACACTAGATAGAACTGTCCTTTATTTAGTTATGGACATTAATCACTAGTTGAAAATGTCCATTGGACATGTTTCACTAGTGCAAAATGTCCGCCGGACATTTCCCACTGGCGGACATTGTACACTTTAACAAAAACACAGACACACTCATACTTGATCTGGTCAACAATCACATCCTAAATGATGAAGAAAAGCTGCTTCTGGAGCACCAGATCGGTAGATCTCATCGTGTTGGCAAAATCTCTGACAGAGGTCCAAGAGATATAATTGTTCGTTTCGTGTCCTACCGCGACAGAGCTAGAGTTTATGGAAATAAACGAAAACTAAAATCTGTGAACTCGAATCGTGGTAGGAAAATTTACATAAATGAATCACTCACTGCAAAGAGGGCTCATCTCTACAGAAAAACGAGAGAATATTTCAAAAACCCAAAAAATCAAAAGCTGTTGGACTTACGATGGCAGAATATATATCAGACCTCTAAGTGACGATAGGAGCATCATTATCAAATCTGAAAATGACTTAAAACGTTTCGATTCCTCACCAACCGAAAAGCCTGAAAGTACGTAAAGTCTTGCACGATCAGATCCAATTTCCACTAACGTAAGCAGTACTTCTCCAACGTCAATAAATCAAAATACACAATCTGCGAATGTGTCAAAACAGAGTGGAACTCCACAAATTCTGAGAAGCTCAAACGAAGATCGCCAAACCAATACCTTAAAGCAACAATCCTTATCTACTCTGTTTACCTCTACTCCAAAACCTACAAAATAACCCCCAAATTCTGTTATAAAATTTCAAGTTTTCTGACTTCCCTGTCTGTACAGAATGCTATATCAAGCTAATTTTATTGTTTGAATACACATATTATGTAAAATCTAAATTGTCTACCTCTCATTAGTCCGTATGACTTTTTAGTCTACTTTACATCTACTTGATAATATATAAATGTAGTATATATCATTTATCTTCTATACTTCATAATACATAAATGTAGTTCCTTTCCTTAATTTTGATATCTTAATTATGAAAATAATATAATATAGAAATGTAGTCCGTATTACCCAACTATTATTATATAGAAATGTAGTCCGTATTACCTAACTATTATATATTTGATAATATAGAAATGTAGTCCGTATTACCTAACTATTATATATTTGATAATATAGAAATGTAGTCCGTATTACCTAACTATTATATATTTGATAATATAGAAATGTAGTCCGTATTACCTAACTACCGTATTACCTAACTATTATATATTTGATAATATAGAAATGTAGTCCACATTACCCAACTATTATTATATAGAAATGTAGTCCGTATTACCTAACTATTATATATTTGATAATATAGAAATGTAGTCCGTATTACCTAACTATTATATATTTGATAATATAGAAATGTAGTCCGTATTACCTAACTATTATATATTTGATAATATAGAAATGTAGTCCGTATTACCTAACTACCGTATTACCTAACTATTATATATTTGATAATATAGAAATGTAGTCCACATTACCCAACTATTATTATATAAAAATGTAGTCCGTATTACCCAACTACTATTATATAGAAATGTAGTCTGTATTACCTTACTATTATATATTTGATAATATAGAAATGTAGTCCGTATTACCTAACTATTATATATTTGATAATATAGAAACGTAGTCCGTATTACCCAACTACTATTTTATAGAAATGTAGTCCGTATTACCCAACTACTATTATATAGAAATGTAGTCCGTATTACCCAACTATTATTATATAGAAATGTAGTCCGTATTACCTAACTAACTATTATATATTTGATAATATAGAAATGTAGTCCGTATTACCTAACTAACTATTATATACTTGATTACATAGAATATTAATCCATATAACTTACCATACCTATTTGTATTTAATAACTTAGAACAGATACTATAAAAATGACATTCTAATACATTCCAAACAATCATCCTTTATAATCATATCTATTCACCCTCCTTATTAGAAGTTTTTCATATACCCCAAATTGATCCAAATACCACACGATCAGGAATCACAGTGTTGTATATTATGTAAATCCCTGTACATATTTAAGTATTTATTTTTCATATTATGTTTATTGTAATGTTATTTCCTTTGCTACACAATTAACGTTATGTTATTTATATTATTACTTTCAGGTGATATTGAAAAGAACCCAGGACCATCTATAAATATCTCTTTCGTGCATCTAAATGTTAGAAGTCTTCGAAAAAAGATTAACAAAACCACTACTGCTCTTGATATAATAAAGGCAGACTTTTCTGAAAATTTTGACTTCATTTTAATTACCGAGACATGGCTTGACAAAAATGCACCTTCTGACACCCTTTCTATCTCGAATTTCCATGCACCAATTAGGAGGGACAGACAAGACGGACGAGGGGTGGGGTTGCTCTATATATTCGCGAAAATTATCTCTGTATTCGTAGACATGACTTAGAAACCGACAATACGGAGGGCATATGGATTGAAACTTTATTAAACAATACCAAATTTCTTGTAGGCACTTTTTATAGACATCCGCGCTCAGATAATTCAATAAATGATTATATTTTACATTCTATTTCACTTGCATCTACTTCCAACATTAATACTATTTTCATATTTGGCGATTTTAATATTGACTTGTTTTAAAAAAAATCATCTTTTATCCATGACGTAATAAACCTTTTTTGATTTTAAACAGCTCATATATCTGATCCTACTCGAATTGATACCAATGGCACTAGAACACTACTTGATCTCATTTTAACAAATTGTACAAGTCTTGTTTCGGAATCGGGCTGTCTGGCTCCGTCGTGTAGCGACCATTGCCCTGTGTATTGTCGTCTTTCATTTAAATCTTCTAATGTATCCTGTTTTAAACGTACTATCTGGGACTATAACAAGACAAACTATGACAACTTAAGACAAAACATAGGGAGTACCAACTGGGATGCCATTGTTGACAATACAAGTATTGATAACTCGGTAACTTTATTCACATCTGAATTAATATGCATTGCAAAGAAAAATATACCAAATAAAACCGTAACAATAAGACCCCGCGATAAAGCCTGGATGAATAACACGATCAGAAACACGAGCAGAAGAAAAAATAAAATCCATCGGAAAGCTATCAGATCGAATTCTGAATCAGATTGGCATAAGTTTAGAAACATTCGGAACACTTATATTGGTTTAATTCGTAAGTGCAAAAAAGAATATTATGATAAACTTGACAACAAAATTAACTTAAAGGGTAATTTTGGAAACAAGGAGTGGTGGCAACTTGTTAATTCATATGTGAATAACAGATGCAACCCAAAAGGTGGGATCCCTCCACTAATCAACAAGCGGACTGTTTGAATTCCTTTTTTATATTTATCCTATACATCACAACTGGACACTTCAAATGCACCTCTTCCGATCTTAGAACAAAATCACAATTCACTTTGCCAAGTGCACCTTACTCCTGAGGAAGTTAAAGACATAATAGAATGTATCGATGTGACAAAAGCTTCTGGACCTGATCATGTTAATGGTAAATTATTAAAATCAATCAAAACCGAAATTTCCACTCCACTCTTTTCAACCTTTCAATTAAAAAAGTACCGATTTTATGGAAAACAGCAAATGTTACATCTATTTTAAAAAAGGGTGACCCTTCAAATTGCAGCAATTATAGACCTGTTTCTCTTCTCAGTATTATTTCCAAATTATTTGAAAATGTATTTACAAGCATGTCTTTAACTTCCTCAAAGAAAACTCCATTATTACTAATCTGCAAAGCGTTTTTTTACACACTATTTATCAACTAATCGATCTTAATCACTTCTTTTGTCAAGCCATAGATCAAGAGCAGTATACCAGGGCAGTGTTCTGCATGTCTTTAACTTCCTCAAAGAAAACTCCATTATTACTAATCTGCAAAGCGGTTTTTTACACACTATTTTATCAACTAATCGATCTTAATCACTTCTTTTGTCAAGCCATAGATCAAGAGCAGTATACCAGGGCAGTGTTCTGTGACATCAGCAAAGCTTTTGACAGAGTGTGGCATGCTGCACTCTGTCATAAGCTCCAGGCTGCAGGTATCAGAGGAAATTTGCTCCAGTGGTTTCAAGACTATTTGAACAACAGAGTACAAAGGGTTGTTGTCACTGGAGTTTCCTCTGAGCCTAAAACTGTTCCCGCTAGTGTTCCACAGGGCTCTTTCCTGGGACCTTTACTTTTCCTGATATATTAATGACATTATCAAAAACATCAGACTTTTTGCAGATGACACCAGCTTATACTTAAAAATCGATGACCGAAATGCTTGCGCAGGAATAATTAACCGTGACTTAGAGACGATCAACAGTTGGGCTAAAACATGGCTTGTTTCCTTCAATCCGCTTAAAACCGAATCACTCGCACTTCATACTAAACGAAATCCGATTTTACCGACACTAAACCTAGACAATATTCCTATTCAAGAAGTCTCTGTACATAAGCACTTGGGGTTAACTTTTCAATCAAACTGTCAGTGGAATATACATATTGCTACGATTTTATCGAAAACTGGTAGGCTCATAAACTGTCTTAGATCTTTGAAATATCGATTAAATAGAAAATCACTTCAAACAATATACTCTTCTTTTATTCTTCCTCATTTCGACTATTGTGACATTATCTGGGATGGGTGCACTGCAGAATTAGCAGACAAGTTGGAAAGATTACAACTGGATGCACTCCGCACTATAAGTGGTGCTGTGAGGGGAACAAGCCATCTCTTACTTTATCAAGAAACAGGCTTCATTCCACTACAGGAGAGGCGGAGACGGCACAAACTTATTATGATGTATAAAATTAACAACAATTTAACCCCACCTTATCTCTGCAACTTGATCAATACAAAACAAACCTTATACAACCTTCGAAACAGTACCCTTCTTGAACAATATTATTGTAGAACTAATTTATTTTATAACTCTTTTATCCTTTCAGCAATCAGAGAATGGAACATCTTACCTGATATATACAAAAACTCAACAACATTCAAATCGTTCAAAAATATTCTAAAATCTACTGATATAACCATTCCGAACTATTTTGATATTGGCCCTAGGAAATACCAGATAATCCACTGCCGCCTCCGTCTCGCCTGTAGTGATTTAAACGGAGATAAGTTTTCTCGTCATGTCTCAGAACATGCTGCTTGCATTTGTGGTCATCGGTTTGAAGATTCAGAACATTATTTGATCTATTGCCCACTACAGTTAGATGCACGAAACCGTTCTATTTCTCTGCTCCCACCATCCTTAATTAAAACCTCCATTTTACTTTTTGGCACCGATTGTCCCGATCTATCCACTGATATTTTCCGTACAGTCCATACCTTCTTGGAACTCTCGAAAAGATTTTAGCAATTTATTTTCTACTCAAAAGTTATTTTCAATATCACTTATTTTACTAAGATAATACACTAGTATGACCTTTAGAATAAATTCCATGTAGCAAGTTGTATATAATGTACATATTGTATGCATTTTAAATAAGTTACCGTCTTTTTCATATAATTTATATAGTTAAATGTTTGTAGGAGAGGGGTAATATAGGCTCAGCCTGTTCCCCAATCCTTTTCATAATGTATTGGATATTTTATGAATAAAATATTGTTTACAAAAAAAAAATATTAATAAGTTGCCAATTTCCCAAACATTTAAACCAGCTAATGCTTATGCTGTTGATGCTGACCATCGTTATCTTAAAGGACCACTTTCTGAGATTTTGCTCCAAAATATGGGTTTATCAAACATAAATAATAATATTTTGCTAATAGAACAATTGACACGAGGCCAATCATCAAATAAGCTTTGGTCACAAATTAGGTGTTATAGGATCAACTCTTCTCAATTTGGGAAAATATGTAAAGCAACTGACAGAACAGACTTTGAAAAAATAGCCAAGTCCATGACTGAACCTTGCCAGAATATACAAGCTGCTCCCCTTATTCATGGAAAGAAGTTTGAAAAAGTTGCAATTAAAGAGTATGTTAAACAAACACGGGACAAAATTTACTCTTGTGGAACATTTGTTAGCAAAGTTAACCCTTTTCTTGCGTCTTCACCAGATGGTTTAATAGAATCCGTTAAAGTGATTGAGGTTAAGTGCCCATATTCATCTAAAGACAAATGTATTAACACTGACACTGTGCCATATCTAAAACTTAATGAAATAGAACAGAAGTATTATCTTTCAGAAAATCATGATTACTATTTTCAAGTTCAGGGTCAGCTTCTGTGTACAGGACGTCAAAAGTGTATTTTCATTGTTTATACCTTCAAAGATTTGAAATTTATAACTATTAACAGGAATGTGACTTTTATTAACAATATGGTACAGAAATTGACTTTATTTTATAATAATCACTTTAAAAATGCACTGTTACAAAAAAAAATTATTACAAAGACTACTACAAATATTCATTTTAAATTATATTTGTATTTACACATTTACAACTCTTTTAATAAATAAATTCAAATTCATTTGGCAAATCTTAAATCATAATGTCAGGGGACGAGTAAACATCCTAAAAGCTGGACTTGAGAATGGATAAATCCTACCTCCCCCTCCAAGTTTAAGAACTCGAAATGGAGTAGGGTTGGGTAGCCCGCTCGCAGCAATTGCACTGACTTTTTGCATCCAAAATGTTATCTATTCAAGAGATTGTAAATATTTTTTATACGCCCACATTATAATGTAAATAATTAAATATTATTAATGCTATGCCTTTAATAACTCAGTACATTATGCGTTATGTACTTGACCACAGTAACATAATATGTCCATCTCACATAAATGTAATACCTTAAATACACAAACTGTGGTAGCGTGTACATCATGTGGTCATGTACTTGATCACACCAATATAATAATATGTCCATTTCATGCACATGTACTTGTGTATGCCTTAATTCTACCAAAAAGTGTATCTAAAGTATTGTGTAACATCTTATTGAAACTGAGAAAACATGTACATCATATTGTGGTCATGTACTTGATCACACCAATATAATAATCTGTCCATTTCATGCACATGTACTTGTGTATGCCTTTATTCTACCAAAAAGTGTATCTAAAGTATTGTGTAACATCTTATTGAAACTGAGAAAACATGTACATCATATTGTGGTCATGTACTTGATCACACCAATATAATAATCTGTCCATTTCATACACATGTACTTGTGTATTATGTATGTATACTTAACAATTGTTACACATTACTTTGATAACTCATTTTAACTGTGGTAGCCTGTACATCATGTGGTTATGTACTTGATCACAGCAATATAAAATGTCCATTTCATACACATGTACTTGTGTATTGTGTATGTATACTTAAAAATTGTTACACAATACTTTGATAACACATGTTAAGGTAACCTCCCAAAATACCTACACGCCATTTCCCCTACAGCTTAAATCAACAAAGTTCATGGTCTATTGAACTGCTAATCCCTTGTCTGTCACCTATACTATACAATGGAACAATCCAAGAACACTAGGTAGTAGTTCCAAGTCTTGCACGAATTATGTAGACTTGGTTCCAAAGTGCTGGGCAGGCAGTGAAAGTTCCATCCGCATATAGAATATCAGATGACTGCAATGCTTCCAGACTGTCTAGACTGCAAAACGCCAGAATTTTGTCATCATCAACGTCAGCAAATAGGAGGAAGGGTCTTCCATCTGCTGTCTGCGTCCAGGAATCTTGAGGAATCACCTCCGATCTTGACTGTGGCAAAACAGGAATCGTTATTTTGTCTGTGTCTGTACAATGTGCATCATTCCTGCCTCTTCGTTGTTACAGTTAGAGAGTTCGTCGTTGTAGAGTGTATGCATCGGGGTTGACTCTTCCTTTGCTCTCTTCTTCGGGGTGATTATAAATCGTACCTTCTGACTATTCTCGGGGTCATGGTTATGCTCCTTAGCATTCCTCATCACGGTTCCTACTGTAGTGAGTCTACCTCTACATAAGTCTTTCTCTCTACGTTCTTAGTGTGAAGATAACCATCAAATAGGACTTGGGGCTTTCCTTTCTGAGATATAACAAACTCGAAATTGCGAAGATGGAATGTATATAGTCAGCTTTATGGAACAACAAAACAATGTTTTATGCAGCCGTTTTGACTTCATAATGATAAAAAATGATAGGCAAACTATATACATTTAGTACTTATTTTTAAGAAAACATAACAGATAAAAGTGGCTTATTAGTACATTACATTATTCTCTGATTGGTACACTAAAGGTATATATCAATATTCTTGAAATAACATACAAATTCTAATAACATTAAATAATTACCTAAAGTGAATTAATTAACATTATGAAAGATTAAATATAAAATTAAGTCAAAGATGTGTTGAATATCATAAGAGCTAATATATTTAACCTAAAAACTCCACTAGATGAGTTCATTATACAAGAGAGGTAAATGCCATTTGTTGATTTAACTAATTGTAGGGGAACTGGGCTGTAGGGGGAATGGAATGAAGGTGTTTTGGGATACAACCCATGTTAACTGTGGTAGCCTGTACATCATGTGGTCATGTACTTGATCACACCAATATAAAATGTCCATTTCATACACATGTACTTATGTATACTTTGTGATCTATATCTTTTTTTACTTAAACCCCTCTCACAGGTGTTGCAAGCAGAGTGCGTCCCAAGTAATATTTGGATACCAATTGGGAAACTCCTAATATCCTCGGAAGTAACTCGTAAAGAACTCCTGGTCAACTCGACACCTTCGGTGTAACTTGACTGTACAAGTGAATACATTTATAAAAAATGTGTCTAGAGCCGCAAGTGTTCACTAGTACAGCCAAGTTACAACCGAAAGTGTCGAGTTGACCATGAGTTCTTTTCGAGTTCCTTCCAAAGATATTAGTAGTTTTCCAATTTGTATCCTAATATTACTCGGAATGCACTCTGCTCGGGCTTTAGCTTGATTGAAATTGTGGTAGCCTGTACATCACGTGGTCATGTACCTGTCCATTTAATACACATGTACTTATGTATATATTTTAACAAATTGTACATCTGAATATTGTGTAAATAAAACTCAATGTTAGATAGAACCATACAATTTTAGAGAATTTAATTTATTCTTTACCCATGTAAAAAGATAGCTTGCCAGGCAAGGTAATAAACGTTTACTGGCTGCTCTGACTTAAACCAAATATTTTTGACGGATACAAATTTTAAATAATGGGTGAACAATGACACCAATCTTCTTCAAAATCCGTCCAGTATTGTGCCTCGTGGAGTGTTTATATGATTAAAATTGAACACAGTTTCAAGAACAAGTGCAACAATTCATAGTAAATAAATGTCATTATGTCACTATTGTAAACAATGGTAATAATATCTAAGGGCATTTAGATAGGCATTTGGGGAATTATAAGTACAATGGTGTATGACAAAATTAGAATGATGGATGACCCATATACAAATAAAAGTTTAGAAATCTTGTGTACAATAGCATTAAAATAGTCATCAAAATATTTGCTTCACCAGTTGAAAATATTCAGCCATCTCTATAACTTAGACAGACTGAATCTTGCAGTCAACACGTTGACCGCCGACTACGAGTTATATCGTAGCAAGGGATGACCGTATTCTGCCAGGTACGAGTTATCTCGTAGTAAACTCACTCATGGTAAAAGCCGTCTGCAAAGATTCTGGAACGCAATATACGCCAAATTTAGTTAGTATTCACTAGACCGAGTTTATCCGTAGCAAGATATTTTGCGCATTCTGCCTGGTACGAGTTATCTCGTATCAAACTGGCACTTGATGAAAGCGGGACCTGGGGTGCATTATACGCCATATTTATGCAGTAATGACTAAATTAATGAAGAAATAATACATTAATATTGTAAATACAGTATACAGTATATAGAACACTTTATTAAAACAACCGACTGTTGATGTTAAGGCTATATAAAACGATTTTCAAAGGTAACTTTCAATCAGTGTGTATCTTATATAATAAACACAATTAAAGTCAAAGGTGAATACAACTGAACTTAAGATACATGGTAGGTTTTGAAGCATTTATCTACACATAAAGCGGGTTTGTCGGGACAAACTGGACACACGTAGCGACTTTCATGTCTCATACCAGCCTTTGTGCAAATTCGACACGGTTTTGTAGATCGCAGTTTCTTTTCTGTAGGTGGCAATTGCCCTAAATAATGGAACGAATCAGCTGCTAGTCGAGGGGCTGCTGAAGGAAGATGATTCATGGCGTCACCCAAAATATGAATTGTAACTGCTTCTCTGAATTCTAAAAGATTCATACCGCTACCTGGATTATTATCAGTATGAAAGATATGAGCATTTATTATGAACACCTCTAGAATGCGGAGCCCCATCTTTTTATACCATCGAAGAGTCTTTCTCAGAGCTGAGTAATATGACAGCATCTGATCAGATCTATCGACACCCGACATGCCGTCATTGTAGTCCAGAACAATATTTGGTTTCTTTTTCACCTGATGTCGACGATTTTCAACATCTACCATTTCAACACTGAGAAAATATTGCTTATTGTTAATACATCACGTTTGTCTTTCCATTTACAAACAACAACAGATTCTGAACGTTTCCAGATACGTTCACCTTTCTTAAGTTTATTATTTACCACGTCTTTGGGATTCTCTCTCCTGTCATGTCTAAGTGTATCACATATGTATGTAGATCTTAGCGAGAGGCGCTTTACAAGCCCCACTGAGTTATAATAGTTGTCCGTAAACAACATGTGTCCTTTATCAAGGAAACCATCCATCAGTTTCAATACAACAGCACTAGATTTAGCAAGATTCACTTCATCTTCGTATCCTGATCCTGTATAAACCCTTATCCTTAGAATCAAGCCTCTTGACTCACACAGCTCATACAATTTTATTCCATATTTATGTCGTTTATTTTTTATATATTGTCTGAAAACCAGTCTGCCCCGCCATAACACCATCAATTCATCGATACTAAGCCTCCTTCTTGGATAATAAATGCTGTTCATTGTTTCATTAAAATGATCCAAAACTGGTCTGAGTTTATACAAGCGATCGGCGTCATCAGGGTGAGAGTTATCAGCAAAATGCCAAAAGCGGAGGAGCAACTGGAAACGGTTGCGGCTCATAATCATCAAAATTTGTACACAAATTTTTTTTTTTTTTTTTTTTTTTTTTTGGTGTCTATATGTTGTATATTGTATCTATGTTTGTCCCCATGGGCTGGGTGTGAGACAGGACCGTTACCACTCGTGGTATAGGGCCTAATTCTGACCCATGTAAAATAAAGAGTTTATTATTATTATTATTATTATTATTATACCACCAAACAGTGTGTTTTTGTATATGTCCTTCGAACTCCAATAATGTTCGATTGAAGGCAGAGTTACTGGACCCATGTGCAGAAGAAGCCATAGAAACTGTTTCATTTCCACTGGATTAGTATCACGCCAATCATGTACTCGGGAATATCTACGCAAGGGGCGTTGTTTGTTTATCTCTGCATCAGCGTATCGATTAGTTTCTCTCACCATCATAGTTTATGGATGGTAGCAATTAGTTTTGCGCATTTGCCAACTACGAGTTATCTCGTCCCGATTATACTCGTAGTTGGCAATGGTGGACGATTGTTTCTATCATGCTTCCATACTACGAGATATCTCGTATACGGGTTTTTCCCAATTCTACGTTTACTACAGATATTGTGACGTGTTTTCGCTAGCTGAAATTGAATATTGTGATATGACCAATCAAAATCGACCATTGGCAAATTTGACAATTTTTGGACATTTTGATCGGTAGTCAACGTGTTAAATGTACTCCAACAATTTAGACAGCAGGTGTCACTTCCTTTGTGATTGAAGCATGTAGATATGATCTACATGTATTTACATTCGTCAAACTACTCCACAAAAGTAAAAATACTCAAAAAAACAATATATTTTTCAATTCACCAGTACCTGTCAATCAAGTGGACCACCCCGCCTTGTTTTACATTGTGTCCATGAATTTTGACGATGCAATAGTGTCACGTGATAAATTTCAAAAAATGCAAGTTTGCAAAACTGGTTAAAGGGAGCGATAGTTGAAATGTAAATATTGATCAATAAACCATGTGACCTAACTTGACGTCATATTTCATAGATACCACCAATAAAATGGCAGCGTAATCTTTGATAAAGAAATAGTTCTTTAAAAATCGCATTACCTTAAGACAAAAATCCCATGTTATCAAAATGTAAATTTAGGCAATAAACTGTTACCCTATGGCAGGCCTTCTCAACTGGTGGCGCATCACAACTGACAAAGTGGCGCGGGCGTTTGTGTGAAAAATAAAAAATTATTAGTGCAAAAAATAAAAAACCTAACATTGATTTTTTAAATTTTCACTTAATGAACACATTTCCTAACAAATGCATCTCCCATATTCTCTTTGACCACGATATAAGTTGATACAGTAATTAACCGGAATGATCTATCATTGAAAAGGGGAAGTTTTGTACATTAGCTTGTTTGAATAACTAACCCCTCCTAGCCCCTGGCTAATCCCCCCCCCCCCCCCCACAAAAAAATTGTTAAAACAAACTTCCGACACTGCACATTATGACTAAACATCGAGCTCTTTGCCTCAAATCTTGCATCCCCGTAAATAAAACAATGTCAATTGTTATTATTTAAATATATTTATTCATTTTACTGAGTCAAGGGGAGTCTTTTATTTAAAATAAATAATGTTTAACCTTAAATTCCATGTGAAATGTCAGGAAATCACGTTTCCGGGAGTCTAATTATCATTTTTTTTAGGTGACAGCCCTCAGACCCTTAACAAATAATCTTGAACCTTAAAATCGCTGGGAAATCGCGTTTCTATGATCATTGAGTGGTTCAAATTTTCAAAGCGACATACCACAGACCGACCTACACAAATAAATTTGAACCTGAAATTTGTAGTGAAATGTCAGGAAATTGCGTTTCCAGGCGTCTTATTCTCAAAATTTTCCTGTGTTGGCTCTGACGTCCATATACAAATTACCCTTAAATTTGCCAGGAAATGTCAGTAAATCGAGTTTCAGGGAGTCAATTTCTCTAAATGTGCTTGAGGAGGTTCCCGAATTTCAGAAAATTGTGTTTGTAGGCTTCCAATGGGCGTCCTCGTCTTTTTTTTTTACAGCAGCACTGTATTGGGTAACAATTCGCAAAGTTTCAAGGAAAAGGGGGGAGGAGGGGTACCTAAGGTACCAATCGAATTGTGGCGCTTCTTGCTCACTATTTAGACAAAAGTGACGCTTTATGAAATTTTCTTGAGAAGGGCTGCCCTATGGCGTGTTTGGTTGTATATCAAGACAGGTTGGCTGCAAAATTAATCATAAATGCGCAAGTGTGCATTCATTCAATTTTGCAGCCAACCTGTGCCCTGATATACGAACATACACACCATAGGCTATAATATTTGCTAAACTGCAAGAATCACACGAACTCTGCTAAAGTAATATGGATAAAATTGATTTTCATACACTGTTTAAATCAAATGTTTAAATACTACGTACCTTTGAGTTGTCTAAATAAAGTGAATTATTTATCAAAAACTTACTAACAATCAGGGTTACTGCATTAGAAACAAAAAAAAACTTGCATCACCTAAAAGGAAAAATCAACTTAGTATATCACATTTGGGGATCTCATATAAAGAAAAGTTTAAAGACAAGTCAAAAGGATATCACACAAGATGTCAGATCATATTGCTGAATAATAACTAAGCAATAGCATTTAAACAACAGTAATAGTCGTACATTCCTGTAAATTCTCAAAATTACCAATTTACATTTGAACTTTTACAATTTGACAAATGTATTTTCACACTTCTAACTTCTGCACTTCTACAATGTACTTCAGCAAATCGAAATTTACACTCTGTCACTTTGCAAGGAAATGAATATTGACATCAAAACAACTCCATATGACTTAGTCCAAACGCATCAACATTTTAATTTATATTCATGAAATCTCGGACAAGTTCAAATTTGACGAATTTTCATTTAACAGTTTTTGAGTTATCGCCCTTGACTTAGTCGAAACGCATCTTGGAGAAGTTTTGATTTGACGATTTGAAGATGAACGGATTTTGACTTATTCATAACGCTTCGAGAATGAAAGTTTAATTTAGAATTTTATATATTAGAAGATATTAGTGAGGTTTCGCACTGGCACGAAGTACTAACTACGAACGCGAAATGTGTATAACGTCATCGTTATCTGCGTGGTTACCGATGTTAGTGGCCTTCGGTTCGTCTGGCAAGTACGAAGATTGCTGCAGAATTTCGTGTCAAGAAAACGAGGTACGAAATCTTTATTTTCTGATCATGCTATCGAAGAAACCCAAGAAATTTGGTTGTTAGCGTGACTTGGAGTAATGGGGAATACACATTTGACATAATTAATTATTTACAAAAGTTTGTAAAAATACTTTTCTCGAAAGTATCTTTAATACATATTTGGGAATTTTGTTATTTTTTTATAACCAGTTTCTGCTCTTTTCAGGTTGATCACAGTATGGAGACACAAAATACCCAGACTCCGTCAGGATGCAAAACAACATCAATTCAATACGCCTTAAGATATGATGTTGCAATGTCACGAGAAGTCGTCGCTGTTGGAATAGTTCCAGACAGAGGCATGTCAACAACTGCAGACTGGATGAAAGTGATATCTAATATGAACGAGTATTTGAAACCATTCAATAAGCATGTTGGATTACGACAGACAAAAGATCGGGCAAGTAGTTTACTTGAGGCTTATAGAATGAGCGGAAAAGGGCATCAGGTGTTGAGGAAGATCATACTGAATTGGTGGATTTACTAGAAGAGTGGGTGATCCTAATTGATGAAAAAAAGAGCGAGAAAGATAAAGCGGAAAAAAAGAAAGAGGACTTAGACAAAAAAGGAATTCAAATTCGAGATGTGGCGATGAAAAGCCTGAAGCAAACACGAACAGAGAGAACAATCTCGATGAACATTCGGATGCCGAGGTTGAAACGGAAAATGAAGATGCAAGACCACTTACTTCATCTGCAGAAAAAAGGAAGGTGGATATCATGGAATATCTTCGTGAAAAAAACAAATCTGAACTTGTATTGAAACAAGAAGAACTGCAAATTCGTAAAACCGAGGCGGAAAACATGGCACAATTGTTTATTTATTCGAATTTCAAGTACATGTATGAATTTTCATGCCATAAAAAACATGGGTATTAAAATTATAGACAAATACTTCCTTTTTCTTGATTGACAGTCACAATTTCATTCAACTTTAACTTTATTTAATACTGTTTTTGTATATTTAATGAGTGTATTGTTCGTAATGTCTTATTGGAGATATGATTCCAGTTCAGGTGGCTTTAATTCGAAGTATTCTGAAGTCTGAGACCCATACAAACATGTATGACAGTTCAATAGAATACCACCCACTAGGTACATTTTAGTGACAGGTTGGAGAAATAACTTGAGATTCTTCTTGTAGTCTAAAAATGAGAATTGTCTAACAAGTTTACCAAATTCCCATTCGACTGACACTCTGACTTAGGACATTAGTCCGTTGAATGCCTGTTGATCTGCATTGGGATTGCGATATGGTGCAATCAGATAACCCCTTATAGGATAGGCTGGGTCACCGTAGAGGCAGAATGAGTTTCCATCCCTGTCCATCCAAGAATTTTGTTCAAACTGTTGCATAATTCCACTTTCTCGTAAGATAAAACAATCATGTCGTCTTCCTTCAGTCCATTAGGGGTTACTATTGATTGAAATTTGACAGCGTGCACACGTTTATTTCCATTGTAGCATGTTCGCTGCATGATAGTAGGCCGGCATAGAGGCCTCACAGTACCATCGATGAATCCAATACAATTTTTCAATGGAGAACCTTTTGCATGGATGGCATCTGCAAATTCTTGAAATTGTCCCCTGATGAATGGCTGATCCAGTCTTGATATTTTCTCGCTGAAGTTATCATATATGAAATCAAGTACTGCCTGAATGATGAATGAAAGCGTGCTCTTTGGTCTTCCAAATACGTCCTCTAGATTAACTAGGCGACATGGATACGCCAATCGTGCAAGAAATATGGTAAGTGCTTGTACTCCGTCTTCTACTGAACGATTGGGTAGCACAAATCTGTCTCGAATTCTCAAGGCTATGGCCAAACGCTGAATATCCATCTTGTGACTATTAACTATATTTTTGATACGATTTGACACAAATTACCCTTTTCGAAACACTTTATGGTACTTCTCGTATGGGAAGTCCACTGCTGTAAAATTATTTCACCCGAATTTGTCATTCTCTGGACGAGAATATACATATAGTTTAAATTGGGCTCTATCAACTGATAAAGTATATATTTAGATGACTATACCGATAGTTGAAATTGAGCTCTATCACCTGGTACAGTAAATATTTAGATTGATATACAGATAGCTGTAATTGAGCTCCATCAGTTTGTAAATTATATATCTCGATAACTGCACTGTCAATATTTCTGGAATGGTGCTGTATCAGTTGATACAGTAAATATACAGACAACAGTATGATTAAGTATATATTCAGACAACTATACATATAGCTAGAATTGAGCTCTATCAATTGATAAAGTATATACCTTGTATTCAGAAAAGTTTTGCACATATCGCTGGAATTGAGCTCAATCAGACAACTATACATATAGCTGGAATTGTGCTCTATCAGCTTGTAAAGTAGCAGTGGTGTTCTCTCTTCAAATCATTTAAAATCCTCTCACCTATACCTAATTAGACAAAAACGCAGAACAGAGGGACACGACCCGAGTATAGAGTTATCTACGACCCTGTAATCAAGCAAAAGATGAACTTTAGATACCTTGGTGAACGCGGATTCAACGATATAATGATTTTTTTATTTCTCTTTTGTCTTATAAATACCGTTCGAATTTTATTCACATACAATAGTGACTTCGAAACGATCTTTTAAATCGGTAAGTTGGCTATACTATATGCTTTTATTACGAAAAGTGAATTGGATTTTACAATAAAGTTGTTTTGGGTCAGGGCATCAGAATGTCAGCAGAATATTTTCTATGGGATTATTTACTCAAAGAACATAGTGTGGGACATGTTCAGTCCGCCCCTCTGTCAAGATCTCGGTTTTGAAATTTTAATTTGCCTTCATTATTATTTTCAGATCAAAAATGAAAGTTTTTACTGACGCTTCTCAGTATTTTGATGGTGGCGATTTCTGTGGCCAGATCTGGTTCCGAGGAAGTTTGTAAGTTTGATTATTTTAATAGCATGTATTACAGTCCCTGTTCGACCGTTATCGGGACAGCATAAAGAACCAAAGCTGTTATCCTAGCAAAATAGTTCTTTCTTTCATTAAAATGGCCGGTTTGTTGTCATAAGAAGTGGAATTCGGAATTATGGCCCACATTGGTTTTTTTAAAAGAATACCACCTCTTAAAATGGGTATATAAAAATAAATGAAATTCTCAAACTTTACCAATAGGAGTATTACTATAATCATCAGCAGACTTGCCTAGTATCATAATAGATTCATAAAAATTAAGTTATTATCCATAAAATAACCAAGTTAGACTAGTTTGATAATTTTAATATGCTAATTCTAAGCGTATTAAGTTAAATTGTTATTGATAACGTAACGGCCTACGGAGTGAATGGGTGAATAATGTATATAAATGTATATAACATCCAATGCGGCAGTAAGATCTTTTTAAGATACCGTAACCTAAATATTTCCATTTTCGACTCTATGTTCGTCTCTGTGAGATATTTTTGATAAAGAAATCAAGTACTAACGATCCAAACCGCAAAACGAAATTCAAAAAGACATTTGACGAAACATAGGTAACAGTTTTTGAACTTTTCACATGAGCAAGTATATCATAATGAAAAATGGTTTCAGGTTTCAAGAGTAAGTAAACCCTGCCTGGCGCCACACCCGTCCTAGCTGTTAAAAATACACAAAACAAACTACAAAACAAGATCATGAAAAAGCGTCAGATAAAAAAACCGCGATTTGACGACAAATTTTCATAAACTCAAATCAGGTATATTTAGACTCTATAAACATAGAAGATGTTTTCTCGATCATCAGAAAACGTAAACGATGAAGAACGATGGCTATGAATTCGATGTGATTTATTCAGATTAATCTTACAACAATGTTCATCGATGAAAGTATACGAACAGAGTGACGAAACAACAACAGCTCTATACAAAATCCGACTTTTCAAAAAACCTCGCAAAACGAAACTATTCTGCGTCATTAATTTCGGTTACCTCCCATGCACTATTATTCTCTTTTGAACATACCCCTCTCCTTGATGCGACTAAAATATAAGGGAGCATCAAAAAATGCACAATTAACGATGCCTAACCTTATGCAATATCAATACAATTTACAACACATTTACTAATAGCAATGTACTATGAAAAGCATTCAATGCAATTTACGAACAACGATGTAATATTTTTTCTGTAAACACTAGCTTTACATACGATACTAAACACTTATGCATGAGCAAACTATTCTGACGATGAGATAACTATTGTTACCTTTACGAACTATGCGAAAACTGTACATTTATTTAACAAATATACATGCAATATATCACAATTCATGCAGCTAAGCATAAGAGCATACTATTGTAACAATTTGATTTCAAATAATGCCTAATCTTTCATAGTATTGAACTGTTGACATGAAACATGCGCAGACAATTTTAACATGCAATATTCATTAAGACAGTTAGAATTACATATCGAGGGTTGAGAGCAAGAAGTGAATAAGTCATAAAATTACCAAATTGAGTTATTACCTTCGTTTGGCTTCTAAAGCCATTCAGTTTGTGTGCAAGAAATGTTCTAGTCCTATCTATTTAACTAACAGTGAAATACTCTTCTCACAAGTGTACATGTCCATCATTGCCAAATCGTAAATATGCATAATACGTTTATGTCCACATCAGCATTCCTTGCACAAACAATAGTTCATATAAGTCATGTTAATCCTGAGTATGTCCAATATACTGAGGTAATTATGATCAGAGTGCATTCCCTTGAAGAATAACAAAATGGAGCCTTGACATTTTAATGAGTTGTTTGTTTAATAATATTTAAAGTTATGGCTGCAAGAAGAGGTAAGATTTAATAATTTTATAAACGTTAAATCCTATAGGCATATTTAAACTCATAGATCCAATTTCAAATTAGCCAAACTTAGCTAAAATGGTTTATCAATGGTCACATTTTTATCACTCTGGACATATCCGTTTCTTGCAAAGATTGCTCTGAATACCACAATTATATTCCATTGGCCTATCCAATTCCTTGATCTTAATCTTATAGCCCAAGGTTTGATTGATTTTTTTGCCGAAAGACATTGATTGTGATTGGGCTAAGTAGGGTAAGGTAAGGTGGAGATATACAATAGTAATGTGTAAATATTCATACACTTTTATCATTAGGCTTATAACAAACAGAAAAATTTTAATTATGTTTTATTTGCAGTCAAACGGTACGATGCATTAGATATTCTAAAACAGTTGGAAGAGAATGAAGAAAGTGAATTTGACGACTCGGATGATGACCCTGATTATGAATGCAGTGATGACGATAGCAACGTTTCAGAAAGTTACAAACAAATACCTGAAACAGAAGATAATGAAATTTTTACCTAAAACAGTAGAAAAAATACCGAGAAAGGAAGAAATAATACCTGCATCAGAAGAAATAATACCTGGAACAGAAGAAATATTACCTGGAACCGAAGAAATAATACCGGGAAAAGAAGAAATAGTACCTGGAACAGAAGAAATACTACTTGGAACAGAAGAAATAAAACCTGGAAAAGAAGAAATAATACCTGGGACAGAAGAAATAATACCTGGAACAGAAGATATAATACCTGGAACAGAAGAAATAATACCTGAAACAGAAGAAACATTACCTGGAACGGAAAAAATAAAACCTAGAACAGAAGAAATAATACCTAGAACAGAAGAAATAAAACCTGGAACGGAAGAAATAATACCTGGAAAAGAAGAAATAAAACATGGAACAGAAGAAATAATACCTGGAACAGAAGAAATATTACTAATACCTGGAAAAGAAGAAACATTACCTGTAACAGAAGAAACATTACCTGGAACGGACGAAATAATACCTGGAACCGAAGAAATAATAGAAGAAAACGAAATAATACAAGGTTTACTTAAACAAGTCATCGAAGAAATAGATGCCGACAATGTTATACCAGAATTACAAGATGACCAGTCATTTGAGGTTATAACACTTGATGAAATTGCCAATGAAAAAAGAAAAGAAAACGGCATCATTCAAGAAAATGACAATATTAAACAACAAACTACAGAACCTAAAACATTAACAAGAAAAAGAAAAGCTGATCCTGAAAAGTGGGCTCGTAATGTTCGAAAGCGAAATCGTACACATGGGGATCAATACATAGCAACCAATGGAAACGTAGTTCCTCCCAAACAACCAAGAATTGTAAATTGTGAGAAATGTAGATATAGATGTAATGATCAATTCACTCCCGAAGAAAGAGGGGCGATATGCCGTGAATATTGGTTACTAGGAGACTATAAAAGACAAAAGGATTATTTGATTAACCAGGTGGAAGTTTTGCCAAAACAAAGAGAGCGACTGCGAAGTAAAGATGGTATGAGAAAGAAGAAACGAGAACAAACTTACTTATATTCGTTTACCAGGAATAACATCAAAAAAAGAATATGTAAGAAGTTTTTTGAAGCAACATTAGTCATGGCCCAATCGACCTCGCTTTGAAGAATGCAGCAGTTGGTATTGGATGCTTTGCTGGAAGTGATGGTCGTGGAAAACAGGCATCAGCAAACAAATTGAGTGATGAAACTCTTAGAGTAGTTAGACAACATATCAACAGTTTTCCAAGAATGGAATCTCACTATACCAGAAAGGATACAAGACGACTATATTTAGACCAGACACTCAGCATTAGAAAAATGCATTGTCTTTACCAGCTCTTTTGTGACGAATCTATTCCTCAGATACAGGCTGTGAGCGAACACATTTACAGAAGAACATTTTGTGAAGAGTTTAACTTGTCATTTTTTCACCCCAAGAAGGACCAATGTTCAAAGTGCACTAAGTACAACTTGCTTGAAGGAAATGATAAAGAGGCTTTTCAGCAAGAATATACTGACCATCTTAAACGCAAGGATGACGCCCAAAGAGCCAAGACTGAAGATAAATTGAGGGCTACAACTGACGATACATATATTTCAGCTTCCTTTGACTTACAAAGCGTTCTTCAAATTCCATTTGGACCTGCATCTTTACTGTATTACAGTAGAAAGTTGTGCGTATATAACTTCTGTATTTATACAGCCGCTCCTGCTAACAAAGCATACTGTTACTCTTGGACAGAAGTGGAAGGCAAAAGAGGAAGTAACGAAATTGCCACTTGTCTGTATTCCTGGCTCTTAAGCTTACCGGGGTCTGTAAAGGAAATATCCCTTTTTTCAGATACCTGTGGAGGGCAAAATAGGAATCAGCATGTTGCTGCTATGTTTTTGTACACGGTACTTACATCTGATATTAACATAATCACTCATAATTTTCTTGAGAGTGGACACTCTCACATGGAATGCGATAGTATGCATGCAGCTATAGAAAGTGAAAAAAAGTATGCTACTATCTATTCTATGATAGACTGGATATCTCTTTTCGAAAGATCAAGGCGCAGAAATCCTTACACTGTTCGAAACCTCCATCATTCAGATTTCTATGACTTTCAGAAACTCTCACAAATTCTAATCAAAAACAAAAGGAAAGATACTGATGGTAATGTGGTAAATTGGCTTCTCGTCAAAAGTTTCCGGTATAAAAAATCAGAACCTGGAATTCTCGAATACCGGTATAATTATGACCAAGAGTTTTGTAAAATAAGTATTTACAATAGAGGACATCCTACTCTTCTACCAAATCTTGAAGCTGCATACACTAATCGAATTCCCATAAGTGATGCTAAGAAGGAAGATCTTCTAAAACTGTGCAGAAGTAGTGTCATTCCATCAGAACTGCATCAATGGTTCAAAGATTTACCGACATCTAAACACAGCAAAGACAAAGTACCATATCCATCGACAGATGCTTCAGATGAGGAGTGTGATACATATGAGTAAACCTAAAATTGCCTGGAACAGAAGAAATAATACCTGGAACGGAAGAAATAATACCTGGAAAAGAAGAAATAATACCTGAAACAGAAGAAACTTGCTGAAATTTAAATCTGGTAAAAAAAGCAAATGTTACTAATCTATCGTCTCTTTTCAATAGATTGATTATGCAAAAATCAACATCATTCCTGAAATCCCTGATTTTAGACATCATTTCAAATCTTAAATTTCTCTAAACTAATGTTTTGGACGTACGCACTTCTTGCTCTCAACCCTCGATATCATGTTACAAAAATGCACACAGTGACTTAGGCCCCAAGGGGACAAAACCTATGAATGGGTCTCTTCAATACAGTGTCACCTACTCTAACATCAACGACCCGTGTATATCCGTCGCTACCTGGATAAGTTTGGACTATGCGTCCTAATGGCCACTTGCCTCGCGGAGAATGAGGATCTATCACGAGCACAACTTCGTCAATCTCTAGATTTTTAGAAGGAATGTTCCATTTTGTGCGTTTGTTTAGCGTTGGCAAGAACTCACGAAGCCATCTTCGCCAGAACTGTCCTATCAAGTCCTGCACTCTACGCCAACGTCTACGAGGATCGTATCCGATACCACTTAAATCTGGGGCTAAAGCACCACTAACTGTCCACATAAGAAATGGTTCGGGGTAAGTACTGGGTCATCGTCCGCACTATCACCAATATAACATAAAGGACGGCTATTTAAGAGTCCTTCGCAATTTACAATTGCGGTTAAAAGTTCTTCATCGGAAATATCTGCATTTTGAAGGATAGCTTTTATTGCCCGTTTCACTGACTTGATCATACTTTCGAAAACACCACCGAAATGAGGTGCAAGTGGGGGATTGAACTTCCATTTGATTCCTTTATTTGCTAAACAGTTTCCCATTTTAGATTGATCCAGTTCGTTGACAAGCTCCTTAATTTCACGATTGGCACTCACGAAGTTCGATCCGTTATCGGACACGATTTCAATTGGCTTGGATCGCCTTGACACAAATCTATCCAACGCAGACAGGAAACTATCCGTGTCCAAACTCCATGCCATTTCCAAATGCACAGCTCGAGTTGAAAGGGAAGTAAATACGCATAGATATCTTTTCGTGCGGATTTTTCCTCTTCCTTGTTTTGTTAAATACGGACCCCCAAAATCTCACCCACACTTTGCAAAAGCTCTAAAATCTAAAAGGCTCGCCTAAACGCATTTTAGGAAGGGGAGCCATGATTTGTTTGGCAGGCTTTCTTCTGCGCCTCACACACTCAGGTCATTTTAAATTAAAACTTTTCACTAATTCCCGAGCACGAAGGATCCAAAATCTCGTACGGATTTCAGAAAGCACAAACGAGACACTGCTTCCATGATTTAAACACATATGGTAATAGTTTACCAACAATAGGGTAACAGGATGCTTTTGTGGCAAAATAATAGGAAAACAAGCACTATAGGCAAGATGTGTTGCCTTTTCCAACCTTCCTCTGACACGGAGCACATTTTCATCATCCAAGAATGGATTAAGATTTAATAACTTAGAACTGGTAGGAGCAAGTCTGAGCCAACTAGAATGTCTACTTGGGTCTAACCTACCAAGGTCGATCAAGGTCACAAAGGTTGTAACATTGTTACGAGTTTCATCGTGAGCGTCAGTGGGAACAACGTTTTGATCTAAAGGCCTGGTAGATTTGTCCTCTAAAAGATAATCAGGTCCGTTCCACCAAAGTTTACTGTTAGACAATTCATTAACTGACAGTCCACGAGTTGCTAAATCACTCGAAATAAGCTTAGTCGGAACATAGCGCCAGTCTTCAGGATCAGAATGCTCGTGTATTTCACCAACGCGGTGTGATACAAAAGGCTTATACGACCTAGATTGTCCAAGAATCCAGAACAACACATTTCTTGAGTCTGACCAATAAGTAACTGTTTTTAAATTTAGAACTAATTAGAATTAGAATTAATTGTTAGTGAAAGTCGAAGACCCAAAACAGCTCCACATAACTTTGGTATGGAAATGGTTTTTAAAGGGGCTACCCTAGTTTTAGAAGATGAGATTAATAGAAACCGACAAGTCATCAAATAACAAGCTGCAGCATACGCCTTTTCAGATGCGTCCACAAAGGTGTGCAGAGATTTGTACGAAGCGGTTAGGTCGCTATTCACAAGACAGCGATTTATCTTTATCGATTGTAATTCCGGTAGCTCTTTAAACCACGACAACCAAGAATCAGTCAAGTCGCCTGGGAGTTCGTCATCCCAACCAACGCCTCTGGGCCATGAGGATTGAATGCCAACTTTTGCTCGGATCGTAAACGGAGACAAAAGGTTAAGCGGGTCAAATAACGAAGCGGTTTTACTAACAACGAATCTCTTAGTCAGAACCGTTGGAGGTGGCGATTCCACATGAAAGCTAAACTTGTCGCAATTAGCGTCCCATAAAATTCCAAAGTTTTTATGGAGGGTAGTTCGCCATCTTTGAATGACAAAGATGTCACGCGATCTTCCGACGGTACGTCTTGCAAGACTTCCGGAACGTTTGATATCCACTTTCTTATTTGAAAACCTGCACTTTACAAGAGAAGAGAAATTTCGTGACGCAATTCAACCGCTGCAGAAACAGAATCGACACTGTCTAGTAAATCATCGACATACATCGAATTTAGAACCGAATCAGAACCCCTTTGGAACTGCTCCATGTTGTTCAGCGCGTGTTCCCTTATAATTGCTTGAGACAAGTACAAGGTTCCAGGTTTTTGTCGAAATGGTGGGCTATAGCGTTCCGATCGTAATGTTAAACCTTCGACTTCTTCTTTAGCCTCAACCCTATATCGAAGCTCAGTCGAAAGCCACTTAAACAGGGAATTCAGATTTTCAGGCACACCCGAAGAGCAAGCCCAGCGTTTGTAATGAGTAACACTTACGGGAGGTAGCTTTGATCTAGCAATACTATAAAACATGGAGTTTTCATCAAATTCTTCGGTTCGTCCAGCTTCTTTTAGAGTTATAATGGCCAACTCCAGATTATCACAAAATCTTTCAATCTGCTTGACATCCTGAAAATTAACTGACTTCATATTTTTTATAGAATCGATTTGCATTAATATTAAGCCCCTGGAACCACCAAATTTCTCTTCAAGTCGTCTTTTGGCGGACTCATAGCCAATCGACGATGCGGGAAACCCCTCGATAGCCTTGTAAGCCTCGCCTTCCAAGTATTGCCGTAACTGTAACATTTTATAACCATCAGAACATTTTGCTTGGTCAATACATTGCTTAAAGGCATCCATAAAAATTTGGTATTCCATCTTATTGCCATTACATTTTGGAATAGTGACACGTTTCAATTGGTGATACATGTCTCTGTCACCTACGATGCCAGATGGAAAATCGGTTTCACTTCCAGTGTCAAGCCTATAAGTGTCATTTTGAGTTAAGTAAGTTGTAGCTTTGCTGAGAGTCTCCAAAATTGCCTGATCAGATTGTAAACTGTTGTAGAGGTCATGGTCTCTTGTTTATGTTATTATACAAGAGACCATGAACTGTGTAAACTCTTAGAGGTCATGATCTCTTTTTTCTGTTATTATACAATAGACCATGGACTGTGTAAACTGTTATGAATGGCCATGGTCTCTTGTTTATGTTATTATACAATAGACCATGGACTGTGTAAACTGTTATAGAGGTCATGGTCTCTTGTTTATGTTATTATACAAGAGACCATGGACTGTGTAAACAATGTTTCAACAAAATTACACCATTACCATGTAAATGTAATTATTAATTTTAAGATCTTTTTCTTTTTTGAATTAGAGGCATGGCAGCTATAAATAAAGATAGAGTGTTTAAAAAGATAATCAAATTAAAGAGCAGAACTCTAAAACCCTGAGAAGACATTTCGTCGTCAAGGGGAGTATAGATATGACCTTCCTGTACAATCAAGAATACCTGCTGGCCATCCTTAAGTTTGTTATGACAGAAGTGCTAAAGTAAAAAAAAAAAGGTAGTTTTGCTATAGACTGTATATGCTTAAAGTACTTACTATGCAGTTCTAGTAACTTTAGTTGTACTTACTATGCATGTTCATTTTAGTCATAGCCTGTGAACCAGTACCGCAACAAACAGAGTCAACCTCTTTATCAACATCTCAGTTATATTCAGAGTGTGGGAACAGTTCAAGTGCTAATGCGCAACCTTCAGAAAGTTTGTCAACTGCCAGCAGATGTCATCAACACCTACCAGAAAATGCACTTACCAATACAGAGTCATGTGATGACAGTACAATAGAGGTAATACTGTAAACATACAAAAAATTGAAAAGTCCTTACATTTACAAAGGTACAATTGACAGGAAAAAAAAAAATTAAATTCAGAAAAGAGATATATATGAATCTGAACAAATAAATATTCTAAAATGAAATAAATAATGTTGAATATGGTTGCTTCATTATTTGTGAATGCTTTAGTTCACTCATAAAATTGAAAGGAGTTTTATTGTTTTCATTGACTATTTTTATTTCTTGAAGGTTTAAGAGTTTTCACAAATTAAAGGACTGACTTTGTAATATTAAATTTTATAGGGAACGCCATTTCTTTATGAAATTGAATCGTACTATCACCATCTGAAGATTAAAAATGCCATCTCTATATTTTCTGATCAAGGACGGGTTTTAGTAATTAAGGATTATTGTTCCACTGGCAAAAAATTGTATGTAAGTATATTTAATTATTTTGAACACATTATTAATGTAGTTTTACTGAAATATAGGTTTGTAAGACAAATAACATCACATTGGAGCAGCAAAAAATGCTGTCTGGCCTTGTGTTATCAACTCATCAACTTGCACTCGCATGCCTACATTTCTAAAATACCTTCTTAGAATGTGATTATAATGATTTTGTTTTGAGAGTGGGAAGTATGTAATTATTGAAAGGAAAAGCAAAGACTTCAATGGAACAGGATGGCAGTGGATGTATTGGTGTAGTTGTAACGAGAATAAAGCAAGGCAATTGGCTGGTCTTGAACATAGACTAAATTTAACATGTGAAGGTACATGCAGTTATATTTCCCACCTAGTGTATAATTTGGTATCCTTAAAAATTGTTACTTTATTAATTGTCCATCTATCTTTTTTTCGTTCTAAAGTGTGTTATACATTTTCAGTTTTAAAACAATATATTTACATTTTATTTTCACGCGCTACAGTGAACCTTTGTGAAAATTTTGCATTATTTTACCAATGAACGACAAATTTCCTTAGTGATTTCGAATGACGTATCTAAATAATTCTCCTGTGACAACGTAAAATGCGGCGTATGAATACACAGCAACGTTCAACTAAAAAAGATAAACGATGAATCAAATAAAGGTCTTTGAGTTCTCCGTTTTCTAAAAAAAACTGACAATTAAGATATTTTGAAATTATTGACTATGTAAGAAATCACATTTAGGTCTAACAATAAATATAAACATCCCATTATGGACTTGACAATGACCCCGATTGACGTCATACTAATTTTGACGTCATGTTGATTGACAATTTTCATGAATTAAACTTGGACTTGGACATCAGGATTCTGAAAATCAATATTGACAGTGAGACAAAGGAAAGCGAAGACAGATAACATGGCTGCTCAGTATCTCAAACTATACATCAAAATCATGTTGAGGTAGATCTACAGCAGTCTACAGAAACATTGTTTTAGTCTCTTAATTAGAACTCGACTCGCCACCAAACTTTGCATATTAACATTTTGAAATTTAAATTGAACAATCAGACAAGGTAAGGAATCAGTAATCAATATCACGAAAATGCACAGCAGGGTGGATATACAAGTATAGCAAAGGGACAACACGAATCACTATAGCATACTATAGGTCATCTTGAACACTGTAGTGTCATAGTGATGAACGGTGATTGAGACTAACAGTAAATGTTGTTACAATATCCATCAAAATTTAACATAAACAAATGAAAATTTCTATAGTTTATGCTTGTTTTATTATTATATTATGTTTAGTATAGACACAAATGAAACACTTACTTGTAGATGATGTCAGATAAAAGCACATATAATTCTTGACCTAGGCCACATTGAGTTGTCTCCTTCTTTATTCAATATCACATGACATGTAAGGCATATTCTAGAATATTCTATTACTTCCTTTGTGCATAAAAAGATTAAGTCCACAAATACTATGAAAATAGTCAACTGTTTGGTGCATAAATGTGTGACTTATACCAATTATGCACCAAAACAAACCTTATCAGGCCTTGGTGCATACATGATTTAGAGCATTTTAAGGGTGTTTTCAAACGGAATAGGACTATGATCTTTTATTCAACAGACAGAGAATCAAATGTAGATCTTTTTTATATAAAAAGATTTTTTTTTTAAATTTTGGACTTAACACATTTATGTTCTAACCCCTCGATGTATCATACAAAACTATCGTGTCATAGAAAAAACAGAACTAAACCTAGTAAGAGTACATTAAACTACTAAGACAAGTCCCGTGGTCAGATACTGGTTGGTAGGTTGGTGCGGCACGTTCTCGTATGATACATGTATATGTGATATATTTTCTAACAATAACGGGTGTGAAAGGTTAGAAAGAAGTACAGATTTGAATATAGCTACTAAGGTGAAAAAAAGAATAGCACATTACTAAGTATTATTGAAGCAGAAAAGAAAAAATAATAAAAGCTCATTACCACTTAAAAAATGAAAAAGAAAACTTATTCTATAAAAGATTGATCCTAAAATATAAAACATATTAAACTTCAATATCAATCAAACAATCTTACTAACTTAATTATACATAATTATAGTTGCTGTTGAAGAGAAAATATGATATAAAGTTTGTTATGTTTTGTCTTCTTCAATATTCAGGATTGAATCAGGATAATGTAGGATTACATTAGATTAATTAATAACACCAAGGCTGAGTCTATCATCCATGCTTTATTCTATTAATAGTCTGGTTAAGGTCATGTGACCTAGCCTTACAAGCTTAACTAAATATATCATTCAAGTCAGTTGTACTTGCTTGGTACAATCTATAGTAATATATAACATCTCCCTTTTTATGACAATGGATTGACAAAATTAGCTACTAACTTATAAACTAAATTAATCAAATTATTAACTTCAAGTCATTAACTAATTTATAAACTAAACTTATCAGGTGCCATACTCAGTCTACCTGATCTAGTAAAATAACCATTCTGAGTGGAATTTTGAGACTCCAATACATTACTATCATTATCATGATCATTTTCAACTACTGGTAATTTTATTACAGAATTAGGCGATTGATCCAAAGCAGTTGGTGTTGAATTACTTTTAACATCTCTTGGCTTCAAATGAAATCTATTTCTTATATACCTATTACCAGTTTCACTTTCTACTCTATAAGTTCTAGATTTATCTTTATCAACATCAATAACTTTAGCTCTATCCCATAATTTTGTATTTTGGTTAAACATACTAACATTTTGACCAAAAGTCATAGGTTTCAGTGACTTAGCATTTTTATCATGATTTGATTTTTGAATATTTTGTTTGTCAAATAATCTTTCTCTATAATCATCATTTATATTATGTTTTAAACTATTTATATTTGGCATATTATCTTTATAATATCTATTGTTTAGCAATTTGCAAGGTGGTGGCAAATGTGCATCAATGGGTGTAGTCTTATAACATAATAAAGCTAAATGAGGATCAGTACCAGACAATTTACATTTCTTTATAATTCTCTTGACAGTTTTAACTGTAATTTCAGACATACCATTACTTGAATGAAAATGAGGTGAACTTGTACTATGTTCAAAATTATAATTATTGGCAAATATTTTGAATTCTTCAGAAGTATACTGAGTTCCACAATCAGAAATAAATTTAATTGGTATTCCATGATCTTCAAATATCAACTTTAATTGATTTATAACATGTTTTGATGTAATATTATTTAGCCTTCGTATACTTGGAAATTTACTAAAATAATCTATAACAACTAAATAATGTTCACCATCTAAAAAGAATATATCAGAACCTAAAGTATGCCAAGGACCTGGAGGTACTTCTATGGGAATTAGTGGTTCTTTCTGATTAGCGTCAGCATGCATCTGACAAGTTGCACAAGTCTCTATTAATGACTCTATATCTTTAGTGATTCTAGGCCAAAATACACATTTGCTTAGCCCTTAATTTACACTTCTCCATACCTAAATGTGCATAATGAATTTGCTTAAGTACTAATTCATCTCTTAATGAATTAGGAATGACAATTCTTCTCCCTTTTACAATAACACCATCAATGATACTTAGTTCATCTCTATAGTTCCAAAAATCTAACAAATGTGTTGGACAATCTTTCCTAACATTAGGCCAACCTTCATGAATCATTTTCTTTAAACCACAAAGTTGATAATCATTATTAGTTTCTTGTTTGATAACCTCTAGTTTTTGAGAACTTGCATTGATTTCTAACTTTAAATCATGAATTGAAATTTCAAAATCTTCAATGGTATTATCTTCCTTAGGATCAATTCTAGATAAAGAATCAGCTAATTTTAAATCTTTACCAGGAAAATAAGTCAAATTAAAATCATATTTCTAATCTAATAAGTCTAGGTGTTACATTTCTTAGACTCTTCTTAACAATTGCTACTAATGGTTTATGATCAGTTATAACATTTACTTTTCTACCATATGTATAATAATGAAATCTTTCTAAACCATAAACAATTGCTAACATTTCTCTTTCAATATTTTCATAACCTTTTTCACATTCAATGAAAACACAAACAAGAGACCATGACCTCTATATCAGTTTACACAGTCCATGGGATCTTGTGTAATAAAACAAACAAGAGAACGTGACCTCTATAACAGTTTACACAGTACATGGTCTCTTGTATAATAACATAAAGAAGAGACCATGACCTCTATAACAGTTTACACAGTACATGGTCTCTTGTATAATAACATAAACAAGAGACCATGAGCTCTATAACAGTTTACACAGTCCATGGTCTCTTGTGTAATAAAACAAACAAGAGAACATGACCTCTATAACAGTTTACACAGTACATGGTCTCTTGTATAATAACATAAAGAAGAGACCATGACCTCTATAACAGTTTACACAGTACATGGTCTCTTGTATAATAACATAAAGAAGAGACCATGACCTCTATAACAGTTTACACAGTACATGGTCTCTTGTATAATAACATAAACAAGAGACCATGAGCTCTATAACAGTTTACACAGTCCATGGTCTCTTGTATAATAACATAAACAAGAGTATAATAACACAAACAAGAGACAATGACCTCTATATCAGTTTACACAGTCCATGGGATCTTGTGTAATAAAACAAACAAGAGAACGTGACCTCTATAACAGTTTACACAGTACATGGTCTCTTGTATAATAACATAAAGAAGAGACCATGACCTCTATAACAGTTTACACAGTACATGGTCTCTTGTATAATAACATAAACAAGAGACCATGAGCTCTATAACAGTTTACACAGTCCATGGTCTCTTGTGTAATAAAACAAACAAGAGAACATGACCTCTATAACAGTTTACACAGTACATGGTCTCTTGTATAATAACATAAAGAAGAGACCATGACCTCTATAACAGTTTACACAGTACATGGTCTCTTGTATAATAACATAAAGAAGAGACCATGACCTCTATAACAGTTTACACAGTACATGGTCTCTTGTATAATAACATAAACAAGAGACCATGAGCTCTATAACAGTTTACACAGTCCATGGTCTCTTGTATAATAACATAAACAAGAGACCATGACCTCTACAACAGTTAACACAGTACATGGTCTCTTGTATAACACAGTCCATGGTCTCTTGTGTAATAACATAAACAAGAGACCATGACCTCTATAACAGTTTACACAGTCCATGGTCTCTTGTATAATAACATAACGAAGAGACCATGACCTCTATAACAGTTTACACAGTCCATGGTATCTTGTATATTAACATAAACAAGAGACCATGACCTCTATAACAGTTGGCACAGTCCATGGTCTCTTGTGTAATAACATAAACAAGAGACCATGACCTCTATAACAGTTTACACAGTCCATGGTCTCTTGTATAATAATTTAAAGAAGAGACCAGATCTCTATAACAGTTTACACAGTACATGGTCTCTTGTGTAAAATAACATCAAGAAGAGACCATGACCATTTATTAGAGGACTTTAGACAGTCCACAAGATACTACCTTAGGATTGTTCAACCTGGTTTCCCTCTGACTGACATGGAAAAGGTGTCTAGTTGTTGTTATGAACCGAGGCCCTGTATACAAGCTGTGCATGTTAAAGATCCCTCGACAGTCAGAAATCAATAATAACTAATAAGAGTAGGCTAAAATGAAATGGAGTTTTACGTCCTACTATTATTCTGCACCAAGAGTAGGCTAAAGCCCTTGCAAAATGTCCCTCATTGCACACTGCATGGCGTGTGCCCGTCCTCATTAGCCTAAATAGGTGCAGAAGAGTAAGAAGTAAATCTCCATTTCATTTCATTTCCATGGTCTCAATTTTGGACAATTACAGAAAGATGAGACCGTAATAAGTTATAGATCGGACATAAAACGTGTTCAAATTGCTTGTATCACATCAAATATTATATTTTTTCCCCAAATCATAGACCTACATGGTTAATCCTGACCTGTGTTTTGCAAATATATTCAACAAAAGTCGCCACATGTAATGGCTGCTAATCATAGAACCTGCTTCCGGTTAAAGCGAAAGTACACTTGTTTTTCTATATCACGTGATAAGAGACCACGGTCCCTTCCTTGTTTTTGGAGGCTAAATATACCTCCTTAATCAGTACGCTTGAATCAACGAGGAAGCATTCAACGACGAAAAGTGAAACCAAGTTATCAGAAGAGCAAGCAAATACAAGAGTAGTGTCTTGTAAAATTATAAAACAATAAGGTGACACTCAATAAAGTTTCGAGAGGATAAGATTAACGTTAAGCAAACACATTTGCAATCATAGCACAAACAGATGATTTGTATTTATAAAATAGTTCTTGATGGCGGCTGTAAATTTTTCTAAGAGAGGTTTAGTTAGATATTAGTAAACATCCTTGTATATTAGTAAACATCCTTGTAGTAGGCTAACAAACTACAAAACAAAATCATGAAAACCCATTGAATGAAAATAGTGACCAGGCGACAAAAGTTCAAGGGACGTAACTGATTGTTATGTTATGATAATAAAAAAAAAAGGTTGAGTACGTCCGAATAAAGGGAAATCATTAAATGACGAAAAAGTGCTATCGGTGAGAAAAAGGGTCAGTAAACACTTTCTAGAAAGACACCGGTAATTGCTGCTTAATACTAAAGATAAATAGGTAGGCAAAACAACTAGTAGTGTCATGTAAAATTAGAACAAAAGGTGACAACTCGAGGACAAGTTTAAAATGAATCGTTAATCAAAATGATAGCAGAAAAATATATTTTATATTTATCAATTAGTTCATGATGGCGGCCGTAAAATTTCTTAAGAGAGATTTTTAGTCGATTGGGTAAATATCTTTGTAGTAGAAGTACTTCAGTAGGGACGCAGGCTGAAATAGATCAGTTGTCTGAAGATCGCATAGCGTGAAACTCTGAGTAACAACATGTTTCAGGTTTTGTTTTAATATTTTTAATATTTCTAATTGATAATATTATGAAGAGTAAAGAATATAAATCAATTGAATCATGATCAATGTTTGGTTAATGAAACCAGTAATTGAGTCAATTTTGGTAATTAAAAAAATATTGGCAACAAAGAAGATTTATTGTAAATAAAAAAATAAAAAAAATTATAAAAAATATGTTCTCTGCAAGGTATATTTATGTACAATATAAATTATGCAATTAATGGTGATATGATGATCATATTGTTAGATTTTTTACATAAAGATACAAAATTTTAATAATTGGGGTTAATTATTATCAAGTTATTTTTGGTTGAAAGTTTTTTTTAAGTTATATGCAATTTGTTGAATTAATAGTAATATAAATGTGATAAAATTCAAAAGACTATATAAATACTTACAATTTTTGGTCCAAATTCATCAGCCCATACTTACATATACCAATTTAATAGTGGTGATGCTTTGATCTATTGTATGGTCATGGTCAGGATTGCATTGTTAACATGATGTAACCAGTATTCAGTGAATTTGCTTTTCTGTACCATCATTATGTGTTCAATAAATAGGATTACACTTATATTTAATTTAATGGTACAATATTAATTGAATGTTATTTGAATAGCATGCAAGGTTACCCTTATAGCTAATTTAGTTTTATATTATTAATTATTCTGATTTGAAAAGCATATAAGGTTACCCTTATAGGTAATTTAGTTTTATATATTATTAATTATTCTAATTTGAATAGCATGTAAGGTTACCCTTATTGCTAATTTAGTTTTATATTATTAATTATTCTGATTTGAAAAGCATATAAGGTTACCCTTATAGCTAATGTAGTGTTATATTATTAATTATTCTAATTTGAATAGCATGTAAGGTTACCCTTATAGCTAATTTAGTTTTATATATTATTAATTATTCTAATCTGAAAAGCATGTAAGGTTACCCTTATAGCTAATTTAGTTTTATATTGTTAATTATTTTAATTTGAAAAGCATGTAAGGTTACCCTTATAGCTAATTTAGTTTAACATTATTAATTATTCTAATCTGAAAAGCATGTTATATTATTAATTAGTTCTATTATTGAATTAAGGTTTAATCTGTATAGCTAATAAAATGTCACATGATAAAAAAGCATGTCAGGTTACCCTTATAGCTGACACAATTTTTTTATTTCTATAATCAAGTCATATAATAAAAAAGCATGTAAGGTTACCCTTGTAGCTGACACAATTGTTTGATTTCTATAATCAAGTCACATAATAAAAAAAAAGCATGAAGTTTACCATTTTAGTTTACACAATTGTTTGATGTTCACTATTAATTCGAATAAAATTGTGTGTATATATTTGCCTTCTAGCTTATTCAAAATAATAAATGTTTCAAGGTGTTCCATTTATTCAGATTTAACAATAAAAATTTACTTTTTGTAAAATAGTCTCCACAACTCCCCTTATAGCTATTCCTTTCCACACCTTTATTGCTCAATAATATATCATATTCAATTTGTTCTCAGTGTTATAGCCTCCATATCACCCCTTATAGCTATTCCAGTCCTCACCACTCGCTCATCACTGTTTGGTATAGACCGGAACATTCTGTCCCTCAATTAGTGAATTTGAGGGACAGGAGACCAAGCTTGATTATATCTTGAAATCGCGCAACCAATTAGGTTGCGTTGAAATATTCTTCTTCCTGAAAGTTTTTTCTCTAAAAACTGGCAAATTCCTTTGATGTTATGATGTCAGCTTGATGACAACCATTTTTTCGACAAAATAAAACAATAATTGTTGTCTCTAGGCCCTAATCTCAGTTAAAATATTCAGACAGAGAGCCATTTAGTAGACCGACAAGTTGACTCAAATATTCTATTTTAACTGAAATTAGAGACAACAATATGGGTTTACAAAATGGTTGTTATGAAGCTTACTTCATAAACATTAAAGAAATTTGCCAGTTTTTAGAGAAAAAACTTTCAGGAAGAAGAATATTTCAACGCAACCAAATTGGTTGCGCGATTTCAAGATATAATCAAGCTTGGTCTCCTGTCCCTCAATTCTGTCCCTCAAATTCACTAATTGAGGGACAGGATGTTCCGGTCTATGTTTGGTACAACATTGGCTGAAGTGCATAACCTTTCCACATGACTTGCATTGTTCATATAATGATTTGCACACTTTCTCTGTGTGTCCATACTTATTGCATAGGGAGCACAGAATTTCCTTTACTTGTTTACGGCAGTAATCATGATTTTTACTACCACATTTCATGCACAGTCCATGAAATGTTTTTGACCAACATTGTCTTTGGTAGTTCGTGCAAAATTTATATTCATTTTTTCACACATCTCTTTCAGTATGTAACTGAAGTAATCAAAGTGGAGGTGCGTTTTGTCAAAATACATTTCTTCACCTAGTCTTTTTCTTCACACATATGCTGTGCCACATTCACATACTCAATATCCATTGTGTCAAATTTGTTCATACAAAATCTGTTAATGGTTTCGACCCAAAAATAATCGTTTGAAGCCGAATCTCATTGGTATAAGTAGTACTCCTACTTTTCTTCCAGACATTTTGTAGGTGTTAGCTAATTTTACAATATCACTTGCTATTATTTTTAATATGTCTTTAGTGAGTTGAATATCAGCTCTCTCCTTTTTCAGACGTCGCAGTTCTGGAACCAAATCTGCTAAGTCATTGCCACCTGTACTAACTAACACAGTTTTCACCTGGTTGTTACCTGATAGGTACAAAGATTTATTTTCTATTTGTTGTCTTACTGTACCTCCTCTGTTACACCTGACGATGATTTTGTCTCTATTGACCCAATTGTTTAAACTCTTCTCATTTAACAATCCCTTAATGTTGCTGTCGCCTATGATTGCAAGGTTTGATATTTTCTCTATCTCTATTCCTGGTTTTAAAACTACATTAGATGTTGCACCAGTATCAACTCTTTCTTTTCGCTGAAATAAGAATATTGACATTGAGTTTTATAATACGACAGAGTGTGCCTTTTGGTGAATTTATCTTGTTCTTGTGGTCTTCTTGATCAAACTGAATTTTTTTTTTGAAGGGTTGACAGAGACTACTTATTGTTTATTTAGAATCTGTTCAGTAGGTTTCTCACAGCGTTCAAAAATCCTAACAAACTTAAAAATCTTATGTAAGGTTTTTAAATATTTTAGCATGTTTTTAGCGTTTAATAATTAAGGGTTGGATTTTTTTACTTAAAACTTTCAGACACACAAAAGGGCACAATTCTATACAATTTGGTACCTGGTTTTCATAAATTTGAAAGCTATTTATGAAAGATTTTTTCTCTTTAGTATAGTATAGTACCTTGATCATACAAAAGAGGAAAACCTTGTCGTTGTTAGCTATATTATGATTTAACTAAGGAACTGTAAGACAAACTACTATTTTTCCAAGTCATCAGACAACCTATACTTTCTATTTATGTAAGTATTAGCATTTTCATTTTCATCAATGAAAACAAGGAAATTCAGCGATAAATTTTGAATGTTTAAAATTTAGTAACATTTAATTTGCTTTGTAAAAAATTTGAACAAATTTCCTTTAAAGCTTCAGCTACTATGGATGCAGCAGTTCTTGATTTTTTGGTAAAATCTGTTCACATCTGAATTTTTGGAAGAAGAACCGGCTAGTGAAGCTCTTTTTGGAAGTATGACAGTTGTTTGCTGTTTTTTTTTTTTGCGAATTTCACTCGTCTTGACGTTTTAGTGAAGGGAACTCTTCTATATCATCTTCAGACGACTCTATTTGTGACAGTTTAGAGTAATCCATGGGTTTAGAATTTCTGCTTTCTTCAGCCCAGGATGTGCTGGCTTGTTCTGCTGTGGATGTCTTTCTCTTTAAAATTTGTATATCACTTCTTAAGTTTTCCAATAATTGAACACGGTTACGAAGTGTCACCATTTCTTTTTTTAATGTCTCATTCTCATTTGTGAAATGTTTTATTTTCAAGTCTCGTTTGTCACTATGAATTTCACAGATAATAATATTCTCTATTTTTGTCCATTTGATTCTAAAATCTCTGTATTCCCATTCACTTTGTTTATAACAATTTCTAACATGTTGACAATGTATTGAGAAGTTTCATCCAACTTCTCAATAATTGGTTGATCTTGATCAATCACCATCGCGGAAATTTGTTTCTCTGCATTAGCCATTTCGGCATCAGTCTCGTACAATAAGACGTCTTCGTCTTTACTCTCTACTTGAACTTGAAGCCTTTTTTCTTCATCAGACATTCACTGTAAAAATAATCAAAGTCTTAGCATTATTGAAGTTTTGACTGTTTTAATGGTGGTTCAAATGAAGCATTTTTTATCATCATTTGACTTTTTTGTTATTGGTTCATCACTTGTCCCTGGCAATAATTCATCAGCTTTATCAGGTGTCTCTTCTAGGGATTTGATTGTTTCATCAAAAGATCTCAAGATATCATCATCATCATTTAAACTCTGTGACATTAATAGGCTGGATTCTAATTTTCGGTTAGAATTTTCAGCTTTACGTAAATCTAATTCTAATTTCTCATTCTTTTTTTTAAATTCAATATTAGCTCTCTTCATAATATTGATTTGGTTCACAAGTAGTTTGGAATCATTTTTAATTTGTGCTACCAATGCATCAACATTTCTTGTGTATTGGAATAGATCACTTTCAAAATTTGTAAAGTCTTGATGTAAAGACTGGTAATCCCTAAACAAGACTGAATTTTGCTGCTCTAAGTCTGAGGTTAAGTTTTTCCCTTTTACCCTCATTTCTCTCTATAAAATTTATTTATATGTGCCACAAGGCGCTGACACTGATCTGAGGATTCAGCCATAAAGAGCCTACAATAACCAATTGATGTATTTAACAGGAAGTTACATATAAGTAATATTCAGTTTATTTGTAATAAAAAATTGTCAAATCGTACGCTGATATTTATGGTTACAGATGTGAAGGGTTTGAAATAGTGAACAAAATTATGGATTCTGAGACAAAATTTTTTTTATGGTTGAACAGTTAGTGAACATATCCCTTTAAATGTAAATTGTTATGGGATTTTTTTAATATTTATTAATGTTGGTATTTAATTTGCAGTTCATTATATTGAATTTCGATTTGATAGATATACATGTACATATTATAATTTGTATTGCACTGTTAGATGAAATAAATATTGTTTAAATCATAGATATACATGAAAATGTTATTTTTTTTTACCGTATATTTCCGAATATAATGCGCACCCGTGAATAATGCGAACCCCAAAAACGAACGCGATATCAGAGTTTTACGCGATATCTCGGAAGAAAATCATCGAATCATCACCAAATTCAATCTTCATAATGATATTGACACGCATTCCAAATATCAAAAGGATCCATGAAGAATTGTAGCCTGTAGAGTGAGCACGAGCAAAGAAACGAACGCGATATCAGAGTTTTACGCGATATCTCGGAAGAAAATAATCGAATCATCACCAAATTCAATAGTGCACATCTTCATAATGATATTAACACAAATTCAAAATATCAAAAGGATCTATGAAGAATTGTATCCTGTAGAGTGAGCACAAGGTAAATGTGAACGGACGGACAGGGGCAACCACAAGATACGCCCATACTTACGCGTGGGCGTATAAAAAGGGCGTATAAAAATTGACAATTGAAAAATCAAAATTATCACGCTTATCATATAATTTTACACTGTGTCACATTCAAGACGCAGATCCAAATATGATGCGTAGTGTACGTTATCGGTTGTGTTTTTAATTTCTAATTATCGGGATAGATGAAATCTAAATATTCACTAAATTTAGGATTATTTAATAGGACATCATCTTTATAGCGATAAGTGAAATTAAAACGCTTACTTAATCGTTTGCTATTTTTTACTATCACTTGCTGATAAATATCACCGCCAAATTCCACAAAAATGTTGTCTATTAAAAAATTAACATACTAACAACATCGTTGTCGGTAAGTTAGTTTTTGAGTTATCGCCCTTGACTAAGTCGGAACGCATCAAAACTGTAATTTATATTCATGAGGCCTTGGGGGAAGTTTTAATTTGACGATTTGAAGATGAACGGATTTTGACTTAGTCATAAGGCTTCGAGAAGGAGAAGGAAAGTTTAAATTCAGAATTTTATATAATTTTGTAGATATTAACTATATTTTTGATACGATTTGACACAAATTGGGGAATGCTCTTGATATACTAAAAATTTATCAGGAAAGTGTGCGTATCTTGCTAGGCAACCACTTGTAACTTCCGGTCAAATTCTTCTTGAAATTTGAAGGCTAATATTTCTGGACCTTGACCTCTGATGACCTTAACCTTTTGAAAGGTAATTGACCTTGGCTATCAGGGAATATTTTAATATTTGTCCTCCGGCATCTAATTCCGTTTTTATAGCTCTCCGAAAACAGCAAAATTGATACCTTCGAGCTGCACTAGCGGGTGACCAAATTCATCTAGAGAGTTATTTTGTATACGCCCAAACATTATTGTGGGCGTATATTGTAGTTGCCCCTGTCCGTCCGTCCACAATTGTTGTGGACACGATAAGAGTTAAGACCTGGTTTCTTGATGGATAGAAGGATAAACCCTATTGAAAATGAGACAAATTGCCCTTGTTTTTGAAAATATGTTGTAGACGCGATAAAGAGCTGGTTTTTAGATGAATTTTGATGAAACTTAGTGTGAGTGTTTGTAATGACATTGGGATAAACCCTATTGAAAATCAGCAACTATTTTATGAGTTATTACTGTTGTTCTTTAAAACCGTGTTAATTTTTTAGCCGTTAGCACTCTCAAAAAAGTGGCCACCATAGGAAGCTGATTTCTTTATGTATTTTGACAAAGCTTAGCGTGAGTGTTTGTAATTACCCAAAGATGAACCCTATTTAAAAAGAGACAAATCAGCTGGTTTCTTGCTGGATTTTGATGAAACTTGGTGTGAGTGTTTGTAATGACCTTGGGATAAACCCTATTGAAAATCAGAAATATCAAAAAATATTTTATTAGTAATTTCCCTTGTTCTTTAAAACGCGTTATTTTTTTAGCCGTTAAAGGCATTGGAATGAGGATTTCTAGCCTTTACATGTGTACGAGGGACATTTCTAACATCTATTTGGTACATACAAAATTCTCATTTGGTGCCCGTGGTTCCCGTTATTCAAGAAAGAAAAACAGGACGTACGCCCCACACCACGGACTTGATGACTTGTCGGACTGGATGATGGAAAAGAATCAGACCACACATATTTTTTTAAAACACACCTATGCATTATATGCCCTTACAAGACGGCGGCATTTCTCAATAAAAATTGCTTGTTTGTAGAGACAAATTTTGCTTCAACGCTGCCTTAAAGGACATTTCGCTACCTTTAATTGCTCTGTGTTTCTATATCTGGATCATTTCACAGCATTGTGACTTGCTTATTGCTAGAGAATGGCTCAGAAAAAAAGACTTCGAAGCGGCTGGCAGTGACCCAGTTTTTCTTTGTTGTTGTTGTGATTGTTGTGGCTACCATTTCAGTGTAGTTTTCATCATTATTATTATTATTATTGTTAGGGCCTATTCCTTCTCCTTTTAGGAAGGAGTGGTTGTCTGAGTCCGACATGTTTTTTACTGGTTAAGAAAGACTACTTCCTGTTGTTGTTTACTTCCTAAAAAAGCACATGGATGCTTGAAATATAATAAAAGTTTTATAAAAGTTCGTTTGAGAGCTTATTAACAGGGAAGGACTCAATATTTTTCTTAACCGGCGGCGGCAGCAGATATATTTGATTGTTGTCTTGTCGATATGCTGTGTTTAAGTAATGTTATCGGGTGAGGGTCAAGGAGTTAAATGACCACACAGTGGGTAAAGTTTCTACACTTTATTATAACAAAAACCCCTGAAAGTACAATAAATATAATTATATAACAGTCAGAGAAATAATAGAATTAAAACAACATCTTACAATATGCTAATAATTAAAACTAGAACTGTACAGTTAACAGTACTGGTGCAGGGCGGGTTACGACATACAGATACGAAGGTGTGGCAATATTCGATTGCGCATGCAATGTACTGATAATTCAATGCGTGAAATCAACAGGGTAATGCAATTGAGACATACATATCAAGTTTAAAAATATTTCAACAAGACAAAAATAAAGTTGGCAATGCGCATGTGCACTGCACAAATGCCCTATTTCCATAAAATCCCCAATCAGTCTATACGTATGCAATTCGGTTGAGAAATAAGAAAGTTGTTACTGCGCATGCTCACTACACAAATTCATAATGTTCATGAAATTTCAAATCTGATTATACACAAACATTCTAATTTTGAAGAGATTCTGATAAGAAGACATGTCCATGATATTTCGAATCTTATTATACACATGCATGCCAATTTTGAATGAATTTGGTTCAAAAATAAGAAAGTAAGCAATGCGCATGCGCAAAACACAAATTCAATATCTCCATCATATTTCGAATCGGAATATACATATGCATACCAAGTTTCATCAAATTCGGACAAGAAATAAAAAAGTTAGCGACGCGCATGCGCACTTCTCAAATTCAAAATGTCCATGATATTTCTAATTTAATTATACACATACATACCGATTTTGATGAAATTTGGATAAGAAATAAGGAAGTTGATATTGCGCATGCGCAGAACTAAATTTAACATTTTCCCTAAGTTTTGAATCCGATTATGCGTGTACATGCCAAGTTTCGTTAAAATCGGATAGCAAACAAAAAAGTTAGCATAGCGCATGCGCACATCCCATATTTTGTATTTTTTAAATCACTATTTGAACATGAAGGTATATGCAAATTTTGAAGAAAATCGGTTCATAAATAAGAAATTGGGTCAATTAAGCAGTGGGCGTGCCTACAGGGTGCTTCAGTAAGTTAAATTTTCAGCATGCTGTAGTTTAGTCTATCCTAGACCTCCCTTTAATGCGTAAATTGAATATAATTCATATCTAACAAAAATCGAGGTAGAGCCCCTTTAACTTGAACATGTCAAACTTACTGACTTTATTAATAGTGACACTGTTTAAACAATCAATTAACCGACATACCTATTATTGCCCCATGTTAAAGTATGGGATATGGAAATATGCTAGTTACATAGAAGTGTTTCATATTTTTGGAAACCTGAGAAACTCAGCATTACGGATCCGAAAAAAATATTGCTCTATCTATATTAGGGCCCCCGTAAAAACGCTTTAAAGATGCAAAATCACCTTTGAATCACACCTCTAAAACAGAAAGCACGTGTCGGACATGAAAAATGAATACATCATGTTAAAGCTCTCATAAATCTGTATAAGATCTGTAAATATCAAGATCATCTGAGGTCAAGTTCTCGAGATAGAAGCCTTTAAGGTTTGACCAAAATCGCAACATTTTTTTAAATTGAATTTTGACATCGCCAAATCTAATATTATTTGAAACCTTTTAAAGAGTACATTAAAAATCAGCAAACATTAGGGTGTTATTCTAGTTAAGTTTTGCGCTACAGCACTGGCAATATGCTAAAAAAGCCATGTTTGGAGCCCTGTAAAATAGGTTATAATTGTCTGATCCCAAAGGTCAAAAGGTCATCAGAAGGTCAAGGTCACAAGGTATCATTATGTGCAATATGGAGGTCATCAAAGGTCAAGGTCATGTGATACAAGCCTCTAAACTTTGAAAAAAAATCATTTCGTTATATACAGAAGGCAAAATCGAAATTCGACTTCCCGTCAATTGTAGAGAAAATATGAATGCTTCCTTTGACATCAAATTTGTAAAAGTCGGATTACAAATGGATTCAGAATAGGAATTTTCACAAAATGACCCAAACCAATATGGCGGCCAAATTATAACTTTCGATAAATATTTTTTGGATTATATTAGTGTGTAATGATAACACTAACATTATGCATACCTTGTTTTCATCATAACTCAGTTTTACCGGAAGTGAAGTAACCGGAAGTGATATCATTAAAACCGGAAGTGACGTAAAAAATTTGAGTGTGCAGAATTATTTGCACCCGCCGGCGTTCTACTTCATAGAAATTTCAAAGTGATCCGTTGAAAATCAATGAAAATATCATATTTCGATAAATTACGGCAAGAAAATGTATCGAACGAATTTCATATAATCGAATATTTTCAAGTCCTATTGTTTGTCCTTTAGCAAGAGATATACGATGAAGAAAATTCGGGCAAAATCGGTCCATAAATACTTTATCTAGAGTCCATTTTATGTTTGTTGCTCATGTCGCTTCATGTTGCGCAGATTAATTTCGTTTTACATTCATATTAAAATTAGCCACAAGTCACAAAACGTCATGAGGACCGTACATTGTTCCATTACTGAGAAATAGGTGCACGGTTGGACGAAAAAAAAAAAAACTAGAACTGTACAGTTAACAGTACTGGTGCAGGGCGGGTTACGACATACAGGTAGTACGGTGCGGCAATATTCGATTGCGCATGTACTGTACTGATAATTCAATGCGTGAGATCAACAGGGTAATGCAATTGAGACTATGATTATAGACATACATATCAAGTTTAAAAATATTTCAACAAGAAAAAATAAAGTAGGCAATACGCATGTGCACTGCACAAATGCTCTATTCCCATGAAATCCCAAATCAGTCTATACGTATGCATACCAAGTTTCTTGCAATTCGGTTGAGAAATAAGGAAGTTGTTACTGCGCATGCTCACTACACAAATTCATTATGTCCATGAAATTTCAAATCTGATTTTACACAAACATGCTAATTTTGAAGATATTCTGATAAGAAATAAGTAAGTTGGCAATGCGCATGCGCACTACATAAATTTGATATTTCCATAACATTTCGAATCTTATTATACACATGCATGCCAATTTTGAATGAATTTGGTTCAGAAATAAGAAAGTTAGCAATGCGCATGCGCAAAACACAAATTCAATATCTCCATCATATTTCGATTCGGAATATACATATGCATACCAAGTTTCATGAAATTTGGATAAGAAATAAGAAAGTTAGCTACGCGCATGCGCACTTCACAAATTCAAAATGTCCATCATATTTCTAATTTAAATATACACATACATACGGATTTTGATGAAATTTGGATAAGAAATAAAGAATTTGATATTGCGCATGCGCAGAACTAAATTTAACAATTCACCTGAGTTTTGAATCCGATTATGCGTGTACATGCCAAGTTTCGTTAAAATCGGATAACAAACAAAAAAGTTAGCATCGCGCATGCGCACAACCCATATTTTGTATTTTCCTTTAAATCACTATTTGAACATGAAGGTATATGCAAATTTTGAAGAAAATCGGTTCATAAATAAGAAAGTGGGTTAATTAAGCAGTGGGCGTGCCTACAGGGTGCTTCAGTAAGTTAAATTTTCAGCATGCCGTAGTTTAGTCCATCCAAGACCTCCCTTTAATGCGTAAACTGAATATAATTCATATCTAACAAAAATCGAGGTAGATCCCCTTTAACTTTAACATGTCAAACTTACTGACTATTAATAGTGACACTGTTTATTTATACAGTCAATTAACCGACATACCTATTATTGCCCCATGTTAAGGTATGGGATATGGAAATATGCAAGTTACATAGAAGTGTTGCATATTTTTGGAAACCTGAGGAACTCAGCATTACGGATCCGAAAAAATTATTTCTTTATCTATATTAGGGCCCTCGTAAAAACGCTTAAAAGATGCAAAATCACCTTTGAATCACACCTCTAAAACAGAAAGCACGTGTCGGACATGAAAAATGAATACATCATGTTAAAGCTCTCATAAATCTGTATAAGATCTGTAAATATCAAGATGATCTGAGGCCAAGTTCTCGAGATAGATCCCTTTAAAGTTTGATCAAAATCGCAACATTTTTTTAAATTGAATTTTGACATCGCCAAATCTGATATTATTTGAAATTTTTTAAAGAGTACATTAAAAATCAGCAAACATTAGGGTGTTATTCCATATAGGTTTTGTGCTACAGCACTGGCAATATGCTAAAAAAGCCATGTTTGGAGCCCTATAAAATAGGTTATAGTGATCTGACCCCAAAGGTCAAAAGGTCATCAGAAGGTCATGGTCGCAAGTTATTATCATGTTCAATATGAAGGTCATCCAAGGTCAAGGTCATGTGATACAAGCCTCTAAACTTTGGAAAAAAACATTCACTTATACAAAAAAGGCAAAATCGAAAATCAAAATTCGACTTCCCATAAGTTGTAGAGAAAGTTTTAATCTTTCGTTTAACATCAAAATTGTGAAAGTCGGATAATAAATGGATTCAAAATAGCAATTTTAGCAAAATGACCAAAACCAATATGGCGGCTTATTTATAACTTCCGGTAAATATTTTTTTTTATCTGAACAGTTTTATTAGAAATCACACAACCGGAAGTAAAAAAACGTGATATCATTGAAACCGGAAGTGATGAAAAAAATTTGATTGTGCAGAATTATTTGCAATTGCCGACAGTATACATCATAGAAATTTCAAATTGATCCGCTTTAAATCAAACAGAAAATCATACTTCGATTAATTACGGCAAGAAAAAGTGACGAACGATTTTCATATAATTGAATTTTTTCAAGTTCCATTATTTGTCCCTTCTAACAAGAAACACGATGAAGGTAATTCGAGCAAAATCGGTTGATAAATACGTTCTCTGGAGTCCATTTTATGTTTGTTGCTAATGTCGCTTAATGTTGCTCAGAAAAATTTCGTTTTACATTCATTTTTTAATGAGTCACGAGTTAGAAAACGTCATGAAATCCGTTTTTCCGTACATGTTACCATTTCCAAAAAATAGGCCCAACACTCGACGAAAAAAAAACAAAAAAAACAGGGCGGGTTACGACATACAGTTACGACGGTGCGGCAATATTCGATTGCGCATGCACTGTACTGACAATTCAATGCGCGAGATCAACAGGGTAATGCAATTGAGACTATGATTATAGACATACATACCACGTTTAAAAATATTTCAACAAGAAAAAATAAGTTGACAATGCAATTCAATATCTCCATCATATTTCGATTCGGAATATACATATGCATACCAAGTTTCATGAAATTTGGATAAGAAATAAGAAAGTTAGCTACGCGCATGCGCACTTCACAAATTCAAAATGTCCATCTTATTTCTAATTTAAATATACACATACATACGGATGTTGATGAAATTTGGATAAGAAATAAAGAATTTGATATTGCGCATGCGCAGAACTAAATTTAACAATTCCCCTGAGTTTTGAATCCGATTATGCAAGTACATGCCAAGTTTCGTTAAAATCGGATAACAAACAAAAAAGTTAGCATCGCGCATGCGCACAACCTATATTTTGTATTTTCCTTTAAATCACTATTTGAACATGAAGGTATATGCAAATTTTGAAGAAAATCGGTTCATAAATAAGAAAGTGGGTCAATTAAGCAGTGGGCGTGCCTACAGGGTGCTTCAGTAAGTTAAATTTTCAGCATGCCGTAGTTTAGTCCATCCTAGACCTCCCTTTAATGCGTAAACTGAATATAATTCATATCTAACAAAAATCGAGGTAGAGCCCCTTTAACTTTAACATGTCAAACTTACTGACTATTAATAGTGACACTGCTTATATACAGTCAATTAACCGACATACCTAATATTGCCCCAGGTTAAAGTATGGGATATGGAAATATGCAAGTTACATAGAAGTGTTGCATATTTTTGGAAACCTGAGGAACTCAGCATTACGGATCCGAAAAAATTAAGGGCGGGTTACGACATACAGGTACGAAGGTGCGGCAATATTTCGATTCTCATTCACTCTGCACAGATTCTCTATTTCCATGAAATCCCGAATTGGTTTATACGTATAATGCATACCAAATTTCATGCAATTCGGTTGAGAAATAAAATGTTGGCAATTCGAATGTGCATTGCACAAATTCAATATGTTCATGAAATATCGAATCTAATTATATACATACATGCCAATTGTGAATGAATTCTGTTCAGAAATAAGAAAGTTAGCAATGCGCATGCGCACAACACAAATTCAATATTTCCATGATATTTCTAATCTTATTTTGCACATGCATACCAATTTTGAATGAATTCGGTTCAGAAATAAGAAACTTAGCAATGCGCATGCGCATAACACAAGTTCAATATCTCCATGATATTTCGAATCGGAATATACATATGCATACTAAATTTCATGAAATTCGGATAAGAAATAAAAAAGTTGGCGACGCGCATGCGCACTACACAAATTCAATATGTCCACGATATTTCGAATCTGATTATACACACACATGTCAATTTTGAAAAAGATTGGATAAGAAATAGGAAAATTGATAATGCGCATGCGCAGTACTCAAATTTTGTATTTCCTTCAAATCACTATTTGAACATGAAGGTATATGCAAATTTTGAAGAAAATCGGTTCATAAATAAGAAAGTGGGTCAATCAAGCAGTGGGTGTGGCTACAGGGTGCTTCAGTAAGTTAAATTTTCAGCATGACGTAGTTTAGTCCATCCTAGACCTCCCTAAACTGCGTAAACTGGATATACTAACAAAAACTGAGGTAGAGAGCCTTTAACTTGACCATGTCAAACTCAGTGACTCCATCAAAAGTGACATGTTTATTACAGTCAATTAACCGACATACCTATTATTCCCTATACATGTATAGTATAATATAGGAGAATGCTATTTTTTTAAATATGCAAGTAACATATAAGTGTTGCATATTTTTGGAAACCTCAGGATCTGAGCATTACGAATCCGCAAAAAGTATTGCTATATCTAAATTAGGGCCCTCGTAAAACGCTTTAAAGGTGCAAAATCACCTTTGAGTCACACCTCTAAAACAGAAAGCACGTGTCGGACATGAAAAATGAATACATCATGTTAAAGCCCTCATAAATAGTTTTAAGATCTGTAAATATCAACTTGATCTGAGGTCAAGTTTTTGTGATAGAAGACTTCAAAGTTTCAACAAAATCGCAACATTTTGTTAAATTGAATTCTGACATCGCCAAATCTGATATTATTTGAAACCCTTTAAAGAGTACACTTAAGATCAGCAAACATTGGGGTGTTATTCCAATTAGGTTTTGCGTTACAGCACTGGCAATATTCAAAATAAGCCATGTTTAGAGCACTATAAAATATGTTTAATTGGTCTGACCCCAAAGGTCAAAAGGTCATCAGAAGGTCAAGATCAAAGGGTATCATGGTGTGAAATATGGAGGTCATCAAAGGTCAAGGTCATGTGATACAAGCCTCTAAACTTTGTAAAAAAAACATTTCGTTATATACAGAAGGCAAAATCGAAAATCGAAATTCGGCTTCCCGTCAATTGTAAAGAAACTATGAATGCTTCGTTTGACATCAAATTTGTAAAAGTCGGATTACAAATGGATTCAGAATAGGAATTTTTGCAAAATGACCCAAACCAATATGGCGGCCAAATTATAACTTTCGATAAATATTTTTTTGATTATATTAGTGTGTAATAATAACACTAACATTATGCATACCTTGTTTTCATCATAACTCAGTTTTACCGGAAGTGAAGTAACCGGAAGTGATATCATTAAAACCGGAAGTGGCGTAAAAAAAATTGAGTGTGGGGAATTATTTGCACCTGCCGGCGTTCTACTTCTTAGAAATATCAAAGTGATCCGTTGAAAATCAATGAAAATATCATATTTCGATAAATTACGACAAGAAAAAGTATCGAACGAATTTCATATAATCGAATATTTTCAAGTCCTATTGTTTGTCCTTTAGCAAGAGAAATACGATGAAGAAAATTCGGGCAAAATCGGTCCAGAAATAATTTATCTAGAGTCCATTTTATGTTTGTTGCTCATGTCGCTTCATGTTGCGCAGATTAATTTCGTTTTACATTCATATTAAAATTAGCCACAAGTCACAAAACGTCATGAGGTCCGTTTTTCTGTACATTGTTCCATTACTGAGAAATAAGTGCACGGTTGGACGAAAAAAAAAAAATAATCAATACGAAAACAAAGCAGGGCGTACGAAGTACGCCCTGCAATAATCAATACGAAAACAAAGCAGGGCGTACGAAGTACGCCCTGCAATAATCAAAACGAAAACAAAGCAGGGCGTACGAAGTACGCCCTGCAAAAACTAGCTATTCAAAAGCCATATATCTGATCCATAATTATATATAAATAATGAAGTATTAATTATATAATATACATAATATACATACCCAGAAGATGGGGGTTTAAACTAATTATCAAACTTATCACTAAATGTACTGGTACAACTATTAAGGTGAAATACCTTAAACCTAGAAACACCATATATATTATTAAAAACTATATTTTTACTATATTTAAATGTGCAATATTAAAATACTATTTACTATTAATACAATTACCACAGCTGAACTTATAAAACTATAATATGCAATGTACTTAGAAATTAAAGATCGCTGCCATAACTATTTGACTAAACTATTACTCAACTTATAAAACCTAGCACAGAAACACAGAAATTAGACTATAAAATAACACATACCTTTAATACTAAACTAACTGACTATACTTTCATAAATATCCATATCATACACTAAACAATCCATGAAATATGAACTATTAAACTGGAATTTGCAAATGCAAATTTCCCGCCAAAACCTCAGAAAGGAAAGAACTGAATAAGTCCTTTCTGTACCAAAACTAAAAGCTTAATGGTAGAAAAGATATAGATAGATAGATGAATGTTCAGAATGAAGAAATCACATTGGTGAGTTGAACAAACGCTCACCAATGGATAAGGTATAAAGAAGATAGAACAGGGTGAACAGATTTGAGTTGTTAGTATTTGTGACTATGTGTTCAGTGTGTAATTTGTAAAACATTTAAAGATGTGCTGAAATGTAAAAACCTATACACTATATTACAGTAATATTAACAATAATCCTACTCTCTGTCAACCAAAGGTCTAGAATCGCTATTTTGGTGTGGGAGGCATATGAATTACTCGATTTCATTTGACAGTGCGTTCAACTTACTGCAATTGTTTTTGGGTCCATTAAAATTGGCTTTGAAAGCATGGTCTTACCTTGCAAAGTACTTTTTACACACAAATCTTCATCAACATGTCACGCTTGCGTCCATTGCTATCAACCTTAATAGCCCGGATGTAAATGTGCCGACCTCGATCTCAATCTATGGATACTTCCGGCTGTGTTCGCGTCTACGTTCTTGACTTAAATCGAGATAGGAAGAACAGAGTTCTCAAGTCGGTTTCATTCTATATTTCAACAGTCTTTGAGTACAAATACTTGCATACACACTTGCAACAAATACATTTATAAAAGAAAGTATATCAATCATAATCAATGGCAATGTTAGTTCTTGATAAAAGTGTGAATCTTACAGAGCACTCTAGAACAATAGAAGTCTACTCTCGTGTTGTCAAGAACGTGTTGTCGAATACAGCCTTTATTTTCACTGCACCCGACAAACTTTTTGGCCGATGGATACATTAATATTTTGGAATGACATTTTGTTAAAATAATACGAAATTATTCTAACCCCAGTTAAATGATTGATTAAAATCTTTACATTTTTTAAAATACAGAACTGGTAAATTACTCATATCAAAAGGCAATAATGTCATGCCTTAACAATATTTTCTAAAATTAAGTATGAATAAAAAAAACTATTTTCTTTTTTTGGTCGTTTTTTAAATTTTTTTATAAATTTTAGAGTATCCATAAAAATCGGCCTGCTTCCGCATGCAGGAAGGTCAATAGATTGGGGTAGAGGTCGTCACTTTTCATCCGGGCTATTAAGGTTGATAACAATGGACGCAAGCGTGACAGGTTGATGAAGATTTGTGTGTAAAAAGTACTTTGCAAGGTAAGTCCATGCTTTCAAAGCCAATTTTAATGGACCCGAAAACAATTGCAGTAAGTTGAACGCACTGTCAAATGAAATCGAGTAATTCATATGCCTCCCACACCAAAATAGCGATTCTAGACCTTTGGTTGACAGAGAGTAGTTCCTGTTGTGAATGATAAATAAAAACTGTGAATTTTGAAACTTTTCTTTATTAACCTTATGAAACCAATGCCCAAACGCTTAAGTTTGTGACATTAAGTTAAGAAAAATTGTCAAAGTGTATTTTCAAGTTTTATTGACGTTGTGTTCGGTACTTCAGGCCCGTAGGAACAGGGGGGGGGTGGGGGGCAGGGGGGGCATCCACCCCCCCCCCCCCAATAATTTTGACATTAATGACTGAAGCAATACAAAAAAAAAAAAAAAAAAAAATTTCTAAGATGTAACAAGAAATTACTGGTATGATGTGTAGGGCCAGTGAAAGCAAAATTGCTTTATATAGGCAGGAGCAGCTCTGAATTCTGCACAACCCCCCTTGAGAATGAGTTTTTGTACATTTTGCCCCCCCCCCCCCCCCCCCCCCCCCCCAATATGAAATTGCTTCCTACGGGCCTGTACTTACCGTTACCAGTACTGGTGCCATGTCTTCAGTAGACATTCCTGAACTGTACACCACAGTTGTTAGACTTTGTGATGAAATCACTCACCTGATATCTACTGGAGATGAATTTGTCGATATTGACCATAAAGTGAATGTGTTGGAACAGAAATGGAAAATCTTAGTTGATAAGATTGATGCTGAATGTGCATGGGACACTGATTACACAAACATTGTTTTTAAGAAAACTGCATGTGATAAAGCCTATAAAGATTGGAAAAACTCTAAGATTAAATTAGCTGAAAAGAAAACTGGAACTACAGGTTTTCATTGGTCAAGTAGTGACTCTATCAAAAGTGATAAATCTAGTGACTCAGTTATTAGGAAGAGAGGACAATTAGCTCTTATACAAAAGAGCATGCTATTAAAGAGATGAAACTTTCTCAAGAATTTCTTGATTTGGAGATGAAGAAGAAGATGTTAGCACTACAATTAGAAGAAGAAGAAGCTGAAATTAGTTTGGCTATTGAAGAAGAAGTTGGTGGAGAAGAAAACAGATCTATAGTTAATTTAGATGTTGAGCCAGAATTACAGACAGAAGAAGATAAAAGTTTACAGCCTCCCCCCAAATTATTGTAAATCCTGTTGATGTAAGGCCTAAAACAAATGTGCCTAGAACTTTTCCAGATTTTGTGCAACCTGATTCTAATGTTGAATTCTCTGTTTTGCCATTGTCAAATTCTAATTATCAAAATGTTATTGTTTCTAAATCTGATGATGATTATGATAAGAATTTACCTGTTCAAAATATTGGTTTACCACAGAGTAACAATAATGTAAATGTAAATAGTGAAGCTGGTCATACCTTGTTAACAAGCACTTATGCTCCAGTTCAGAATGTTAGTTCATCTGTAGAATTTAACTTACCTTCTAATAGTAACTTTATTAGTAGCTCTTTAAGCAATTCTATCAGTAGTTATATTAATAATTATAGTAGACCATTGCATGTAGCTTATAATACTAATTTGCCTAGTGTTAACCATAATTTGCAAGATGGTTGTCATAATATTTTTAGTTCTGGTATTAATTCTGCTAACTATAATTTGCAAGATGTCAGTCATATTTTTAGTTCTGCTATTAATTCTGTATCTCAGTATGCAAATTTGCCTGTTTCTGAAAATGTTTATTTACCTCATTATCCATGTAATGACATGTATGACAGATCAGTGTATCAGTATGATCAGAATAATAATTTTACTAAATCAGGCTTACCTACTAATAGTTATAGTATGTCCAATAATGGTTTAGTTTATAGTTCTAATATAGCACCAATTAGTCATGTAATTCATCCTCAAACCAATCAAAGCTCACCTTATGTTTATGATGTTAATCAAAGTCATGTTAATCAAAATTCTCAAAATAACATTAGCAATTCTTCTACAGAGATATTAGTACAAAAACTATGTCAAATTATGTCCACTCCAAAACTTGAATTTATGAAGTTCAGTGGAAATCCTATGAAATATGTTTCATTTATTCACAACTTTGAAACTCAATAACCCAGAAGATCCCAGAAAGTTACAACTTCTTATTCAGCATTGCGAGGGAAAAGCCAGAGATGCTGTTGAAAGCTGTGTGAATTTACCAGTGCATATGGGTTACCGTACCGCTAGAAAATCACTGTATGACAATTTTGGTAGACCCCATTTATTATAATATCTAAAGCCAATATAGACAATATCTTAAATTTGAAAGAGATCAAGTCAGCATCGGGTGCCTCATTATTGGACTTAGTACGTGAGTTAGAAAACTGTGAGCGAATACTTTTTGGAATGGGACTTGCTTATGTTGAAGAACTTAATCAAACTAGTACAATTAGAGAACTTAATAAGAAATTACCATATTTTCTGAGAGCAAAATGGACTGACATAGCAGGCAGAATGATAACTACTGGGATCAAGCCAAAATTTGCAGATTTCGTTAAATTTGTGAAAGATCGAGCTGAAATTGTGAATAACGAATACGGTGAAGATTTGGCCTCTAGAAAGTTTGAGAAAACTAATAGCTTAAAGACTCCTGCAAAAGATGTGAAACGGACAATTTTCTATACTAAAGGCAGTATAGTGATGGTAAAAAGAACTTTAATTCTAATAAACGCTCTAAATGTGTTTTGTGTACTTTAGATCATCCAATATGGAGATGTTCAAAATTTCTTGCTCAGAACTCTAGTGATCGTTTGAAATTTGCTCAACAAAAAGAACTCTGTACTGTTTGTTTGAACAATCATAAAGGTAAACCATGTGACAGAAAACAATTTAAGTGTAAAACTTGTGAAAAAGATCATAACACGTTACTTCATGGTGCGTTTAATGACTTAAGCCCAGTCTCCACGGTTAGTGCTGCAACTGGGGCTGGTAACAGTATTTGTAATTTGTATTGGAATAATTCCAGTCAGAGTTAGGAAGTTTGGAAGTGATAGATTTACCTACACATATGCGCTTCAGGATACTGGTTCAGAGTTAACTTTGGTCTCAGAAGAACTGATTGATGAACTGAAGATTTCGGGTAGAAAAGGTCGTTTTACGATTACTGGTATAACTGGAACACAAAAGTTGGAGAGCGAACTTGTAGATATTGTTGTTGAATCGGTAGATGGAGATACCACTGTAGAATTTAATAATGTTAGAACTGTCCCAAGAGTGCCTATATCATCCACACCCATTCCTGAGCTTAAAGACTAACAGAGATGGCCTCATTTACGAGATATTCCATATCCAGATTTTGATCTTAGAAAGGTAACAATTATTATTGGTGTCAAGGAGAAACCAAGTTTGTTTGTACCTCTTGATTACAGAGCCGGTGAAGATGAAGAACCAGTTGGTGTTCGGTATCGGTTAGGCTGGATGGTGTTGGGAAGTTTGGGTCAAATAGTTAGTGATGATTTTTCAGTTAATTTTGTGAAAACAGAAGATTCAGATGATGTTTTGAAAGTTCAGTTGAGTAAATTGTGGAATACTGATTTTGGTGATTTACAGGTAGAAACTAAGACATGTTTTTCGGTTGAAGATCGTAAAGCTTTGTGTATGATTGAAGATAGTTTGCAACTGGTTGATGGTCATTTTCAGGTAGCTTTGCCATGGAGAAACAGACCTCCAGACTTACCAAATAACAGAGAATTTAGATGGGTTGTCTAAGAGATTTAGAAGGGATCCTGATCTTATTATGAAGTACCAGACCACCATAACAGATTATATTTTGAAAGGTCATGCAGAGATGGTGCCTTTAACAGAGATTAATTTAACTGATAGACCAGTTTGGTATTTGCCGCATCACCCTGTAACACACCCCTTGAAACCTGAGAAGGTACGAGTAGTTTTTGACTGTGCTGCTAAGTATCGTGGTAAAAGTTTGAATCATGAGTTATTGCAAGGTCCTCATTTTGCTAATGAGTTACTGGCAGTTTTATTCAGGTTTAGGCAAGGTGACATAGGACTCGTAGCTGACATTGAGGCTCATTTCCACCAAGTGTTGGTAGAACCACCAGATTGTGACACATTAAGGTTTCTTTGGTGGAAGAACAACGACCTAAATGATGAAGTTCAAGATTATCGGATGAAAAAACATATCTTCGGAGCTACGTCCTCCCCAGCGATAGCTAACTATTGTGATAAAAAGTGTGCTGATTTGTATAAGGACAATTTCGACAGTAAAACTGTTAAACAAATCATGTACGTTGACGATTTAATGAAATCAGTGGACAATTTGGACTTAGCCTTGAAATTGTATGGTGAGATTTCCGGACTATTAAGTAACTGTGGCTTTAAACTAACAAAATGGTGCAGTAATAGCAGAGAGTTTCTTCAGAAAATTCCTGATTGTGACAGAGTTAAATCTATCGTGGACTTAAATTTAGATGAATTGCCTGTTCAAAGTGCTTTAGGCTTAAAATGGAATACAGAACTTGATGTATTTTCATGGGAAGTACAGGAGAAATTGTTGTTTTCTAACAAACCAGCGACAAGACGTGGTATTGTGTCTGTTGTTTATTCATTGTTTGATCCTGTAGGGTTCATCGCTCCATATGTGATGAAAGCAAAGTTGATTTTGCAAACTTTAAGTAGATTGAAACTAGGCTGGGATGAATATTGGTGATGATTACAAGTTGCAATGGAATAGGTGGTTGGAAGATTTGTTCAATTTGCCAGAAGTTAGAGTTGATAGATGTTTAAAACCAAAAGGATATTTAATTGGAGATGATGTTCAACTACATATATTTTCTGATGCATCAAGGGTAGGATATTCTGCTGTTTGTTATATAAGATTTGGTGGTGATCCAGTTCATTGCTCATTCCTATTTGGTAAATGCAGACTAGCACCAATTAAAGAAATATCCATTCCTCGACTTGAATTGTCAGCTGCAGTAGTATCAGTAAAATGAGAAAAGTAGTAGAAGAAGAATTGGATATCAAAATATCAAGAACTGCCTTCTGGACAGATTCCATGTCAGTTTTAAAGTGTATCAACAACGAATCTAGAAGATTTCACACCTTCGAATCCAATCGGTTAACCATAATACATGCTGGATCAGCTCCTCATGAATGGCGATATGTTGATCGAAACCTTAATCCTGCAGATGATGGTTCAAAGGGTCTTAAATTGAAAGTTTTGACGAAGAAACCAAGGTGGATCAATGGTCCTGATTACCTGTATCTAAAGGAAGAATTGTGGCCAGAAAGAATTGAAATTCCTGAGCTTAAACTTGGTGATCCAGAAGTGAGAAAAGAAGTGCAGATTTATGCAACTACCTCAGAGCCTAAAGAAGATGTCTTTGATAAACTTTTCTGTAGATATTCATCTTGGGTGAAACTTAAGAGCTTTTGCATGGTTGTTAAGGTTCAAGAAGTATTTGAGTCAGAAAGTGTCTAAAAGTACTGTAAATTTTGAATCTAATTTAAGTGTTGATGAAATTAGAGAAGCAGAGTTAGAAATAGTTCGATTAGTTCAGTTGAAATCATTTCCTGATGTTGAGAAGCAGAATTGCCTTAGAAAATTAGACCCTCAAGTGAGAGATAGATTATTGAAGGTTGGTGGTAGATTAGATAAGGGATTGATTGATGAAGATTCTAAGCATCCTTTGATTTTGCCTTATAAGCACCATGTTACTGATTTAATTATAAGAGATTGTCATTCCAATGTTGGTCACCTTGGACAGGAATCGGTTTTGTCTGCCTTACGGGGTAGATTTTGGGTATTAAAAGGTCGTTCAGCAGTACGGAAAGTTGTTAGCCGTTGTATAAGTTGTCAGAAACGGAAGAAGCGTACAGAAGAACAGTTTATGGCAGATCTTCCAGAACAGCGCCTTACTCCAGACAAGCCTCCTTTTAATTTTGTAGGCATTGATTATTTCGGGCCACTACTTGTCAAGCAAGGCAGAAGCACTGTTAAGCGCTATGGTTGTCTTTTCACCTGCTTTAATACTCGTGCTGTACATGTTGAAATAGCACACTCCTTGGATACAGACGCCGTTATCAACACCTTAAGACGTTTTATTAGTCTTCGTGGATATCCAGAAGAAATCAGAAGTGATAATGGGTCCAATTTTACGAAAGCAGATAAAGAATTAAAGGCAGCTGTTTTGGATTTCAATGAGTCACAGTTGCATAACTTTTGTCTGGTGAAGAACATTAGATGGAGTTTAAACCCACCAGCAGCAAGCCACATGGGTGGCATTTGGGAACGTGTTGTCCGTTCTGTCAAACAAGTAGCTAAATCAGTGATTGGTATTCAGTTGGTATCTGATGAAGTCCTTTTGACGGTGATGGCAGAAGTCGTCATGATATTGAATCGCAGACCTTTAACTCGGGTTAGTGATGATATTTTGGATGAAGAGCCTTTAACTCCAAATCATCTTCTTCATCTTAGATCAAGTTCCAGTTTACCACCTGGTTTATTTAACAAGAAAGATTTGTATCTTAGAAGGAAGTGGCGACAAGCACAATATTTGTCTGAAATTTTTTGGCAACGATGGATTAAAGAATATGTTCCTACTCTTTTGGAACGAAGCAAATGGACCAAGAAACATAGAAATCTTGAAGTAAATGATGTTGTTTTGCTTGCTGATGAAAACTTTCCCAGAGGTCAATGGCCACTTGCTAAAATAGTCGAAGTTATTAAGTTTAGCGATGGACTCGTTAGAACTGTAAAAGTTAAAACTTCGTCAACTGTTGCTACTTGTGCGAAACGTACCCGCAAAGGTGAATTTAAAGATTCAAGTGTTATTCTTACACGTCCTATTACCAAGATTGCTTTGCTAGAATTACATGATTAGTTGGTTTAGTATTTTTAAGTAATTTGTAGTTTAAAGGGATTGTTTCCTGTAAGTTTACTTCATGTTAGCCCTTTTTGTATTTGTTTACATAAAAATGTGCATAAGGATTTTTATGTAGGGGCTGGTGTGGCTACCATTTCAGTGTAGTTTTCATCATTATTATTATTATTATTATTGTTAGGGCCTATTCCTTCTCCTTTTAGGAAGGAGTGGTTGTCTGAGTCCGACATGTTTTTTACTGGTTAAGAATCACTACTTCCTGTTGTTGTTTACTTCCTAAAAAAGCACATGGATGCTTGAAATGTAATAAAAGTTTTATAAAAGTTCGTTTGAAAGCTTATTAACAGGGAAGGACTCAATATTTTTCTTAACCGGCGGCGGCAGCAGATATATTTGATTGTTGTCTTGTCGATATGCTGTGTTTAAGTAATATTAACAATAAACCTAGTTCCTGTTGTGAATGATAAATAAAAACTGTGAATTTTGAAACTTTTTTTTATTAACCTTATGAAACCAATGCCCAAACGCTTAAGTTTGTGACAATTGTGAAGACCATGAACAGACATCTGTTCCCAGTATTTGTCTTCCTATAACTACAATATACCCTCAACAAACACCCTATCTATGTGGAGTTGAACAATTTTTTTTTTCCATATTGTTTTTGAGAATAGAAATAGGAGCTCTAAGATAGTATTTTTTGTCTGAGAATGTCTTTGCTTTTATAAAAATAGCAAAGTGAAAGTGGAGTTACGATTCAAAATCTGATTTAAAAAATTCTAAATTTTTAATTTGGACAGACATTTGCTTTATTTTTGTAATTGTTTTGGTGATGAATCTAAAGGCATTCTTTTACGTATTTATATATTTTTTTTGTTGTTCTGACCGTAATTTTAGAGATTAGCTCATTAGAAATATATAAGCATGTCAAAGCTTATATGTCGTGACCCATGTATGTTGCAAGAAGTTCAATCTGATTTTCCGAAAGTGTTAGCGTTTGAGCAGCAGTTGCAACATGTTTTCATAACTTTGTCGACTTCATTGACTCTGGTGTTTTCACTTCAGCCACAAGTGAATGCCTGCGCAATGCATAGCTCCCTCTTATATGTCCGAGACTTTGGTAGTTTATAGATCTTGCAAACAGAAATCCAATGTATAGTTTTCAGGTATACAGATTTTAATTCGTTTGTCTAGAAGAATGGTGATTCGTTCAGTTAATTCTTTGGTTAGCAGGATAGGAACAGTGGTAACTGTTTAACCTACAACCTCGACAACTTCAAACATTTTGCATAGCTTTTTCTTGATGTCTGTTAGAATGATTGTATCGCCAGCTTTTGTAAAGTGTTTTTTTATTGAAATCTTCCATTGTCATTTTCGAAACATCACTCTGTCGCCTTCAATTGAACAAAATAATTTGGCAAAAGATTATTTCGTTTAATAAATGTCAGTCGTTCTTCCGACTTCCGTTCTTCCTTCGACCTTAAAATGAAGTTAGTGCACTTAGTTCACCCTTTTGAGCATCACCTGTCATCTCCAAGTATTTGGTCAGACTCACAACATCTGCCATCGTCGGTAAAACCTCTGGATTATTTCACTTATACGGATAAAGTGTTCATGATGTATGGGTACGCTGATGTTCGCTCTTGATATCGCAGCGTTTGTTTACATTTTACGTGACATTGACCTTTGACCTTACCCACAATTCATAGCGGCACCGAGACCGTGAGATGGCTTATTATCCATCTATCCGAATCGGGGTTTGGTGGATTCGGGGTAGGGCCTAAAAAAATATGTGTAAAACCGCCGCACCCGCGAAGGTGCGGCGAATCCCAAATTTCTGAGGCATTTGCTTTCTGACCTTCTCCCGGCAAAATCTATCCAAATATCCATCATAAGCCGGTGGAAGGTCAGCAAGTTTCGGACTAGCCTAATAAACTTACAGCCCAATTTTAAAACTTGAGCAGCATATCTTTTGTTGTCGAACCAGTTCACGGTAACTTAGTCGCCTTCGGCCCATTCTTTTCCCGTGAAATGTCCCTCAAACCGATCAATCTCCACATACTCGATGTTGGATTCTGGATCATCATCCGGAAACTCTACTACGGCTACGGCTATGCGTTTCGGCATTTTAAAGTTTTGTCTTCGTCGTATGCTCGGGATATCGGGTCAAGGTCGAGCAACGCATTGCATGCTTGGAGAGCTGGGTTCGTTTTGCCGCATTGCCTAACCTACCGAATCGTGCTCAACTGCTCAAAAACGACTTGTAAAACGAAGCTAAAGGTTTCTGATAAAATCCGGAATGGCCATTAGTTAGGGAGGTTAGGCATCCCTAACCCTACCTATCTACCTAGTTTTTGAGCAGTTGGGCACGATGCGGCAAGTTGGGCAATGCGCCAACACGAACCCACCGTACTTGGTGACAACATGGCCGCGGGAGACAATAAAATGAAATGAAATGTATTAAGGAGCACCAGCACCTAATGGGCTATATAGCTCCAGAACACGATAAAAATAAACCTGTCAAAACAAAACTAAAACAAACATAAAATAGATAAAACTAAAACAATATCACAGAACGAAGAAAACTAAAATCCATATCACAGTATAACACCACAAAGTGGTACTAAAACCAAAAAATCAATTGACACAAAATTAAAATTTAAAATAGAAATTTGTATTTTTTAAAAATGCGACAACCTTCTCATACAGAGAAGGTTGCGCAAACAAATGAAATAGAGATCCAGCACGGTAGTGCTGGGATCTCAAAGGTTTGAGATGCCTGCACTCAATCAGAATGTGCTTCACTGTCAGGCGGACCTGGCAGTGTTCACAGACTGGTTGAGGCTCTCGCTTGAGAAGGTAACAGTTAGTGAGGTGAGTATGACCAAGTCGAGAGCGACACAAAACAACTTCATTTCTCCTATTAGCACAATAGGAGTTGGGCCAATCTCCTAAGAGAGGCTTGATGGCATGAAGTTTATTTGTGTCTGCAGCATCCCATCGTTGTTGCCAACGTTGAAGTATAAATGCCCTTATCACCGACTTAAAGTCGGTGTAAGGTAAGAAAAAGGGGGAGACAGGCAGTGACAAAGCAGCTTTAGCCGCCGCATCTGCCTTGTCATTCCCCCGAATATCCATGTGACTGGGGAGCCAACAAAGGACAATGTCCTTTTTTGGCCCAGAGAGCTTGTAAATGTCTCCGATTATGCCGCGAGAGACAAGGGTAGATATAAACGAAATATTATTGCTGAGGATATAGGAAAGGAGCAAAAGATCCCTCGAAGTAGTGAATATTTCCGGAAACAGTCGAAATCAAAGAATGGTGAGTTAATGTACAATTTTTCGGTGGGTTCCCTCCACCGAAATCTAACCCTGCCTAGTTTTTGTGGAGATGGGCACGATGCGGCAAGTTGGGCATGCGGCAAAACGAACCCACCCGCATTTTATTGTTGTTTAATAGCCGGAATCTTGTCCGAGATATTATCAATTCCAATCATAGGCGCACGGGAGGTTTTGAAACGTGGGGGTGTGGGAGAGATTTGTGCCCGAATCTCGGACTGCCAAAATTCTAGTGAACGCGGAGCCGCGTCGGGACAAGCCCGGTAGTCCTCCCCCAGAAAATTTTGAAAATCTACATTCAATCTGTTGCATTCTGACTTCTGAGACATAATTGGGGGTTGATTATTGGACGAGAGGGATGAGAAAAAAACATGAAATATGCTCACAAAGTCGGAATTCATGCACAAAAGTGATCATGAAGGGTTACTAATTTGATACTCCATGAGAATATTCATCAAAAACGATTTCATAGCCATGTACACCAAGACAATCCGCAAAAATACAGAAGTGAGAACGAAGGATGTTCAACTGTACGCCCACGAGTCACACGAGTGTGTATAAGAAAAAACACATCTCACTTCCTTGATTCAGATCATGCACTATGTTTATTATAGACTCAATTGGCTGTAAACTGTAACTAGGCCATGATACATGGGATGATGGGGATCTGATGTTTTGGGATTAGTTTTCGTCCAAAATTCTTTTTGATGACGAATTCGGATTGATGATGAAATTTTATTCTGGTTTCATTCCAAAAATACCGAAATACTCATATTGATAAATTATCATAGACAATACACTGGCCAAGTTTCATCAAGATCAGATGAAAACTGTAGTCTCTAGAGGGCTCACGAACAAAATTTGACGCATTTATTCAAAGTCAAGGGCAATAACTCAAAAACTGTTCATCGAAAATACGTCAAATTCAAACTGGACTGAGATCTTATCAATCTAAAGGAACATAGCAAGTTTCATCAAAATCAAATGAAAACTGTTGTCTCTAGAGTACTCAGGAACAAAATTTGACGCATTTTTTCAAAGTCTAGGGCAATAACTCAAAAACCGTTCATCGAAATTACGTCAAATTCGAACTTGACTGAGATCTTATCAATTCAAAGAATCATAGCAAGTTTTATTAAAATCAGATGAAAACTGTAGTGTCTGTTGTGCTCACAAGAAATGTTGACGGACGGACTGACGGACAGGGGCGATGACAATATACGACCACATATTCATGTGGGCGTATAAAAATGACCAGCAATCATCCTAACATCTTCAGATTCATCACTCCATAAACTGAACTGCCTGAAAGTCTGTTCTCTGAATAACAGCAAGACAATGATGGAGTTTGGGAGATGCTACCCCAGAATTTAGGCTGGCCCGGTCTGACCACCCCCCCCCCCCACCCCCACCCCACTTTGAAATTTTGTATAATGTTACATACAGATAGAAAACATCCGTAGCCCTCCTTGTCAATCATTTGGCTCCAACTCGGTCCCCTCAAGATTTCCAGGAACGCCACTGATCAGATTATAAAGGGATTATAACACCGGTTCTTCACCAAAATGTGACAGGAATGAAAACATTTGTCATGTACAGGAATAAAAATATTCATCAAAATAATATAACTATTGATCATGTGAACCTACATGACATTTTTTCATGGTTATGATTTGTTCGTTTCTTTAAGTTAAAAGTTTACATGATCAAAATTTTTTTTTGAGAGGGAGGGGGGGGGGGGGATGGACCATATGAAGAGGGAGTCTATTTTGTGTATTTATTTAATAAGTATTCCTGATATTTCAATTGCAGATTTGTAGTATAATAATGGGTATAGTAGACTTTGTTGGCTTTTCATTTGCATTGTTTGTTTAAATTTATTGAAAATGTTAAAAGTTTCAAGGAGAAGTTGTTCGGTTATATCATGTTCTAATAGTTGGTACCAAATTGAAAAATGGATGCAAGAACCATGTGAAATACATTTATGTTATAAAGGAACTGGATCATGTGACTGTCCACCTCCATTTCAACTGATACATTTTCTAACTGAGAGGAAAAACCCTAATGGACGTAAAAAATGGACATCAATTGTTAATCGGAAGGATGGAAAAAAAAATGGCAACTTAAGTCAGACTCTTAAAGCATTTTGTACATGGCCAACCTACTCCAAGTAATCCCTTTCCAACCCTGGATTTAGGTTACACAGCAAAACCAATCAAATTTAGGTCTCCTCCACGTGAAAGACATGATAGGCCCCCCACTAAAAAAGCAAAGCAAAATCTTGAGAATGACATTCCAATGGAAGATTTGAATAAATACATAACTAGCGATCATGACTTTATACAAGACTCCAGCAGTGAAGTATTTTTATTAAGGTGCAAAAAGAAGCCAACATGTATAGATCTGCTTATATAAGATCTAAAAATACTAAACACAAAACAACATTTGATTTAAACTTAATATTACAAAGTGACAAAAAATACAAATTTTATGCAGGAAGACCAAAAGTTGAAACTTTGAATGATATTTTTATGGAATTAGAAATTGAAGTGAAACATCTAACACATTGGAAAGGTGTAAAAAGGACATGCAATCCTCTTAAGAAAAAAGTATGTACAAGGTCAAAATCAACCAGAAAATTATCCCTTAAATCTGAATTTGCATTGACTCTTATGAAAATAAGGCTTGGTCTGTTGTTTGAAGCTCTGGCTGACCGCTTTGGCATTTCTTCCACTCATGCTTCGAACATTTTTACTACCTGGATTAAAGTTTCATACAAAACAATTGGATCTTTGGTATTTAACCCAACAAAAGAGGCAGTTAAATCCAATTTACCACCTTCTTTCAAAGGAACAAAATACAATTATGTCCGACATATAATTGATTGTACTGAAGTATTTTTAGAGAACCAAATAATCTTGAGGTGGCAGCTCAAACATGAATTGATTATAAACACCTTAACACAGCCATATTCTTAGTAAGTATAAATCCTTCGGGTTTGATAAATTAGGTGTCAGAGTTTTTTGGTGGTCGAAGTAGCGTTAAATTCATTACAAATGATTCTAATTTTTAGACATTATTGAACCATATGACTGTATTATGACAGATCGTGGTTTTACCATAAGGGAAAAATTAGCATTAGTAAGAGCTCAACTGTTTATTCCTCCAGGTCGTAGAGGTGTGACACAAATTCAACAACTGAGGTAAAACAAACAAAAGAAATTGCTAATCGTCGTATTCACATAGAGCAAGCTATAAGAAGGATGAAACATTTCAGAATACTTAAGTTTGAGGTCCCACTTACTTTGGTTCAACATTTGGATTATATTGTTAAATCAATTGCAGGAATATGAAACATGTACCCCCCTCTTCCAAAGTATAACACATAATCAGATTTATTGGGATATCCAATTCTCATTTTGATGGGTAGAATTTCAAGTGTTTGTAAATTAATATCTTTAAAAATATTTATACGTATATATACAGTGACGTCATACACTGCGTTAGTTTTGGTGGAATTGCAAAAGCCACAGACGTCAAAATGAAAATTGGAATGGCGCAAATTGATGCTAGCAATGTCCCACGATACACATACATGTAATAAGTTTAGAAAACATATTTACAATCCCTTAAAAGTGTAACAAAGAATACAAATATGGTACATATTTTATATTATATGAAGTAGTAATATTTGAAAATCATGCTTAATCTTGCCTTGAATTAAATATAAAATATGAAATTAGTGAAACGTATAAATTAAGATTGTAAATTGATACGACATGTAACATACCGTATGAAAAGATACGATTCAGAGCGTAAAAATTGCTTTTAAGAAAAGTGACAAGTAATAAGGTACCGGTAGTCGTTGAGTTTATTACATCGAAACAGGATGGAGAAAGCCCTATTTCTTATCGTTCTGACTGTTTTCGCAGTTTTTGGTCCCGTCGCTTCATTTTCCAGTGGTAAATACCTTCTAAAGGAACTGATTAGAGAGTTAGAAGGTACTGAAGTTGGTAAGTATATTTTTGTTTACAATATTAGGGCGAATATTTGATGAAGTGGAGCTACCTAATAGGGGTTTGTGTCAAATTTTAGGTCCTTTGAAGTTGAAGGCTTATATCTAGACCAGATCTTCTTAAATGGCGGCCCAAAACCGGTTCGCGACGCCCATAGTGTGACTCCCTCCCTTTTGCTCGCTATGTTAACTAAGCTCTATGTTACCCTTACATTTTTTCCATAAAATGCATTTGGCCCTTTACAAAAATTAATTGAGAAGGACTGTTCTAGACGGTAAGCTAGGTTCACTTATTAACTAAAAAGTAAATATTTTTTCTGAGACAAGTATGGTTAGTTGAACGGATAGTGGATGTTGCCTTTTATTTTTAACACCCACTTCAATACTTGCTAATACTCTCCATTTTCCTTTATCATTTAGATGACCCAGTACCAGCTGCACCTTCCCCCACCCCTAGTGATGTCGAGGCCGAATTGGAAAAAATAGGAGATCTGTTTGGAATGAAAAATAACAATGGCGAGGGTCAAACAACTGGAGCCGAAGGGTCACAGATAGGGGCTCAAGATGGCGGAGTGACAGAACAGGAAGGAGACTCTACGGGGGACAGTCTTGGAGAGCAGGAAGGTCTCATGGGAGAGACAGAACAAGGAGGCGAAAGTGCGGGGGAAGAAAATGGCGGAGAAAATACAACGAAACCAGAAAATGAAGCCCCACTTGTGACTGTTGTGGATGACGGAGAAAATATCAATGAACCACAAAATAAAGCCCCACTGGTGCCCGTTGTCGATGACGAGCCACCGAATTCAGAACCAAGCTCCCTAGAACATTCTGCCGTAAGATTAGCACGTTTGTTCGACAATTTATCCAGGATGCTGGAGATGCGAGCTGACAGCTTTGCGAGGATTGATCAGGTTCTACTGGAGGGACCCGAGATGGGATATCCCAGCGTAGAGAAACTTGCCGAAAAACAAGAAAAGTTGGAAATCATGGCGGCTAAAGTCGTAGAAATGAAGAATTTTCTGAGTGATTTTTTCAATGAAGTGGTCGACCGCTTTGATAATTTCGTGTATGACGATAAAGACGATGGAAGTAGGGACAGTTCCATGCCCATGATTGAAAATAAGCCCATCCCCACAGAGGCATCTCTGCCCGACAAGCCCGAAAGCGCAGATGTCGAACAGAGAGAACTACTGAAGCAATTAGTTAATATCCTGAAATCTGATACCAAACGAAGAAAACGGAGTTTTCGACCAGTCTTGAACTTGCAAAGCCAATATGTTTTTTAATTGCTAAAATGTTAAAATAACCGCTAATATTTAGTTTTGAAATTAACCGTTACGCATTAATTCCGATGTACTTCAGAAAGCATAATATGTCTGAATGTCAACTTTTCAATGTTTTTTTCGCCACTGACCAACTCACTATCCTTCTTCTCCCTTAACAAAAATTCTGCGGACACCTGAAGCAATTCTGTACTGTGAATTTCTCAACTAATTTTGGTCTGTAAACGAATTTGAATGAATCAGAATCAAATGGATTCGTTTAGATTGACTTTTTGTGATATAGAAATTGTGATTTTTCTAATCTGTCTCTCTCTAAATCTTAATGTTAATATCCTTTAACTTTATCTCTGTTATTTAATACATTTTCTTTTTTATTAATGATTTATGTTTATTTTGTGCAAAAAGTGTTGCTAAAGAGGCAAGACATGTCCCTTGGTCTGCCCTTTCCATATAAGATTTCAACCAGGGTGAGAAATTCTGATGACCTTATAAGTCATCTTCACTCATTCCCGTTCACCCAACTGAAAATGGGAAAAAAACAAAGCCAAGATGTTTGGCCAAGGACCAGCTGAGAGAAAGTATCTCCAATTGAACCTATATTATTATCCTTGTAAGATAAATGATACCAAGAGGTTTGGCCAACGACCAGCTAGGATAAAGGATCTCCAATAGAACCTATATTGTTATCCTTGTAAGATAAATGATACCAAGAGGTTTGGCCAAGGACCAGCTGGGATAAAAGATCTCCAATGGAACCTGTATTGTTATCCTTGTAAAATATAGAATATAGATGTTTCTTCTTCAGCACTGGTTCGTCTTTATTCTTGGTGAAGTAACGACAACATTCTCACAAGTCACATTCAACTATCGAGTTTGGACTAAACACGATGTACGAGGGTGGAAGTTAGCAAGTTAGTCGTCCCATGGGTATTCTAACAATCGATTGTCTTGTTCTATTATGTTTAGTTTATTAAAGGGATTGTAAAGAGGTAGGCAATACTTTGGGCTCACATTTTCACGATTTGTTCTATTAGGTTACGTTTATTAAGTCTCTGCTACTCAAAACACTTCTAATGGGTCAACTAACTTCATTACAGTCCCTTCGACACTGTAAGCCAATGGCGAATGCTGTTGGCGAATGTTTGTCAGGACAGCCCACTTCCAGCAAACTCCAAGTTCACGATTTCCTTAAAGTCGGGACATCAGACCAACCATGAGCCTTATCATAGTAATACACCAGTAATACACCAGTTTCTGGCATTCCTTAAACCATTCGATACCCATTTAGCCTCAGCTAACCGTGCTCATTCATCGTTGAAGCCTCGATCTTCGGTTTCTTTGTGTGATCTAAGATTGTCGAATTAGGCGCTTTACTGATACATGTATATTTCTTGACAAGGGACACCAAACCCGCTTCCAATAGGGACAGTGTACCACATCCCGCAATTTACACTCCCTAATGATAGGCATGCTACTACATGTTGAATCTACTACTAGGCTTAGCACTACTGATTCTGCTAGGCCTACAGAACAAGAAGCGTTGATGAAGTGTCCTAAAGCATCCTCTAGCTTCAATGACTTCATAATGGGCCTTCTTTTCTTTTGCATTATCATACCTTAGCCGTAAGAATTCAATTTTTCTGCGATAATAACAAGCTTAAGCTTTTTAAGTGTAAGTGTCGAGACGACGTTAACGAATCAACGTCTAAACGTAAACTGCCATCTTGGACAATCCCAGTCCTATTTATAACCCGTAGTAGCCAATGAGCGATTGCGCTTTTTACCACACGATGTTATTGACCAATGAATGATTGCGCCTTTTTACGCGAAATCACGAACCAATGATTGCTTGCGCTTTTCTGACCTACATTACGTCACTCCAACCTGTGACGTGAGTTCACAATATACTTGCTGAAATTGTTTATTATCACCCAAGGATGAACCCTATTGAAAATCAAACGAATCGAAAAATATTTAATATGAATTATTGCCCTTGTTCTTTAAAACGCGTTCGATTTTTAGCCTGTTAACACTCTACAAGTCACAATTCTTTACAGATTTTGACGAAACTTGCTGAAATTGTTTATTATCACCCAAGGATGAACCCTATTGAAAATCAAAAGAATCGAAAAATATTTAATATGAATTATTGTCCTTGTTCTTTAAAACGCGTTCAATTTTTAGCGCGCATTAACACTCTATAAGTCACAATTTTTTACGAATTTTGACGAAACTTACTGCAATTGTTTATTATCACCCTAGGATGAACCCTATCGAAAATCAAAGAATCGAAAAATAATTAATATGAATTATTGCCCTTGTTCTTTAAAACGCGTTCGATTTTTAGCTTGTTAAGACTCTACAAGTCACAATTCTTTGTGGATTTTGACGAAACTTACTGAAATTGTTTATTATCACCCAAGGATGAACCCTATCGAAAATCAAAAGAATCGAAAAATATTTAATATGGATTATTGCCCCTGTTCTTTAAAACGTGTTTAATTTTCAGATTGAATATTAAAAGTAGAAATTATTTAAAAATCAGAAAAATAAATATAATCATTTAACATGTCAGTAATCATCCACCATACATATTATGGCATCATATTAGATACTATATATAGATTGAACATAAGATACTAAGTGGAAAACCCTACAAGACAGTTATCCAATCAGAGCTCAGTGGTCATGTGACTTTCCATCATGTTACTTCATTTTTAGAAAATTTAATTCAATAGAAAATGAAATGAAATGTATTAAGGAGCATCAGCACCAAATGGGCTATATAGCTCCAGAACGATAAACATAAACATGTCAAAACAAAACTAAAACAAACATAAAATAAATAAACAAACAAAAATTATCACAGAACGAAGAAAATTAAAAACAATATCACAGTATGACACCACAAAGTGGTATTAAAACAAAAAAAATATATCATAAAACAATGACTCAGAAATTAAAATTTAAAATAAAGATTTGCATTTTTTAAAAATGCGACAACCTTCTCATACAGAGAAGGTTGCGCAAACAAATGAAACAGATCCAGCACGGTAGTGCTGGGATCTCAAAGGTTTGAGATGCCTGCACTCAATCAGAATGTGCTTCACTGTCAGGCGGACCTGGCAGTGTTCACAGACTGGTTGAGGCTCTCGCTTGAGAAGGTAACAGTTAGTGAGGTGAGTATGACCAAGTCGAGAGCGACACAAAACAACTCCATTTCTCCTATTAGCACAATAGGAGTTGGGCCAATCAAATGACGTCAAAACCGGAAGTGATATAACATTTTTGAAAAGATCATTTTGTTTGTCATCAAAATGTCTATGCATATGTAAGTTTTCATATTGATCAAAATAAAATTGCAAAAGTTGAAAAAAGTGCTTCAAAAAGTCAGCGACAAAGTTTTAAAAATGCATGTTTTTAAACCACCAATTTGAAGACAATCGGTTAATAAAATAAACAAAAAAAATTCCATCAAAATCGGTTGAAAATCAGAGATGAAAATAGTAAAAACATTAAATTGGGCTTATTGGCCATACGTCATTTCCTGTTGGACGAAAATGCATCATTTTATATTCACATAATACCGTGCAGTTAGGCATAGTAAAAAATTATATGAGATAATGTGTGGCATGCTCCCTTCATACCAAAACAAAAACATACATTATGAAAACAAAGCAGTGCGTTCGCTAGAACGCACTGCAATTATTTATATTTCTACCAAAACTACATTTAAATAATATATCTTAAAAGGGTACAGTTTGGGATATATCATCTTCACAATGTCAAGTTATCACAATACTTAGACAGTCAAGGCATTTTTCTTGAATCACTGAATCATGTAGCAATGTGAATGGACCTGGACAGAAAGACTGTAAACATTCTAGCTTCTGGCTGCTTATATTTGCACCATTTCTCATTTCAACATGTGTTTCTTGCATTGTCAGAAAAAAGAATCCATAAATTCAATAGTACAATTCAGTGGAATTGGAAAGCCAACAGATGAAAGACTGCAAAATTACACATTACACATTTTACATCCCTTTAATTATCGTAAACAGAATTTACAATTTGGAAGCAATAAATGGTACATGTATCAATGAATATTTACAATAATCATTAAACAAAAGAATAAACCCCTCGCACACATTTTTTATAAATAAATTTTCTCCTGGATGTTATTCTTATCTGTCTAACTCCATTGTTTATATTAATCATGCTTTCTTGTCCATGTTCAATATTTCTTCATTTTTCCTCTGCCCCTGTCATGAACAAAAAAAGCACATCAGTAAGTCAAATTTATAATAAAGTTAAGATGACTTTATATGCTGAAAAAGCAATTTCCTGAAAAAAGCTTTTACAAACATGTATCATAATTTATCATTTCATTGATTCTTATTTAAAAATATTGAATTTTCTTGATCATATTTTTTTTAATCATAATATGAACTAAAAAAGGACAAGAAGCATTAAATAATTTATCATATAGAGTGTAAATATTATTCAGTTTGCAAAGTCAAACTTTACTGTACCTGTCAATCTGTAGAGTAAGTAAACTTTTATTTCCTCCATAGTGTCATTCAGCATGTTCTCTGTATCATCCATCACTGGTGTTGTAAGGCCAGTGGTGGGTCCAACATCAAACCATCTGGATTGTCGTGAATTTATTTTAAGTTTCGATCATTACTGAATAAAAAAAAAATCAATATCGATCAGCAAAAGAAAAGCATACCATATGAGATGGAGTTTACTTCTGTTACATTTCTGCACCTGAATTGGTTAATTAAGACTGACAAATGCCATACAGTGTGAAATTAGGTAAATTTTGCCAAACTGTCTTACATATCCTTGGACCCAAAGAAATCTAAGACAAATGACAGGCCTATTGAAATTTATTTTTTCTTAATTGAATTGTACTTGTGAAATTCAAATTAGAAATACATTTATGGTCATAGATAGAGAGTAGACTAGGCCTAGAGTGTGGCTGCTGTGCTGCAGGTCTATTATAGCCTATCATGTTATGTAGCCCTACCGACGTACTACGAAGAGTAGGCCTAAATGGCTAGTGACCACATGGAATCTTGACTCGATTTGAACTGACATTTTAGGCTTAAATTTCGGGGAATCAAGTATGTTCATATCCAAAGTTTATGTTCAAAATTGTACACAAAGGCATTATAAGCCTATTGGTAAAGATTTCCACTCAATCACTTCCAAAATATCGGCAAAATTATAGATTTACCGTTGTCGAATGTGCAAGTGCGAGGATCGGGAGAAAGTCAACTTTTCCGCCCAAGCCTCAATCTTGAAAAGCATTTCTTCGATGTCAATGGCTAATTTACAAAAAAATTGAAAAAGAAAAACAATCTTACCTTTGAATAAGATTGAATTTCCGACCCGTTGTAACATCTAACCGTCGAACATGCTCTTCGTTTAGACTGACAGTAGTGACAGTGACAAGTTCGAGTATGCCGCCATATTGTTTATCAATCACCCCTAGTACACGCGCGCCACCTAACGAGTAATGACGAAGGTGAACCCCATTGTGGGAAGAAGACTTTATTCCACATTTTCCACAAATGTTTCTGGTTGATGACTTCCAGCATATTGGTGTAATACGAGTTGGGATATGAATATCACATCCTATTTGTTGACAGAATTTTTCCATAATTTCAGAAAAATAACTGTAATTCATGTGTACTGAATCTTTCAAAATATCAGAAATATATATAACAAAGCAACATCAAATGAGGCTATTATCTAGTCGATCTAATTTGGTTTTAGTTGTTTTGTTTAGAGATCGGACCCAACTTTTGTCCAATCGAACTCTATGGGATGGCAAGAATACAGCAACTTTCTTTTTCGTAGCCATATATCCTTCGGCTAATTCCACTATTTTCCTAGATAAAAGGTCTATTGTTTCTTGAATCATTGACAATTTGTTTTCGGATTCAAGCTTTTTGAAAATTTCCTTGCAATTAGCATTGTCATTGCCTCCAAAATTTAGTATGACTAGTTTGACATTGTTCTTTGTTGGCAGTTGAATTGGCTGCTTTAGTTGATCGTCAACTGTACCACCAGATTTGCATCTAACAATAACATTGTCGTCATATGTCCATTCACTCAATAGACCATGTTGAAGTAAGCCTCTAATATTACTAGCACCAATGACAGCGACATCAATGCCAACTGTAAGGTTCTCTTGGTTGTTTGTCTTGTGGAGCTGCTGTCACGTCTGACACTTTTGGCTTTACTGGCCTGGTTGGCATTTAGTATTTGTGCTGCAGGTTGAGTACATTCTGTGTGATCACTCTTACTTCATTGAGAGCTTGTTGATTTGGTAGCTTCAGCATAAGATTTGCTTCTGGATGCTCCTTTTTGTTGAGTTTCACTTGGAGGAATACTGGGAAGAGACCTACGCTTCCTTGTTGCTACGGGTCTAAAAGTAGGGACAATAACATGTGAGCTACTTGATTGTAAGTTGTTTACCTTTTCTTGTAGGGTTTGATTTGCAATTTTCAACTCATCTTTTTGAATTCAGTTCATTGACTTTTCTTGTCAATGATGAATTTTTGTTGATGGTTTGTTGCAGTTTACTGTTGATATCACACAACATTTCTTGATGAAGATCTAGTTTGGTGGTTATTTGATGTAGCATACCCATGATAACATTGATAGGTTGTTGTTGGTTGCTCGATTGGAACACTACTTGTGGAAGGTTGTTGATTATCACCTGCAAAGAATGAATATATTTATTACTCTTTAACAACTTTCTTGGTGGGTGAATCAATGTCCCCGCTTTCGCTTTGGAGTTGATGATAATATATCTTCAACCTGGGTATCTTGTGTTAAGATGTTAGTGGACTCAATTTAAATATCCTTGACAGGGCTACAATCAGGAGTACTTATCGCTGAAGGGCCTCTGCTTCAGTTAGATCTGACTCATCAATTGTTCTCAGCGAGTTCTCCATTTCAAGTTTGTCGCATGTTTTGTGTAGTATGTCCTGCTTTGTTTTCGTATTGATTATTTTTTTTTTTTTTTTTTTCGTCCCCGGCCCGGCCTATTTCTCGGAAATGGTTAAATGTATGAAAAAACAGATTTCATGACGTTTTCTAACTCGTGGCTAATCAACTGTTAAATGTAAAACAAAATTGATAAGCGCAACATGAAGCGACATGAGCAACAAACATAAAATGAACTGTAGAGAACGTATTTATCAACCGATTTTGGTCAAATTACCTTCATCGTATTCCTTGTAACAAAGGACAAACAATGGAACTTGAAAAAATTCGATTATATGAAAATCACTTTTTCATGCCGTAATTAATCGAAGTATGATTTTTTGTTTGATTTTTAACGGATCAATATGAAACTTATATGATGTAGACCTATGGCAAGTGCAAATAATTCTTCACACTCAAAATTTTTGCATCACTTCCGGTTTCAATTAGATCACTTCCGGTTACATCGCTTCCGGTAAAACTGAGTTATGAGGAAAATAAGGCATGAATAATGTTAGTGCAATTATTACAAACTGTTTTGACCCAAAAAATATTTACCGGATGTTATAATTTGGCCGCCATATTGTTTTGAGTCATTTTGCGAAAATTCCTATTCTGAATATATTTATTATCTGAGTTTCACAATTTTGATGTCAATCGAAGCCTTAAACGTTTGTCTACAATTGACGGGAAACCGAATTTCGATTTTCGATTTTGCCTTTTTTGTATAACGGAATGTTTTTTTCCAAAGTTTAGAGGCCTGTATCACATGACCTTGACCTTGAATGACCTTCATATTGCACATAATGATACCTTGTGATCTTGACCTCCTGATGACCTTGTGACCTTTAAGGTCAGACATCTTAAACCTATTTTATAGGGCTCCAAACATGGCTTTTTTTGCATATTGCCAGTGCTGTAACTTAAAACCTAACTGGAATAACACCACAATGTTTGCTGATTTTTAATGTTCTCTTTAAAAGGTTTCAATTTATATAAGATTTGGCGACGTCAGAATTCAATTTAACAAAATGTTGCGATTTTGTTGAAATTTTGAAGGCTCCTATCCCAAGAACTTGACCTCAGATCAAGTTGGTATTTACAGATCTTATAACTATTTAAAAGGGCTTTCACGTGATGTATTCATTTTTCATGTCCGACACGTGCTTTCTGTTTCAGAGGTGTGACTCAAAGGTGATTTTGCATCTTTAAAGCGTTTTTACGAGGGCCCCAAGATAGATAAAGCAATATTTTTTTCGGATCCGTAATGCTGAGTTCCTCAGGTTTCCAAAAATATGCAACACTTCTATGTAACTTGCATATTTCCATATCCCATACTTTAACCTAGGGCAATAATAGGTATGTCAGTTAATTGACTGTATAAACAGTGTCACTATTAATAGAGTCAGTAAGTTTGACATGTAAAGTTAAAGGGGCTCTACCTCGATTTTTGTTAGATATAAATTATATTCAGTTTACGTATTAAAGGGAGGTCTAGGATGGACTAAACTACGTCATGCTGAAAATTTAACTTACTGAAGCACCCTGTAGGCACACCCACTGCTTAATTGACCCTCTTTCTTATTTATGAACCAATTTTCTTCAAAATTTGCATATACCTTCATGTTCGAATAATGATTAAAAGACAAATACTAAATATGAGTTGTGCGCATGCGCGATGCTAACTTTTTTGTTTGTTATCCGATTTTAACGAAACTTGGCATGTACACGCATAATCGGATTCAAAACTTAGGAGAAATGTTAAATTTAGTTCTGCGCATGCGCAATATCAACTTCCTTATTTCTTATCTAAATTTCATCAAAATCGGTATGTATGTGTATAATTAGATCAGAAATATCATTGACATTTTGAATTTGTGAAGTGCGCATGCGCGTCGCTAACTTTCCTATTTCTTATCCGAATTTCATGAAACTTGTTATGTATATGTATATTCCGATTCTAAATATAGTTGAGATATTGAATTTGTGTTTTGCGCATGCGCATTGCTAACTTTCTTATTTCTGAACCAAATTCATTCAAAATTGGCATGCATGTGTATAATAAGATTCTAAATATCATGGAAATATCAAATTTATTTCTTATCAGAATTTAAACTTGATATGTATGTCTATAATCATAGTATCAATTGCATTACCCTGTTGATCTGGAGCATTGAATTATCAGTACAGTGAATGCACAATCGAATATTGCCGCACCGTCGTAACTGTATGTCGTAACCCGCCCTGCACCAGTACTGTTAACTGTACAGTTCTAGTTGCAGGGCGTACTTCGTACGCCCTGCTTTGTTTTCGTATTGATTATTGCAGGGCGTACTTCGTACGCCCTGCTTTGTTTTCGTATTGATTGTTCTTTTTTTTTTTCGTCCACGGCAGGGCCTATTTCTCGGAACTGGTACTATGTACAGAAAAGGCGATTTCATGACGTTTTCTAACCTGTGGCTAATTACAAAATGAATGTAAAATGAAATTTTTCTGAGCAACAATAAGCGACATTAGCAACAAACATAAAATGGGCTGTAGAAAATGTAATTATTAACCGATTTTGCTCGGATTTACTTTATCGTATTTCTTGTATTAATGGGCAAAAAATAGTAGTTGAAAATTTTCGATTATATGAAATTCGCTCGATACTTTTTCTTGCCGTAATTAATCGAAGTATGATTATTTACTTGATTTTTAACGTATCAATTTGAAACTTCTATGATGTAGACCGCAAGCAAGAACAAATAATTCTGCACAGTCAAAAAATGTACATCACTTCCGGTTTCAATGATATCACTTCCGGTTACATCACTTTCGGTAAAACTGAGTTATGTTAGAAATAAGGCATGCATAATATTAATGTTGTTTTTACAAACATTTGTGATAAAAAAAATATTTACCGGAAGTGATAATTTGGCAGCCATATTGATTTTGGTCATTTTGCCAAAATTGCTATTCAGAATCTATTTGTTATCCGACTTTCACAATTTTGATGTTAATCGAAAGATTGAAACTTTGTCTACAACAAATGGGAAGCCGAATTTCGATTTTCGATTTTGTCTTTTTTGTATAACGAAATGTTTTTTTCCAAACTTTAGAGGCTTGTATCACATGACCTTGACCTTGGATGACCTTTATATTGCACATAATGATACCTTGTGACCTTGAACTTCTGATGACCTTTTGACCTTTGGTCAGACCACTTAAACCTATTTTACAGGTCTCTAAACATGGCTTTTTTAGCATATTGCCAGTGCTGTAGCGCAAAACCTAACTGGAATAACACTCTAATGTTTGCTGATTTTTAATGTACTCTTTATAGGGTTTCAAATAATATCAGATTTGGCGATGTCAAAATTCAATTTAAGAAAATGTTGCAATTTTGATCAAACTTTAAAAGCTTCTATCTCGAGAACTTGACCTCAGATCATCTTGATATTTACAGATCTTATAACTATTTATGAGGGCTTTATCGTGATGTATTCATTTGTTATGTCCGACACGGGCTTTCCGTTTTAGGGATGTGATTCAAAGGTGATTTTGCATCTTTACAGCGTCTTTACGAGGGCCCTAATTTAGATACAGCAATAATTTTTCCGGATCAGTAATGCTGAGATCATGGGCTTTCCAAAAATATACAACACGTCTATGCTACTTGCATATTTAAGAAAATAGCATTTTCCTTTATTATAGTATATATTATAGAACAATAATAGGTATGTCGGTTAATTGACTGTTTATAAAGTGTCACATTTGATATATTTCTGAAGTTGACATGTTAAAGTTAAAGGGGCTCTACCTCGATTATTGTTAAATTTGTATAATATACAGTTTAAGCATTAAAGGGTGGTCTGGGATGGACTAAACTACGTCATGCTGTAGATTTAGCTTACTGAAGCACCCTGTAGACACGCCCACTGCTTAATTGACCCACTTTCTTATTTATGAACCGATTTTCTTCAAAATTTGCATATACATTCATGTTCGAATAGTGATTTAAAGGAAAATACAAAATATGGATTGTGCGCATGCGCGATGCTAACTTTTTTGTTTGTTATCCGATTTTAACAAAACTTGGCATGTACACGCATAATCGGATTCAAAACTCAGGGGAATTGTTAAATTTAGTTCTGCGCATGCGCAATATCAAATTCCTTATTTCTTATCCAAATTTCATCAAAATCGGTATGTATGTATATATTTAGATAAGAAATAAATGGACCTTTTGAATATGTGAAGTGCGCATGCGCGTAGCTAACTTTCTTATTTCTTATCCAAATTTCATGAAACTTGGTATGCATATGTATATTCCGAATTGAAATATGATGGAGATATTCAATTTGTGTTTTGCGCATGCGCATTGCTAACTTTCTTATTTCTGAACCAAATTCATTCAAAATTGGCATGCATGTGTATAATAAGATTCGAAATATTATGGAAATATCAAATCTATGTAGTGCGCATGCGCATTGCCAACTTAATCATTTCTTATCAGAATATCTTCAAAATTAGCATGTTTGTGTAAAATCAGATTTGAAATTTCATGGACATAATGAATTTGTGTAGTGAGCTTGCGCAGTAACAACTTCCTTATTTTTGAACCGAATTGCATGAAACTTGGTATGCATACGTATAGACTGATTTGGGATTTCATGGGAATAGAGCATTTGTACAGTGCACATGCGCATTGCCAACTTTTTCTTGTTGAAATATTTTAAAACTTGATATGTATGCCTATAATCATAGTCTCAATTGCGTTACCCTGTTGATCTCATGAATTGAATTATCAGTACAGTACATGCGCAATCGAATTTTGCCGCACCGTCGTACCTGTATATCGTAACCCGCCCTGCACCAGTACTGTTAACTGTACAGTTCTAGTTGCAGGGCGTACTTCGTACGCCCTGCTTTGTTTTCGTTTTGATTATTTTTTGCAGGGCGTACTTCGTACGCCCTGCTTTGTTTTCGTATTGATTATTTTTTTTTTTTTTTCGTCGAGTGTTGGGCCTATTTTTTGGAAATGGTAACATGTACGGAAAACGGATTTCATGACGTTTTCTAACTCGTGACTCATTAAAAAATGAATGTAAAACGAAATTTTTCTGAGCAACATTAAGCGACATTAGCAACAAACATAAAATGGACTCCAGAGAACGTATTTATCAACCGATTTTGCTCGAATTACCTTCATCGTGTTTCTTGTTAGAAGGGACAAATAATGGAACTTGAAAAAATTCAATTATATGAAAATCGTTCGTCACTTTTTCTTGCCGTAATTAATCGAAGTATGATTTTTTGTTTGATTTAAAACGGATCAATTTGAAATTTCTATGATGTATACTGTCGGCAATTGCAAATAATTCTGCACAATCAAATTGTTTTCATCACTTCCGGTTTCAATGATATCACGTTTTTTTACTTCCGGTTGTGTGATTTCTAATAAAACTGAGTTATGATAAAAATAAGGTATGCATAATGTTCATGCTCTTATTACAAACTGTACAGATAAAAAAAATATTTACCGAAAGTTATAAATAAGCCGCCATATTGGTTTTGGTCATTTTGCTAAAATTGCTATTTTGAATCCATTTATTATCCGACTTTCACAATTTTGATGTTAAACGAAAGATTAAAACTTTCTCTACACCTTATGGGAAGACGAATTTTGATTTTCGATTTTGCCTTTTTTGTATAAGTGAATGTTTTTTTCCAAAGTTTAGAGGCTTGTATCACATGACCTTGACCTTGGATGACCTTCATATTGAACATACTGATGCCTTGCGACTTTGACCTTCTGATGACCTTTTGATCTTTGGGGTCAGACCACTATAACCTATTTTATAGGGCTCCAAACATGGCTTTTTTAGCATATTGCCAGTGCTGTAGCACAAAACCTAACTGGAATAACACCCTAATGTTTGCTGATTTTTAATGTACTCTTTAAAAAGTTTCAAATAATATCAGATTTGGCGATGTCAAAATTCAATTTAAAAAAATGTTGCGATTTTGATCAAACTTTAAAGGCTTCTATCTCGAGAACTTGACCTCAGATGATCTTGATATTTTCAGATCTTATACATATTTATGAGAGCTTTAACATGATGTATTCATTTTTCATGTCCGACACGTGCTTTCTGTTTTAGAGGTGTGATTTAAAGGTGATTTTGCATCTTCTAAGCGTTTTTACGAGGGCCCTAATATAGATAAAGAAATAATTTTTTCGGATCCGTAATGCTGAGATCCTCAGGTTTCCAAAAAAATGCAACACTTCTATGTAACTTGCATATTTCCATATCCCATACCTTAACATGGGGCAATAATAGGTATGTCGGTTAATTGACTGTATATAAACAGTGTCACTATTAATAGTCAGTAGGTTTGACATGTTAAAGTTAAAGGGGCTCTACCTCGATTTTTGTTAGATATGAATTATATTCAGTTTACGCATTAAAGGGAGGTCTAGGATGGACTAAACTACGGCATGCTGAAAATTTCACTTACTGAAGCACCCTGTAAGCACGCCCACTGCTTAATTGACCCACTTTCTTATTTATGAACCGATTTTCTTCAAAATTTGCACATACCTTTATGTTCGAATAGTAATTTTAAGAAAAATACAAAATGTGTGATGTGCGCATGCGCAATGCTAACTTTTTTGTTTGTTATCCGATTTTTACGAAATTTGGTATGTACATGTATAATCGGATTCAAAACTAAGGGAAAATGTTAACTTAAGTTCTGCGCATGCGCAATATCAACTTCCTTATTTCTTATCCAAATTTCTTCAAAATCGGTATGTATGTGTATAATTAAATTAAAAATATCATGGACATTTTGAATTTGTTAAATGCGCATGCGCGTCGCCAACTTTCTTATTTCTTATCCGAATTTCATGAAACTTGGTATGCATAAGTATATTCCGATTCGAAATATGATGGAGATATTGAATTTGTGTTTTGCGCATGCGCATTGCTAACTTTCTTATTTCTGAACCAAATTCATTCAAAATTGACATGCATGTGTATAATAAGATTCGAAATATCATGGACATATTAAATTTATGTAGTGCGCATGCGCATCGCCAACTTACTTATTTCTTATCAGAATTTCTTCAAAATTAGCATGTTTGTGTATAATCAGAATTGAAATTTCATGGACATAATACATTTGTGTAGTAAGCATGCGCAGTAACAACTTTCTTATTTCTCAACCGAATTGCATGAAACTTGGTCTGCATACGTATAGACTGATTCGGGATTTCATGGAAATAGAGTATTTGTGCAGTGCACATGTGCATTGCCAACTTTATTTTTTTTTGTTGAAATATTTTTAAACGTGGTATGTAGGCTATGTCTATAATCATAGTCTCAATTGCATTACCCCGTTGATCTCGCGCATTGAATTGTCAGTAGAGTGCATGCGCAATCGAATATTGCCGCACCGTCGTAACTGTATGTCGTAACCCGCCCTGCACCAGTACTGTTAACTGTACAGTTCTAGTTGCAGGGCGTACTTCGTACGCCCTGCTTTGTTTTCGTATTGATTATTTTTTTTTTTTTTCGTCGGTCGGTGCACCTATTTCTCAGCAATGGTACTATGTACTAAAAAACAGATTTCGTGACGTTTTCTGACATGTGGCTAAATTTAATATGAATGTAAAACGAAATTTTTCTGAGCAACATTAAGCGACATTAGCAACAAACATAAAATGGGCTCTAGAGACCGTATTTATCAACCGATTTTGCTCAAATTACTTTCATCGTATTTCTTGTAACAAAGGACATATAATAGAACTTTAAAATATTCGATTACATGAAAATCGTTCGTCACTTTTTCTTGCCGTAATTAATCGAAGTATGATTTTTTGTTTGATTTCCAACGGATCAATATGAAACTTCTATGATGTAGACCTACGGCAAGTGCAAATAATTCCCCACACTCAAAATTTTTGCATCACTTCCGGTTTTGATGATATCACTTCCGGTTACATCACTTCCGGTAAAACTTATTTATGATAAAATTAGGGTGAGCATAATGTTAGTGTTATTATTACAAACCGTTATGACCAAAAAAATATTTACCGGAAGTTATAGTTTGTCCGCCATATTGGTTAAAGTCATTTTTCCAAAATTTTTATTCAGAATAATTTTGTAATCAGACATTCACCATTTTGATGTTAATCGGAGCATTAAAGATTAGTCGACACTTCCTTGAGAGCCGAATTTCGATTTTCGATTTTGAATTTTTTGTATAACGGAATGTTTTTTTCCGAAGTTTAGATGCTTGTATCACATGACCTTGACCTTGGATGACCTTCATATTACTCACAATGATACCTTGCGACCTTGACCTTCTGATGACCTTTTGACCTTTGGGGTCAGACCACTTAAACTTATTTTATAGGGCTCCAAACATGGCTTTTTTAGCATATTGCCAGTGCTGTAGCGCAAAACCGAACTGGAATAACACCCTAATGTTTCCTGATTTTTAATGTACTCTTTAAAAGGTTTCAAATAATATCAGATTTGGAGATGTCAAAATTCAATTTAAGAAAATGTTGCGATTTTAATCAAACTTTAAAGGCTTCTATCTCGAGAACTTGACCTCAGATCATCTTGATATTTACAGATCTCATAAAGATTTATGAGAGCTTTAACATGATGTATTCATTTTTCATGTCCGACACGTGCTTTCTGTTTTAGAGGTGTGACTCAAAGGTGATTTTGCATCTTTTAAGCGTTTTTACGAGGGCCCTAATATAGGTAGAGCAATATTTTTTCCGGATTCGTAATGCTGAGTTTCTCAGGTTTCCAAAAATATGCAACACTTCTATGTAACTTGCATATTTCCATATCCCATACTTTAACATGGGGCAATAATAGGTATGTCAGTTAATTGACTGTATAAACAGTGTCACTATTAATAGAGTCAGTAAGTTTGACATGTTAAAGTTAAAGGGGCTCTACCTCGATTTTTGTTAGATATGAATTATATTCAGTTTACGCATTAAAGGGAGGCCTAGGATGGACTAAACTACGGCATGCTGAAAATTTAACTTACTGAAGCACCCTGTAGGCACGCCCACTGCTTAATTGACCCACTTTCTTATTTATGAACCGATTTTCTTCAAAATTTGCACATACCTTTATGTTCGAATAGTGATTTAAAGAAGAATACAAAATTTGTGATGTGCGCATGCGCATTGCTAACTTTTTTGTTTGTTATCCGATTTTTACGAAATTTGTTATGTACATGTATAATCGGATTCAAAACTTAGGGGAAATGTTAAATTTAGTTCTGCGCATGCGCAATATCAACTTCCTTATTTCTTATCCAAATTTCTTCAAAATCGGTATGTATGTGTATAATTAGATTAGAAATATAAAGGAAATTTTGAATTTGTGAAGTGCGCATGCGCGTCGCCAACTTTCTAATTTCTTATCCGAATTTCATGAAACTTGGTATGCATAAGTATATTCCGATTCGAAATATGATGGAGATATTGAATTTGTGTTTTGCGCATGCGCATTGCTAACTTTCTTATTTCTGAACCAAATTCATTCAAAATTGACATGCATGTGTATAATAAGATTCAAAATATCATGGACATATCAAATTTATGTAATGCGCATGCGCATCGCCAACTTACTTATTTCTTATCAGAATTTCTTCAAAATTAGCATGTATGTGTATAATCAGATTTGAAAGTTCATGGACATAATGAATTTGTGTAGTGAGCATGCGCAGTAACAGCTTTCTTATTTCTCAACCGAATTGCATGAAACTTGGTATGCATACGTATAGACTGATTTGGGATTTCATGGAAATAGAGCATTTGTGCAGTGCACATGCGCATTGCCAACTTAATTTTTCTTGTTGAAATATTTTTAAACGTGTTATGTATGTCTATCCCTGTTCATCTCGCGCATTGAATTGTCAGTACAGTGCATGCGCAATCGAATATTGCCGCACCGTCGTAACTGTATGTCGTAACCCGCCCTGCACCAGTACTGTTAACTGTACAGTTCTAGTTGCAGTACGCCCTGCTTTGTTTTCGTATTGATTATTTTTTTTTTTTTTTTTTCGTCGAGTGTTGGGCCTATTTTTTGGAAATGGTAACATGTACGGAAAAACGGATTTCATGACGTTTTCTAACTCGTGACTCATTAAAAAATGAATGTAAAACGAAATTTTTCTGAGCAACATTAAGCGACATTAGCAACAAACATAAAATGGACTCCAGAGCACGTATTTATCAACCGATTTTGCTCGAATTACCTTCATCGTATTTCTTGTTAGAAGGGACAAATAATGGAACTTGAAAAAATTCGATTATATGAAAATCGTTTGTCACTTTTTCTTGCCGTAATTAATCGAAGTATGATTTTTTGTTTGATTTTAAACGGATCAATTTGAAATTTATATGATGTATACTGTCGGCAATTGCAAATAATTCTGCACAATCGATTTTTTTTCTTCACTTCCGGTTTCAATGATATCATGTTTTTTCACTTCCGGTTGTGTGATTTCTAATAAAACTGAATTATGATAAAAATAAGGTATGCATAATGTTCATGCTCTTATAACAAACTGTTCAGATCAAAAAAATATTTACCGAAAGTTATAATATAGCCGCCATATTGGTTTTGTTCATTTTGCTAAAATTGCTATTTTGAATCCATTTGTTATCCGACTTTCACAATTTTGATGTTAAACGAAAGATTAAAACTTTCTCTACAACTTATGGGAAGCCGATTTTTGATTTTCGATTTTGCTTTTTTTGTATAACTGAATGTTTTTTTCCAAAGTTTAGAGGCTTGTATCACATGACCTTGACCTTGGATGACCTTCATATTGAACATGATAATACCTTGCGACCTTGACCTTCTGGTGACCTTTTGACCTTTGGGGTCAGATCACTATTACCTATTTTATAGGGCTCCAAACATGGCTTTTTTAGCATATTGCCAGTGCTGTAGCACAAAACCTAACTGGAATAACACCCTAATGTTTGCTGATTTTTAATGTACTCTTTAAAAGGTTTCAAATAATATCAGATTTGGCGATGTCAAAATTGAATTTAAGAAAATGTTGCGATTTTGATTAAACTTTAAAGGCTTCTATCTCGAGAACTTAACCTCAGATGATCTTGATATTTACCGATCTCATAAAGATTTATGAGAGCTTTAACATGATGTATTCATTTTTCATGTCCGACACGTGCTTTCTGTTTTAGAGGTGTGACTCAAAGGTGATTTTGCATCTTTAAAGCGTTTTTACGAGGGCCCTAATATAGATAAAGCAATATTTTTTTCGGATCCGTAATGCTGAGTTCCTCAGGTTTCCAAAAATATGCAACACTTCTATGTAACTTGCATATTTCCATATCCCATACTTTAACCTGGGGCATTAATAGGTATGTCAGTTAATTGACTGTATAAATAGTGTCACTATTAATAGAGTCAGTAAGTTTGACATGTTAAAGTTAAAGGGGCTCTACCTCAATTTTTGTTAGATATGAATTATATTCAGTTTACGCATTAAAGGGAGGTCTAGGATGGACTAAACCACGGCATGCTGAAAATTTAACTTACTGAAGCACCCTGTAGGCACGCCCACTGCTTAATTGACCCACTTTCTTATTTATGAACCGATTTTCTTCAAAATTTGCACATACCTTTATGTTCGAATAGCGATTTAAAGCAAAATACAAAATTTGTGATGTGCGCATGCGCAATGCTAACTTTTTAGTTTGTTATCCGATTTTTACGAAATTTGGTATGTACATGTATAATAGGATTAAAAACTTAGGAGAATTGTTAAATTTAGTTCTGCGCATGCGCAATATCAACTTCCTTATTTCTTATTCAAATTTCTTCAAAATAGGTATGTATGTGTATAATTAAATTAGAAATATCATGGACATTTTGAATTTGTGAAGTGCGCATGCGCGTCGCCAACTTTTTTTATTTCTCATACGAATTTCATGAAACTTGGTATGCATAAGTATATTCCGATTCGAAATATGATGGAGATATTGAATTTGTGTTTTGCGCATGCGCATTGCTAACTTTCTTATTTCTGAACCAAATTCATTCAAAATTGACATGCATGTGTATAATAAGATTCGAAATATCATAGACTATTAAATTTATGTAGTGCGCATGCGCATCGCCAACTAACTTATTTCTTACCAGAATTTCTTCAAAATTAGCATGTTTGTGTATAATCAGATTTGAAATTTCATGGACATAATAAATTTGTGTAGTGATCATGCGCAGTGACAACTTTCTTATTTCTCAACCGAATTGCATGAAACTTGGTCTGCATATGTATAGACTGATTCGGGATTTCATGGAAATAGAGTATTTGTGCAGTGCACATGCGCATTGCCAACTTTATTTTTTCTTGTTGAAATATTTTTAAACGTGGTATGTATGTCTATAATCATAGTCTCAATTGCATTACCCTGTTGATCTCGAGCATTGAATTGTCAGTACAGTGCATGCGCTTTCGAATATTGCCGCATCGTCGTAACTGTATGTCGTAACCCGCCCTGCACCAGTACTGTTAACTGTACAGTTCTAGTTTTTTTTTTTTTTTCGTCTACGGCAGGGCCTATTTCTCGGAATGGGTACCATATACAGAAAAACGGATTACATGACGTTTTCTGACTTGTGGCTAATTGCAGTTTAAATGTAAAACGAAATTGATCTGCGCAACATGAAGCGACATTAGCAACAAACATAAAATGGACTGTAGAGAACGTATTTATCAACCGATTTTGTTCGGATTACCGTCATCGTATTTCTTGTAACAAAGGACGTATAATATAACTTTAAAATATTCGATTATATCAAATTCGTTCGTCACTTTTTCTTGCCGTAATTAATCGAAATTTGATTTTTTGCTTGATTTTTAACGGATCAAGTTGAAATTTCTATGATGTATACTGTCGGCAATTGCAAATAATTCTGCACAATCAAATTTTTTGCATCACTTCCGGTTTCAATGATATCATGTTTTTTCACTTCCGGTTGTGTGATTTCTGGTCAAACTGATTTATGACAAAAATAAGGTATGCATAATGTTCATGTTTTTATTACAAACTGTTCAGATCAAAAAAATATTTACCGGAAGTTATAATTCAGCCGCAATATTGGTTTTGGTCATTTTGCGAAAATTGCTATTTTGAATCCATTTGTTATCCGACTTTAAGAATTTTGATGGTAAACGAAAGATTAAAACTGTCTCTACAACATATGGGAAGCCGATTTTCGATTTTCGATTTTGCCTTTTTTGTATAACTGAATGTTTTTTCCCAAAGTTTAGATGCTTATATCACATGACCTTGACCTTAGATGACCTTCATATTACGCACAATGATACCTTGTGACCTTGACCTTCTGATGACCTTTTGACCTTTGGGGTCAGATCACTTAAACTTATTTTATAGGGCTCCAAACATGGCTTTTTTAGCATATTGCCAGTGCTGTAGCGCAAAACCTAACTGGAATAACACCCTAATGTTTGTTGATTTTTAATGTACTCTTTAAAAGGTTTCAAATAATATCAGATTTGGCGATGTCAAAATTCAATTTAAGAAAATGTTGCGATTTTGATCAAACTTTAAAGGCTTCTATCTCGAGAACTTGACCTTAGATCATCTTGATATTTACAGATCTTATAACTATTTATGAGAGCTTTAACATGATGTATTCATTTTTCATGTCCGACACGTGCTTTCTGTTTTAGAGGTGTGACTCAAAGGTGATTTTGCATCTTTAAAGCGTTTTTACGACGGCCCTAATTTAGATAGAGCAATGCTTTTTGCGGATCCGTAATGCTGCGATCCTGAGGTTTCCAAAAATATGCAACACTTCTATGTTACGTGCATATTTGACTATCCTATACTTTAACATAGGGCAATACTAGGTATGTCGGTTAATTGACTGTTTATAAAATGTCACAATTGATAAATGTCTTAAGTTGACATGTTAAAGTTAAAGGTGCTCTACCTCGATTATTGTTAGATATGTAGTAAATCCAGTTTAAGCATTAAAAGGTGGTCTGGGGTGGACTAAACTACGTCATGCTGTAGATTTAGCTTACTGAAGCACCCTCTGCTTAATTGACCCACTTTCTTATTTATGGACCGATTTTCTTCAAAATTTGCATATACCTTAATGTTCGAATAGTGATTTGAAGCTAAATACAAAATTTGTGTTGTGCGCATGCGCATTGCTAACTTTTTTGTTTGTTTTCCGATTTTTACGAAATTTAGTATGTACATGTATAATCAGACTAGGAATCTGGGAGAAACATTAAATTTGAGTACTGCGCATGCGCATTATCAACTTTCTTATTTCTTATGCACTTTTTTTCAAAATTGATATGTGTATGTATAATCAGATTCGAAATATTATGGACATATTGAATTTGTGTAGTGCGCATGCGCGTCGCCAACTTTCTTATTTCTTAACCGAATTTCATGAAACTTAGTATGCGTATGTTTATTTCGATTCAAAATATCAGGGAGATATAGAATTTGTGATTTGCGCATGCGCAATGCCAACTTTTTTTATTTCTGAACCGAATTCATTCAAATTTGACATGCAAGTGCATAATGAGATTAGAAATATCATGGAGATAACGAGTTTGTGTTGTGCGCATGCGCATCACTAACTTTCTTATTTCTGAACAGAATTTCTTCAAAATTAGCATGTATGTGTATAATCAGATTTGAAAGTTCATGGACATAATGAATTTGTGTAGTGAGCATGCGCAGTTACAACTTTCTTATTTCTCAACCGAATTGCATGAAACTTGGTATGCATACGTATAGACTGATTTGGGATTTCATGGAAATAGAGCATTTGTGCAGTGCACATGCGCATTGCCAATTCATTTTTTCTTGTTGAAATATTTTTAAACTTGATATGTATGTCTTTAATCATAGTCTCAATTGCATTACCCTGTTGATCACGCGCATTGAATTATCAGTACAGTGCATGCGCAATCGAATATTGCCGCACCGTCGTACCTTTGTGTCGTAACCCGCCCTGCACCAGTACTGTTAACTGTACAGTTCTAGTTGCAGGGCGTACGAAGTTTTCGTTTTGATTATTTTTTTTTTTTTTTCGTCGAGTGTTTGGCCTATTTTTTGGAAATGGTAACATGTACGGAAAAACGGATTTCATGACGTTTTCTAACTCGTGACTCATTAAAAAATGAATGTAAAACGAAATTTTTCTGAGCAACATTAAGCGACATTGGCAACAAAAATAAAATGGCCTCTAGAGACCGTATTTATCAACCGATTTTGTTCAAATTACTTTCATCGTATTTCTTGTAACAAAGGACACATAATAGAATTTTGAAATATTCGATTATATGAAAATCGTTCGTCACTTTTTCTTGCCGTAATTTATCGAAGTATGATTTTTTGTTTGATTTTTAACGGATCAATATGAAACTTATATGATGTAGACCTACGGCAAGTGCAAATAATTCCCCACACTCAAAATTTTTGCATCACTTCCGGTTTTGATGATATCACTTCCGGTTACATCACTTCCGGTAAAACTTATTTATGATGAAATTAGGATATGCATAATCTTAATATTATTATTACAAACTGTTATGACTAAAAAAATATTCACCGGAAGTTATAGTTTGGCCGCCATATTGGTTGAAATAATTTTTCCAAAATTTTTATTCAGAATAATTTTATTATTATACATTCACGATTTTGATGTCAAACGGAGCATTACAGCTCTGTCGATAGTTCCATGGGAGCCGAATTTCGATTTTCGATTTTAACTTTTTTGTATAACGTAATGTTTTTTTCCAAAGTTTAGAGGCTTGTATCACATGACCTTGACCTTGGATGACCTTAATATGACACATAATGATACCTTGCGACCTTGACCTTCTGATGACCTTTTGACCTTTGGGGTCAGACAATTATAACCTATTTTATAGGACTCCAAACATGGCTTTTTTAGCATATTGCCAGTGCTGTAGCGCAAAACCTAACTGGAATAATACCCTAATGTTTGCTGATTTTTAATGTACTCTTTAAAAGGTTTCAAATAATATCAGATTTGGCGATGTCAAAATTCAATTTAAGAAAATGTTGCGATTTTGATCAAACTTTAAAGGCTTCTATCTCGAGAACTTGACCTCAGATCATCTTGATATTTACAGATCTCATAAAGATTTATGAGAGCTTTAACATGGTGTATTTATTTTTCATGTCCGACACGTGCTTTCTGTTTTAGAGGTGTGACTCAAAGGTGATTTTGCATCTTTAAAGCGTTTTTACGAGGGCCCTAATATAGATAAAGCAATATTTTTTTCGGATCCGTAATGCTGAGTTTCTCAGGTTTCCAAAAATATGCAACACTTCCATGTAACTTGCATATTTCCATATCCCATACTCTAACCTGGGGCTGTCACTATTAATAGAGTCAGTAAGTTTGACATGTTAAAGTTAAAGGGGCTCTACCTCGATTTTTGTTAGATATGAATTATATTCAGTTTACGCATTAAAGGGATGTCTAGGATGGACTAAACTACGGCATGCTGAAAATTTCACTTACTGAAGCACCCTGTAGGCACGCCCACTGCTTAATTGACCCACTTTCTTATTTATGAACCGATTTTCTTCAAAATTTGCACATACCTTTATGTTCGAATAGTGATTTAAAGAAAAATACAAAATTTGTGATGTGCGCATGCGCAATGCTAACTTTTTTGTTTGTTATCCGATTTTTACGAAATTTGGTATGTACATGTATAATCGGATTCAAAACTAAGGGGAAATGTTAACTTAAGTTCTGCGCATGCGCAATATCAACTTCCTTATTTCTTATCCAAATTTCTTCAAAATCGGTATGTATGTGTATAATTAAATTAGAAATATCATGGACATTTTGAATTTGTGAAATGCGCATGCGCGTCGCCAACTTTCTTATTTCTTATCCGAATTTCATGAAACTTGGTATGCATAAGTATATTCCGATTCGAAATATGATGGAGATATTGAATTTGTGTTTTGCGCATGCGCATTGCTAACTTTCTTATTTCTGAACCAAATTCATTCAAAATTGACATGCATGTGTATAATAAGATTCGAAATATCATGGACATATTAAATTTATGTAGTGCGCATGCGCATCGCCAACTTACTTATTTCTTATCAGAATTTCTTCAAAATTAGCATGTTTGTGTATAATCAGAATTGAAATTTCATGGACATAATACATTTGTGTAGTAAGCATGCGCAGTAACAACTTTCTTATTTCTCAACCGAATTGCATGAAACTTGGTCTGCATACGTATAGATTGATTCGGGATTTCATGGAAATAGAGTATTTGTGCAGTGCACATGTGCATTGCCAACTTTATTTTTTCTTGTTGAAATATTTTTAAACGTGGTATGTAGGCTATGTCTATAATCATAGTCTCAATTGCATTACCCCGTTGATCTCGCGCATTGAATTGTCAGTACAGTGCATGCGCAATCAAATATTGCCGCACCGTCGTAACTGTATGTCGTAACCCGCCCTGCACCAGTACTGTTAACTGTACAGTTCTAGTTGCAGGGCGTACTTCGTACGCCCTGCTTTGTTTTCGTATTGATTATTGCAGGGCGTACTTCGTACGCCCTGCTTTGTTTTCGTATTGATTGTTCTTTTTTTTTTTCGTCCACGGCAGGGCCTATTTCTCGGAACTGGTACTATGTACAGAAAAAGCGATTTCATGACGTTTTCTAACCTGTGGCTAATTACAAAATGAATGTAAAACGAAATTTTTCTGAGCAACATGAAGCGACATTAGCAACAAACATAAAATGGGCTGTAGAAAATGTAATTATTCACCGATTTTGCTCGGATTTACTTTATCGTATTTCTTGTATTAATGGGCAAAAAATAGTAGTTGAAAATTTTCGATTTTATGAAATTCGCTCGATACTTTTTCTTGCCGTAATTAATCGAAGTATGATTATTTACTTGATTTTTAACGTATCAATTTGAAACTTCTATGATGTAGACCGCCAGCAAGAACAAATAATTCTGCACACTTAAAAAATGTACATCACTTCCGGTTTCAATGATATCACTTCCGGTTACATCACTTTCGGTAAAACTGAGTTATGTTAGAAATAAGGTATGCATAATATTAATGTTGTTTTTACAAACATTTGTGATAAAAAAAATATTTACCGGAAGTGATAATTTGACAGCCATATTGATTTGGGTCATTTTGCGAAAATTGCTATTCAGAATCTATTTGTTATCCGACTTTCACAATTTTGATGTTAATCGAAAGATTGAAACTTTGTCTACAACAAATGGGAAGTCGAATTTCGATTTTCGATTTTGCCTTTTTTGTATAACGAAATGTTTTTTTCCAAAGTTTAGAGGCTTGTATCACATGACCTTGACCTTGGATGACCTTAATATGTCACACAATGATACCTTGCGACCTTGACCTTCTGATGACTTTTTGACCTTTGGGGTCAGATCACTATAACCTAATTTATAGGGCTCCAAACATGGCTTTTTTAGCATATTGCCAGTGCTGTAGCACAAAACCTAACTGGAATAACACCCTTATGTTTGCTGATTTTTAATGTACTCTTTAAAAGGTTTCAAATAATATCAGATTTGGCGATGTCAAAATTCAATTTAAGAAAATGTTGCGATTTTGATCAAACTTTAAAGGCTTCTATCTCGAGAACTTGACCTCAGATGATCTTGATATTTACAGATCTCATAAAGATTTATGAGAGCTTTAACATGATGTATTCATTTTTCATGTCCGACACGTGCTTTCTGTTTTAGAGGTGTGACTCAAAGGTGATTTTGCATCTTTAAAGCGTTTTTACGAGGGCCCTAATATAGATAAAGCAATATTTTTTTCGGATCCGTAATGCTGAGTTCCTTAGGTTTCCAAAAATATGCAACACTTCTATGTAACTTGCATATTTCCATATCCCATACTTTAACCTGGGGCAATAATAGGTATGTCAGTTAATTGACTGTATAAACAGTGTCACTATTAATAGAGTCAGTAAGTTTGACATTAAAGGGGCTCTACCTCGATTTTTGTTAGATATGAACTATATTCAGTTTACGCATTAAAGGGAGGTCTAGGATGGACTAAACTACGGCATGCTGAAAATTTAACTTACTGAAGCACCCAGTAGGCACGCCCACTGCTTAATTGACCCACTTTCTTATTTATGAACCGATTTTCTTCAAAATTTGCACATACCTTTATGTTCGAATAGTGATTTAAAGAAAAATACAAAATTTGTGATCTGCGCATGCGCATTGCCAACTTTATTTTTTCTTGTTGAAATATTTTCAAACGTGGTATGAATGTCTATAATCATAGTTTCAATTGCATTACCCCGTTGATCTCGGGCATTGAAATGTTAGTACAGTGCATGCGCAATCGAATATTGCCGCACCGTCGTAAATGTATGTCGTAACCCGCCCTGCACCAGTACTGTTAACTGTACAGTTCTAGTTGCAGGGCGTACTTCGTACGCCCTGCTTTGTTTTCGTATTGATTATTTTTTTTTTTTCGTCAAACCGTGCACCTATTTCTCAGTAATGGAACCATGTACAGAAAAACGGACCTCATGACGTTTTCTGACTTATGGCGAATTTTAATATGAATGTAAAACGAAATTAATCTGTGCAACATAAAGCGACATTAGCAACAAACATAAAATGGACTCTAAATAACGTATTTATCGACCGATTTTGCCCGAATTTTCTTCATCGTATTTCTCTTGCTAAAGGACAAACAATAGGACTTGAAAATATTCGATTATATGAAATTCGTTCGATACTTTTTCTTGCCGTAATTTATCGAAATATGATATTTAAGTTGATTTTCAACGGATCACTTTGAAATTTCTATGATGTAGACCGCCGGCAAGTGCAAATAATTCTGCACACTCAAACTTTTTACATCACTTCCGGTTTTAATTATATCACTTCCGGCTGCTTCACTTCCGGTGAAACTGAGTTATGATGAAAACAAGGTATGCATAATGTTAGTGTTATTATTACACACTAATATAACCCAAAAAATATTTATCGGAAGTTATAATTTGGCCGCCATATTGGTTTGGGTCATTTTGCAAAAATTCCTATTCTGAATCCATTTGTTATCCGACTTTTACAAATTTGATGTCAATCGAAGCATCTATAGTTTCTCTACAATTGACGGGAAGCCGAATTTCGATTTTCGATTTTGCCTTCTGTATATAACGAAATGTTTATTTTACAAAGTTTAGAGGCTTGTATCACATGACCTTGACCTTTGATGACCTCCATATTTCACACCATGATACCCTTTGATCTTGACCTTCTGATGACCTTTTGACCTTTGGGGTCAGACCAATTAAACCTATTTTATAGTGCTCTAAACATGGCTTATTTTGAATATTGCCAGTGCTGTAACGCAAAACCTAATAGGAATAACACCCCAATGTTTGCTGATCTTAAGTGTACTCTTTAAAGGCTTTCAAATAATATCAGATTTGGCGATGTCAGAATTCAATTTAACAAAATGTTGCGATTTTGTTGAAACTTTGAAGGCTTCTATCTCAAAAACTTGACCTCAGATCAAGTTGATATTTATAGATCTTTAAACTATTTATGAGGGCTTTAACATGGTGTATTCATTTTCATGTCCGACACGTGCTTTCTGTTTTAGAGGTGTGACTCAAAGGTGATTTTGCACCTTTAAAGCGTTTTTACGAGGGCCCTTATTTAGATATAGCAATACTTTTTGCGGATTCGTAATGCTCAGATCCTGAGGATTCCAAAAATATGCAACACTTATGTGTTACTTGCATATTAACAAAAATAGCGATCTCCTATATTATACTATATAGAGAATAATAGGTATGTTGGTTAATTGACTGTAATAAACATGTCACTTTTGATGGAGTCACTGAGTTTGACATGGTCAAGTTAAAGGCTCTCTACCTCGGTTTTTGTTAGATTTGTATTATATCCAGTTTACGCAGTTTAGGGAGGTCTAGGATGGACTAAACTACCTCATGCTGAAAATTTAACTTACTGAAGCACCCTGTAGCCACACCCACTGATTAATTGACCCACTTTCTTATTTATGAACCAATTTTCTTCAAAATTTGCATATACTTTCATGTTCGAATAGTGATTTGAAGGAAATACAAAATTTGTGTTGTGCGCATGCGCGGTGCTAACTCTTTTGTTTGTTATTCGATTTTTACGAAATTTGGTATGTACATGTATAATCAGATTCAGAATCCAGGGGAAATGTTAAATTTCAGTACTGCGCATGCGCATTATCAACTTTCTTATTTATTATCCAATTCTTTTCAAAATTGACATGTGTGTGTATAATCAGATTCGAAATATCGTGGACATATTGAATTTGTGTAGTGCGCATGCGCGTCGCCAACTTTTTTATTTCTTATCCGAATTTCATGAAATTTAGTATGCATATGTATATTCCGATTCGAAATATCATGAGATATTGAACTTGTGTTATGCGCATGCGCATTGCTAACTTTCTTATTTCTGAACCGAGTTCATTCAAAATTAGTATGCATGTGCATAATAAGATTAGAAATATCATGGAGATATTGAATTTGTGTTGTGTGCATGCGCATTGCTAAATTTCTTATTTCTGAACAGAATTCATTCACAATTGGCATGTATGTATATAATTAGATTTGAAATTTCATGAACATATTGAATTTGTGTATTGCACATTCGAATTGCCAACTTTTTATTTCTCAACCGAATTGCATGAAATTTAAAAGCATACGAATAAACCAATTCGAGATTTCATGGAAATAGAGAATTTGTGAAGAAAGAATGCGAATCGAAATATTGCCGCACCCTCGTAAATGTATGTCGTAACCCGCCCTGCACCAGTACTGTTAACTGTACAGTTCTAGTTTTTTTTTTTTTTTCGTCTACGGCAGGGCCTATTTCTCGGAATTGGTACCATATACAGAAAAACGGATTACATGACGTTTTCTGACTTGTGGCTAATTGCAGTTTAAATGTAAAACGAAATTGATCTGCGCAACATGAAGCGACATGAGCAACAAACATTAAATGGACTGTAGAGAACGTATTTATCAACCGATTTTGTTCGGATTACCGTCATCGTATTTCTTGTAACAAAGGACATATAATATAACTTTAAAATATTCGATTATATCAAATTCGTTCGTCACTTTTTCTTGCCGTAATTAATCGAAATTTGATTTTTTGTTTGATTTTTAACGGATCAAGTTGAAATTTCTATGATGTATACTGTCAGCAATTGCAAATAATTCTGCACAATCAAATTTTTTGCATCACTTCCGTTTTCAATGATATCATGTTTTTTCACTTCCGGTTGTGTGATTTCTGGTCAAACTGATTTATGATAAAAATAAGGTATGCATAATATTCATGTTTTTATTACAAACTGTTCAGATCAAGAAAATATTTACCGGAAGTTATAATTCAGCCGCAAGATTGGTTTTGGTCATTTTGCGAAAATTGCTATTTTGAATCCATTTGTTATCCGACTTTAACAATTTTGAAGGTAAACGAAAGATTAAAACTGTCTCTACAACATATGGGAAGCCGATTTTCGATTTTCGATTTTGCCTTTTTTGTATAACTGAATGTTTTTTTCCAAAGTTTAGATGCTTATATCACATGACCTTGACCTTAGATGACCTTCATATTACTCACAATGATACCTTGCGACCTTGACCTTCTGATGACCTTTTGACCTTTGGGGTCAGATCACTTAAACTTATTTTATAGAGCTCCAAACATGGCTTTTTTAGCATATTGCCAGTGCTGTAGCACAAAACCTAACTGGAATAACACCCTAATGTTTGTTGATTTTTAATGTACTCTTTAAAAGGTTTCAAATAATATCAGATTTGGCGATGTCAAAATTCAATTTAAGAAAATGTTGCGATTTTGATCAAACTTTAAAGGCTTCTATCTCGAGAACTTGACCTTAGATCATCTTGATATTTACAGATCTTATAACTATTTATGAGAGCTTTAACATGATGTATTCATTTTTCATGTCCGACACGTGCTTTCTGTTTTAGAGGTGTGACTCAAAGATGATTTTGCATCTTTAAAGCGTTTTTACGACGGCCCTAATTTAGATAGAGCAATGCTTTTTGCGGATCCGTAATGCTGCGATCCTGAGGTTTCCAAAAATATGCAACACTTCTATGTTACTTGCATATTTGACTATCCTATACTTTAACATAGGGCAATACTAGGTATGTCGGTTAATTGACTGTTTATAAAATGTCACAATTGATAAATGTCTTAAGTTGACATGTTAAAGTTAAAGGGGCTCTACCTCGATTATTGTTAGATATGTAGTAAATCCAGTTTAAGCATTAAAAGGTGGTCTGGGGTAAACTAAACTACGTCATGCTGTAGATTTAACTTACTGAAGCACCCTCTGCTTAATTGACCCATTTTCTTATTTATGGACCGATTTTCTTCAAAATTTGCATATACCTTAATATTCGAATAGTGATTTAAAGCTAAATACAAAATTTGTGTAGTGCGCATGCGCATTGCTAACTTTTTTGTTTGTTTTCCGATTTTTACGAAATTTAGTATGTACATGTATAATCAGACTAGGAATCTGGGAGAAACATTAAATTTGAGTGCTGCGCATGCGCATTATCAACTTTCTTATTTCTTATGCACTTTTTTTCAAAATTGATATGTGTATGTATAATCAGATTCGAAATATTATGGACATATTGAATTTGTGTAGTGCGCATGCGCGTCGCCAACTTTCTTATTTCTTAACCGAATTTCATGAAACTTAGTATGCGTATGTATATTTCGATTCAAAATATCAGGGAGATATAGAATTTGTGATTTGCGCATGCGCAATGCCAACTTTTTTTATTTCTGAACCGAATTCATTCAAATTTGACATGCAAGTGCATAATGAATTTAGAAATATCATGGAGATAACGAGTTTGTGGTGTGCGCATGCGCATCACTAACTTTCTTATTTCTGAACAGAATTTCTTCAAAATTAGCATGTATGTGTATAATCAGATTTGAAAGTTCATGGACATAATGAATTTGTGTAGTGAGCATGCGCAGTAACAACTTTCTTATTTCTCAACCGAATTGCATGAAACTTGGTATGCATACGTATAGACTGATTTGGGATTTCATGGAAATAGAGCATTTGTGCTAACTTTCTTATTTCTGAACAGAATTTCTTCAAAATTAGCATGTATGTGTATAATCAGATTTGAAAGTTCATGGACATAATGAATTTGTGTAGTGAGCATGCGCAGTAACAACTTTCTTATTTCTCAACCGAATTGCATGAAACTTGGTATGCATACGTATAGACTGATTTGGGATTTCATGGAAATAGAGCATTTGTGCAGTGCACATGCGCATTGCCAATTTATTTTTTCTTGTTGAAATATTTTTAAACTTGATATGTGTGTCTTTAATCATAGTCTCAATTGCATTACCCTGTTGATCACGCGCATTGAATTATCAGTACAGTGCATGCGCAATCGAATATTGCCGCACCGTCGTACCTTTGTGTCGTAACCCGCCCTGCACCAGTACTGTTAACTGTACAGTTCTAGTTGCAGGGCGTACTTCGTACGCCCTGCTTTGTTTTCGTATTGATTATTTTTTTTTTTTCGTCCAACCGTGCACCTATTTCTCAGTAATGGAACAATGTACAGAAAAACGGACCTCATGACGTTTCGTGACTTGTGGCGAATTTTAATATGAATGTAAAACGAAATTAATCTGCGCAACATGAAGCGACATGAGCAACAAACATAAAATGGACTCTAGATAAAGTATTTATGGACCGATTTTGCCCGAATTTTCTTCATCGTATTTCTCTTGCTAAAGGACAAACAATAGGACTTGAAAATGTTCGATTATATAAAATTCGTTCGATACTTTTTCTTGCCGTAATTTATCGAAATATGATATTTTCATTGATTTTCAACGGATCAATTTGAAATTTCTATGAAGTAGAACGCCGGCGGGTGCAAATAATTCTGCACACTCAAATTTTTTACGTCACTTCCGGTTTTGATGGTATCACTTCCGGTTACTTCACTTCCGGTAAAACTGAGTTATGATGAAAACAAGGTATGCATAATGTTAGTGTTATTATTACACACTAATATAATCCAAAAAATATTTATCGAAAGTTATAATTTGGCCGCCATATTGGTTTGGTTCATTTTGCGAAAATTCCTATTCTGAATCCATTTGTAATCCGACTTTTACAATTTGATGTCAAACGAAGCATTCATAGTTTCTCTACAATTGACGGGAAGCCGAATTTCGATTTTCGATTTTGCCTTCTGTATATAACGAAATGTTTTTTTTACAAAGTTTAGAGGCTTGTATCACATGACCTTGACCTTTGATGACCTCCATATTTCACACCATTATACCCTTTGATCTTGACCTTCTGATGACCTTTTGACCTTTGGGGTCAGACTACTTAAACCTATTTTATAGTGCTCTAAACATGGCTTAATTTGAAAATTGCCAGTGCTGTAACGCAAAACCTAATTGGAATAACACCCCAATGTTTTCTGATCTTAAGTGTACTCTTTAAAGGGTTTCAATTAATATAAGATTTGGCGATGTCAGAATTCAATTTAACAAAATGTTGCGATTTTGTTGAAACTTTTAAGACTTCTATCTCAAAAACTTGACCTCAGATCAAGTTGATATTTACAGATCTTAAAACTATTTATGAGGGCTTTAACATGATGTATTCATTTTCATGTCCGACACGTGCTTTCTGTTTTAGAGGTGTGACTCAAAGGTGATTTTGCACCTTCAAAGCGTTTTTACGAGGGCCCTAATTTAGATATAGCAATACTTTTTGCGGATTCGTAATGCTCAGATCCTGAGGTTTCCAACAATATGCAACACTTATATGTTACTTGCATATTTAAAAAATAGCATTCTCCTATAGTATACTATATAGAGAATAATAGGTATGTCGGTTAATTGACTGTAATAAACATGTCACTTTTGATGGAGTCACTGAGTTTGACATGGTCAAGTTAAAGGCTCTCTACCTTGGTTTTTGTTAGATATGTATTATATCCAGTTTACGCAGTTTAGGGAGGTCTAGGATGGACTAAACTACGTCATGCTGAAAATTTAACTTACTGAAGCACCCTGTAGCCACACCCACTGCTTAATTGACCCAGTTTCTTATTTATGAACCGATTATCTTCAAAATTTGCATATACCTTTATGTTCGAATAGTGATTTGAAAGAAATAAAAAAATTGTGTTGTGCGCATGCGCGGTACTAACTTTTTTGTTTGTTATTCGATTTTTACGAAATTTGGTATATTATACATGTATAATCAGATTCAGAAACCAGGGGAAATGCTAAATTTGAGTACTGCGCATGCGCAATACCAACTTTCTTATTTCATATACAATTTTTTTCAAAATTGACATGTGTGTGTATAATCAGATTCGACATATCGTGGACATATTGAATTTGTGTAGTGCGCATGCGCGTCGCCAACTTTTTTTTATTTCTTATCCGAATTTCATGAAATTTTGTATGCATATGTATATTCCGATTCGAAATATCATGGAGATATTGAACTTGTGTTATGCGCATGCACATTGCTAACTTTCTTATTTCTGAACCGAATTCATTCAAAATTGGTATGCATGTGCATAATAAGATTAGAAATATCATGGAGATATTGAATTTGTGTTGTGCGCATGCGCATTGCTAACTTTCTTATTTCTGAACAGAATTCATTCACAATTGGCATGTATGTATATAATTAGATTTGACATTTCATGAACATATTGAATTTGTGTATTGCACATTTGAATTGCCAACTTTTAATTCTCAACCGAATTGCATGAAATTTGGTATGCATACGTATAAACCAATTCGGGATTTCATGGAAATAGAGAATTTGTGCAGAGTGAATGCGAATCGAAATATTGCCGCACCCTCGTACCTGTATGTCGTAACCCGCCCTGCACCAGTACTGTTAACTGTACAGTTCTAGTTGCAGGGCGTACTTCGTACGCCCTGCTTTGTTTTCGTATTGATTATTTTTTTTGCAGGGCGTACTTCGTACGCTCTGCTTTGTTTTCGTTTTGATTATTTTTTTTTTTTTTTTTTCGTCTACGGCCCGGCCTATTTCTCGGAAATGGTATTATGTATGGAAAAAATGATTCCATGACGTTTTCTCACTTGAGGTGAATTACAGTATAAAAGTAAAACGAAATTGATATGCGCAACATGAAGCGACATGAGCAACAAACATAAAATGGGCTCTAGAGACCGTATTTATCAGCCGATTTTGCTCAAATTACTTTCATCGTATTTCTTGTAACAAAGGAGACATAATAGAATTTTAAAATTTTCGATTACATGAAAATCGTTCGTCACCTTTTCTTGCCGTAATTAATCGAAGTATGATTTTTTGTTTGATTTTTAACGGATCAAAATGAAACTTATATTATGTAGACCTATGGCAAGTGCAAATAATTCCCCACACTCAAAATTTTTGCATCACTTCCGGTTTTGATGATATCACTTCCGGTTACATCACTTCCAGTAAAACTTATTTATGATAAAATTAGGGTGTGCATAATGTTAGTGTTATTCTTACAAACCGTTATGACCAAAAAAATATTTACCGGAAGTTATAGTTTGGCCGCCATATTGGTTAGAGTCATTTTTCCAAAATTTTTATTCAGAATAATTTTGTTATCAGACATTCACGATTTTGATGTTAATCGGAGCATTAAAGATTTGTCGACACTTCCTTGGGAGCCGAATTTCGATTTTCGATTTTGACTTTTTTGTATAACGGAATGTTTTTTTCCAAAGTTTAGATGCTTGTATCACATGACCTTGACCTTGGATGACCTTCATATTACTCACAATGATACCTTGCGACCTTGACCTTCTGATGACCTTTTGACCTTTGGGGTCAGACCACTTAAACTTATTTTATAGGGCTCCAAACATGGCTTTTTTAACATATTGCCAGTGCTGTAGCGCAAAACCTAACTGGAATAACACCCTAATGTTTGCTGATTTTTAATGTACTCTTTAAAAGGTTTCAAATAATATCAGATTTGGCGATGTCAAAATTCAATTAAAGAAAATGTTGCGATTTTGATCAAACTTTAAAGGCTTCTATCTCGAGAACTTGACCTCAGATGATCTTGATATTTACAGATCTCATAAAGATTTATGAGAGCTTTAACATGATGTATTCATTTTTCATGTCCGACACGTGCTTTCTGTTTTAGAGGTGTGATTCAAAGGTGATTTTGCATCTTTTAAGCGTTTTTACGAGGGCCCTAATATAGATAAAGCAATAATTTTTTCGGATCCGTAATGCTGAGTTCCTCAGGTTTCCAAAAATATGCAACACTTCTATGTAACTTGCATATTTCCATATCGCATACTTTAACATGGGGCAATAATAGGTATGTCGGTTAATTGACTGTTATAAACAGTGTCAGTAAGTTTGACGTGTTAAAGTTAAAGGGGCACTACCTCGATTTTTGTAAGATATGAATAATATTCTGTTTACGCATTAAAGGGAGGTCTAGGATGGACCAAACTATCAAACTTGGTATGAATACTTATGGACTAATTCGGGATTTCATGAAAAAGAGCATTTGTGCATTGCCAAGTTTATTTTTTCTTCAATTAGAATACAAAAATCAGCAAACATCATGTAGAATCAGCATTTTGCATGCCCTTTTACAATAGAGCCACGTCTACAAACTTTTGAATATATTTATTTCCATGAGAAAACTTTATTAATATGAAAAAGAAACCTAGTTGGTAGCATCTCTAAATTGAAAAATAGACAAAATATAGCACCATTTATTTGCCAGGTGTACCTGAGAAGCCTTGTCAGAATATTTAAAAACTATGGAATAGTTAAATATCAAACTCCATCAACCGACAAATATCTTTTCATGTTGTCCTATGGAACAGTTTGCCATTCGAACTACGATTTTCAAAATATATCGACATCTTTAGGAAACATTTAAAAACGTTTCTGTTTAATAGTGCTTGAGTATTTCCTCAGATCAGAGAAATATATTGATCGAGGGCGCAATAGGAACTGAAAAGTAATTTGCGCCATATAAGTGATCTATTATTATTATTATTTTTTATTAAAAGCAGTGGCACACCGATTATTTACATAGACAACAAGATCTTTGAGCATTTTGTAATGCGCAAGGCATGATGAGTTCCGCCCCTTTCTCTTGGATCTCGAGAGAACGATCTTAAAATTTATAGGATTGTTTAATACTTTACTAATTCAAGTATTTCTCCCCTTATAAACAAATCATTACACTACATTACTTTCACTAGAGTTGCCCTGAATAGACAAGCATTAATAAAAATTAATCATCTGGTAGTATTAAAAACGAGAAGGTTGAAATCAGTTCAGACATACAAGTATCATATTCTATCTGAGTTTAAATTAATATTAATAGTTTAAATATAAGAATTTGATATGTATAATGAAGACCACTTGTTTATTGAACTATAAACGACTCCATAAGCCCCGTTTACATTATAACATTTATCCTTTCTAAGAGCAGTTCCGAGAACGGAACGGATGAAAAATTATTAGTGTAAACGGTCGAGCGCTCTAAGAACAGTTCCAATTTTAGAATACCGAGGCCAGATGGTCTCAAAACAGCTCTCAAAACAAAACAGACAATTATTTAGTGTAAACAGTATCCGTTCTGAGATCAGTTAGGTATACTCGCGTATAATATTTAATCTATATTTAATGACCATTTCTTACATACCAACATGGCTGCCGGGGTTCTGTTAACCCCCCCGCAAAAATTATTACCTCTTTCATGAAGAGTTTAATGAGAAAACGTCTGCTAACAGCTGGTTGTTTACTTGGAACCGTTCCCGGAACGGTTGACATTTTGTGAAATTTTGTGATTTTATCGCGTCCTGGTCTAGACCAAGAATGCAACACTTCTGAAAATCGTAATGTAAACGGGGCTTTAGAATATATACAGGAACTATTTTCTGGTTGAGATAACGTGGACTCTTATACACAAAGTTGAAGACAGTGTTGCCTTACTATATGGCTATCTTTAAATTGTTTACTCTGTGAATTAATTTCACAGACAGAGAGAATATATGCATTCACGTTTTAATGACTCGTTTATGCAATGCGCATCAATGTTTGCAGAGAAATGATAGTGTTTGCTTTATAACAACTAGTGCACAGACAGTGTAAAATATATTGCAATATATGATTCATTTTTTAATGACACATGTATGCCTTTGGAGTGAAATTATTATTTTGTTGTCAATGGAATCAATTCCGCAGCCAGTGTATATGTATACAATTTTAATGACACCAGATGTAATGTTATAGAACCAATGTTTTCAGAGCATATGATAGTGCTTATACTTTATAGCATCAAGTCCACAGCCAGTAAAAACATTCATACATTCATCCTTAAAAACACAAATATATGCAACATTAATTAGACGTTATTAGCGTTTATTAATACTGTGTACTTTATAAGGAATCAATTTCTTGTCTGGATAGTGTGTTCTGGTTTATAAATCGCTTACCCTCGTTTGCTATAAAATCAATTCCACAGAGAAAACATTATTTTTTGTTTACTCTTTACTATGGATCCTTGCTTGGTATTGTGATATTTGAATAAGAAGAATTACAGCTTTAGGTAAGTTAGTTTATTGTATCTTGATCTGCCAACAATTTCCCCATTTAATTTAACATATTATTATAGAGCTGGTTATACATATACTCCATCATCGTACCCTTTAAATCTATATGTAAAATGTTACACACAATGGTCTAAAATGATATAATTGTTCACTGGAAGCAAATAGTTAAAGAATTGAAACTTTCTAACACAAAGATCAACTAGTTTTGATACAAATTTTATTGACTTAATTTGAATAGTACTAATAAATCCTATCAATTTCAAATTAATACATAACATGAATTTAGGCGAAATAACAAAAAAAAAACTCGAGATATCAGTGAATTATATATTATGCATGTCTCATAATAAACAATTATAATAGACAAGAAATCGTCATTTAACGAGTACCAACAAGCTTGGCTAGCTTGATACGGTGTTTAGTTTATTGTGTATCGATTAACTGATAATATGGTCCTGTCAACAGATTTCTAGAGTTACAGGAATGTATCTCAGTTAACTGGTTTATGATATTTCAAAATTGAAAATATTGAAATCTTGGTTTGAGATAGAACTGTATTTTATTCTATCTCTAAAACCGGAGAGTTTTTTATATCTATAGCACAATACTGAATGCATATGATAAAAAAATTGAAAATTCAAGACATGATGTGAATAAATTAGTTATATAAGATCATATAGGTAGGCCCTACAGGCACTCATTTTTCTAACTGAAGAACGTTTTTGATAATGTGTTTTTCTTACAAATTCTTATTGATTTTATTCACTATTTAATACAGAACTGTACACAACTTAAAAAATGCCATCCATGTATATCAACTGTTTGCTAATTATATCTTTATAATGTTTTATCTTAAATCTTTTATAATATTAAAGTACAGTTGCTATGTATCTTATAAATTCAAAACATTTAATAGTAAAAATGCATCCACTATCTCTCGTTGATTTGATTCACTTAAAGTGTACCTGATGATCACAACTTATTAATCAGCTAAATTTATCATGGTCTACTCTTTCAATAAATTCATAAAAAGTCCATTAATTCTTTTAAAATGTTAACAAAACTGACATAGAACATAGAGTAAGCCTACTTTTGAGTTTTATTAACATAAATCCCAAAACTACCCTCAACAATACTACACATTATTCCCTTTTAATTTCATTCCTCTATATGATCGTTTAATAATACATCAATAAACATTGGTCAGTTTTTTAATTGTGCCGAAGTTAAAAAAAAACCTTTAACTTATTATTGTTATTCTCCACTTGTTTTCTGCTAAATCAATTAATCTGTAATATGATGCCATCCACAGGAGATAAGAATGCTAGTTGTCAACACATGGTTCTCATAGTTCAGTACTTAAGAGCGATACTACGTCTTAGAATGAACAAAAAATATTAGATTTTTCAAACTTGGTCAATAGGAGTATATTATATTCATCAGGGGACAAACTTAGTGGCAAAACTATTAAAACAGATTACCTAAATAATCTGATAAATACAAAAAACTATGTTAAGATACAATAATTGATAAATGCCTTAATCCAATTTAAAACATTTTATCAATAATAATGTGTAATTGTGTGGAAAATTACATATTTTTATGAGTTATTTGATTCTGTTTTGTATACTTTGGACATTGATGATAAATATATATTCTCATTGACCAAGTTTGAGAACTTAATACTTGTTCATTCTAAGAGGTTGTATCGGTTTAATTTATTGTAAATGTAGAAGATCAAAGGGCCAAATTTTACTGTTTTCTGGGTTTCTTGGTAGCACTGAATACCTGAATCATTGTGCTGTTACCCAAACATGCGTTTTTCAAAATATATTGTTTTGTGCCCTGGTTCAAACCTTTATTGATTTGTCAATCTTATTTGTTTCATATGAAATCTTCTATATACATGTATATAAATTTTGATTAACAGAAATAAGATAGCAGTTTGAGATTAAATCAACATTTCCATAAATATAGAATTCTTACTTCATATTGGGCAAAGTTTACGGGTATTTTCCAAACTATCCATGTATGGTATGGTATTGATATGACATAATTATTCCATAGGTAGGTATAGTGGATTAAATTGGCATAACTTAAATATGTGAACTCTTCATCATGTAAATGTGTTCACAGTTTTACATGAAGCATAAGCAGACCTTCGGCCTCTAATTTTTTTTTTGTATGCCATTTAAAGGTTAATGATGCGATATTACTCAAACTCGTACCAAAGGTAGATAATATCATAAACTAATAACTTGTAAAATATCAGTCCATTTGAGTAAATGTTTTGGATAATAGTAAAGGTCATAAGTTAGGACATTACTTTAGGCCCACCCGATATTTGATTGAACAATATATTTTGTTGCTTATTATTGAGATTTTTTGTTCAAACCATTTGATATGATTAATTTTGAGGGACTGATAAATGTACATGATGGAACATTGAAAAGGAAAAATTGTTTATGTGAGAAGCTCAGAGAACCCAACTGGCGCTCCAACTGAAAATGATCCATTTTTCTTTCAGAAGGAAGAATGAACTAAAACTTTAGTATACCATATCATAATACAGCCTATCTGGTTTAAACTAATACAATAGTTGGCACACTATTGTTTGAAAATATTGTATACTTGTATACTGCCATTCAGTGGGTTCGGTGATCCACTGTCTTAGAACTAGCCGCAATTGAATAAACTCGGCTTAATAAGGCCATTCAGTGGACTCGGCGGTCTGCTGTCTCAGAAATAGCCGCAATAACATATCTGGCTTATATAGCCATTCAGTGGGCTCGGCGGTCTGCTGTCTAAATAAAAAAGCCGCACAGAATATCTCAGCTTGTAAAGTTAGAGGCTACAATACTTTACGTTGAAGCAATCTAGTCAAATTCAGTACTTGGCACATACTGTCTTAAGTAAGAATTGCCATTCAGTGGATACGGTGATCTGCTGTCTTAGAAATAGCCGATATAAAACAAAACTATAAACCATACGAACTTGTAACTATAAACCATACGAACTTGTAACTATAAACCGACTTGGATGCAAATAAAACAAAAGAAAATAATAAATGTAATAAACTAATTTCTTACTAATGTAGCAAGATTACATAATTCATTACTAGACATTTTCTTATTTTCCTAAAATTACTAAACCATCAAAAAAAAAAAAATAAATAAACTAAAATCATATATCTTATATTAACATCTTTAAACGTATCTGTATTATATTAAATCAATACCAGTAAACTGTTTCCTTCATAAGATAGTATACATAACAATGGGTCGTAAAAAAAGGCAAATCTCTTCTTACATAGCCAATCTCAGAAAAAATAAAACTGGAAACAAAAATGGAACGAAGAATAAAGATCAAAGAAATAATGATAATCGAGCAACGACAAGCTCTAAACCATTAAAATCATCTGATATAACTACAAAAAATTGTAACCAAATCGAAACTAAAATTTTTAAATCTGAAGATGAACGAATGTGTATATCTGGTACCTACAACCAAGGAAACGTAAAAAGATATTCCAATACGGCGGGAAAACAATGCGTAACTAATTCTCTAATAGCTATTGTTTATACCAAGATAAAAAATATTAGATCTTGGACAAGCGCTACTTTAGATAGAATATTAGACTTGGGAAATGAATATTATAGGCATCTTCAAACTCTGCCACACATCCAACACCAATATCTACTTGTAAATGAGCTACTCAAAACTATAGAACTTGAAGGTAAATATTTTGAAATAAATATCGACAAGCATTCTCAAGCTGGATTATTGCTACAGTTGGATAATGATTTTGGTTTTTCTTTATATGAAACTCTGCAAAAATGTTTAGTCATCTTTGAAGCTTGTTTTATAACATTTAAAAATAATACATTTGCAATAATAAAACAGGATAATAAATATTTTGTATTCGATTCTCATGCAAGGGACAAACAAGGAACAGTAAATTCAACCGGTACTAGTGTTTTGATTGAATATTATAATATATTGGATGTTTATATGCATTGCATACATCTAAGCCAATCCATGATGTGTAGTGAACAAGAACAATATGAAATAACTGGAATTAATGTTTGTAACTTAACAAATGTGATTGACAACACGGATATGTTTGGACCAGAAATTGATAAAAATAAATCTGGTGACGTTCAACCGAAATTTATAGGAGATGAACACCAAACTATAACTATAACCCATCAAACAGAAACAACTTTTATATTTGAACCTCTATCCTTAAATAAAAGAGTACAACTATGTAAACTATTTCAACTATCACTTACTGTTATAAATCCAGATTCACAAATGGAAAAATGTATATTATCTAACCCAATACAATATGTATCTATAAAAGGCGACGGTAATTGTTTCTTCAGAAGTATATCATATTCATTATCGGACAGTGAAAAATTTCATGGAAAGATAAGAATAGCCATTGTAGAACATATGAGATCACACAGTAAACACTATGAAGGCTTATTACCACAACGATATGCTTCTGTTTCTGATTATATCCAAAAATCAAAGATGAGAAAACTTGGGACATGGAGCACTGAAATGGAATTATTTGCAGCTGCTGATTTATTGCAAACAGACATTTATACGTTTACGGATAAGAAATGGTTAAAGATTCCTGTCATGCACACTACTACTAGATATACTACAGAGGCCATCTATCTAAACCACAGAGATGGCAACCATTATGAAGTTGTTAAAGATGTTCAAAGGTGCAAAGCTAATGCTGAGAGTGATAATATTCAAAATGTTGTCAACGACAACTGCACTGAGCATGAAAAATGCCAACAAACGTCCAGGAAAAGAAAACGCAGAAGAGGTCATAATTGGGCAGGCAAAAAGGGTGATACTAAACACAAACACAAAATCATACAACAAAATCATGGAAATTATCAATATTATGGAGGTAAAGCAAAGAGACAAATCGCTTATTTAAAGAAAAAACGAAAAAAAATATATAGGTTGCTTAAAATAGATATGAAACTTCAGCATAAATATCAAACTAGACTTAAGAGTCAACTCAAGGAAAAATACATATTGATATTAAAAATTCAACTACGTAAAAAGTATAAGAAAGAATTACAGCAGAAGTTGAAATTGAAATACAAAAAAGAACTCAAAGAAAAACTGAAACGCAAATATGCAAACGTGTTTAAATTAAAGCTTAAGCAGAGATACCTAAATGAATTAAGACTAAAGCTGAAAACTAAGTACATTGCCATATTGAAAGAAAGATTACAACAAAAATATCGGAAAGATAATATTTATAAAAATAAAGCAAAACAAAAAAGTGTTCAAAAATATAAAACAGATATGGCCCACAGAACAAAGCTACAAAAATCGAACAAAAACAGGAAAGAAGCGAAAAACAGAAATAAAAGTAACATTACAAAAGCTTTAGAAAAGTTTAAGACAGACAGTTCCGAAGGACCAATCTATGCATGTTGTGTATGCCATCGATTGTTATTTAAAAATCAAATCAAAGAATGCTACGAGGAATTGTACAACAAGAAAACCAAGAGGATTCAAATGGTTGCTAAAAGGTGTATAACAAAAACTTACCTTCATCACTGTAGAGACAACTGCCTAGATACATGCTCTTACTCTGACAATTATAAATCTCTTTGGATATGTATTACATGTCATAGAAAAATCTTACAAGGTAAAATACCAGCAGAGTCTCACGTAAACGACATGGACCCTGGACTAATACCTGATGATTTGAAATGCCTGAATCAAATAGAGAAACATTTGATAGCTAAAAATATTGTTTTTCTGAAAATGGTCCAAGTTTCCCCACAGAATGATAAAAAAGTTATTGGAGAAACTGTCTGCGTTCCTTCAAATTTAACTGAAATGACAAATATTTTACCGAGATGCAAAAATGACGATGAAATAATTAGAATTAAATTAAAAAAGCAATTAGCTAATAAAGGACATTACGAATTTCAGACAATCACGAAAAATCATATTAAAAAAGCGTTAACATATTTGAAACACCACCATAGTCACTATTCTGATGTAATTTTGAATAAAGAATGGGAAGAAGAACAAGATAGCATTTCATCTGTACTTGATAATTTGACAAGTAACACAAACGATACATGTTCTACTGATTCAGATTCAGAATCCGATTTAGACCTGGTGGATGAAAATATTGGAAGATATACATGTGATACAACTGGAAGCTCTTGTTTACAGCCTGTTGATGTATCAGCAAATATAATGAATAATGCTGATAAAGTTTTTTCTATATCTCCTGCAGAAAATAATAGACCAGTAAGACTTTTAATGGATAAAACCAACGAAGCGTGTACTTTCCCCTGTCTCTTTCCAAAAGGAAAAAACACATTTTCAGAAAATAGAGATATCCGCATTACCTTAGGAAAATACTTGAAAAATAGATTAATGTCAGCTGACACCCGCTTTGCAGCTTGCACAGAATATCTTTTTTATGCCCAATATATTTACGAACTTCATCAGATCTTATCAGGCACAGCTATTGCTTTAAGACAAGCTAGAATGGGAGGTAATTTAATCACTGCAGAAATGTTAACACAAGACGAACCATTACAGAACATAATACGATCAGATGCAGGATTTACATTTATGAAAAACTGCAGAGGAAGTCCCGCTTTTTGGCAAGCAACGCAAAAAGACCTATTTGCTATGATCAGACAACTTGGTATACCAACATTCTTTCTGTCGTTTTCATGTTCAGAGATGAGATTTGAATCATTTTTAACAACCATTCTACAACAGCAAGGATCCAATGTACAGGTTAAAGATTTGAATTGGTTACAAAAACGTGAATTATTAAGATCCAACCCCGTGACCATCACAAGGCTTTTTGATCAAAGATTCAAATTGTTTCTGAAAACAGTACTACTAGATGCAAATGTGATAGGTAAAGTTGTAGATTATTTTTTTCGCTCAGAAATTCAAAGTAGAGGGGCTATTCATTTACATGGTATAGTATACATTGCTGATGCGCCTAAATTGGACATTGATCCCGACGAAAAGGTTGTGGAATTTGTCGATCGATATATATCCTGTGTACTACCAGATCAACAAGAAGACCCCGAAATGTATGAAATTGTTTCTAATGTTCAAAAACATAGCGCAAAGCATTCCAAATCATGTCGAAAGAATAAGAAAACTTGCAGATATAATTTCCCAAGACCTCCTTCAGGAAGAACTTTCATTTGTCGACCCGAAGAAAACAGCGAACTGAATGATAATGAAAATGAAAAAGTAAACAGTGCAAAACAATGTAACAATATGAGTGCTGATCAAGCCAAAGCAATTTTGGAATTATTATGGAAAGAATTAAATTCCCAAGATAAAACATATGATTCTTCATCAAAATTATTTAAAACATTAGGACTAACACAGGAACACTTTGAACAAGCCTGTGAAAAACTTACAAGAAAGACTTACATTGTTCATAAAAGAGAGGTGAATGCATCTTGGATAAACCAATATAATCCAAACATGTTAAAAGCGTGGAACGCAAATTTGGATATTCAATACGTACTTGATGCATATGCTTGCGTAGTATACATAGTTTCATACATAACCAAAGCTGAAAGAGAAATGGGTATGTTATTACGGGAAACATATAAAGAAGCTAAGCAAAACAATTTGGACGCCAAATCGTGCATGCGAAAAATTTCTACAACATACTTACATTCAAGAGAAGTATCGGGGCCAGAGAGCGCTTTACGAGTGTTAGGCTTACCACTAAAAAGATTTTCGAGAAAAGTACAATTCATACCAACAGGAAAAAATAATATAAAAATTACGCTGCCACTTAAAGAATTACAAAGACGAGCTAAAGATGGCACCCTATCTGACGGCAAAATGTTTATGGTCGGTTGGGTCGAACGATATTTAGCACGACCTAAAAGAAAACCATTTAATGATATGTGTATTGGCACATTTTGCTCAGAATATAGACTAATGTCGACCTCTGAAAAGCCAAATCTTACCAATGACAAAAACCCAGCTTATGAGCTACAGAATGATCTGGGATACATAATAAAACGATCAAGGACATCACCCGCTATAATAAGATATGCCAGATTTTCAGTAACAAAAGATCCAGAAAATTATTATCTGAGCAGTCTTCAATTATTCCTACCATATCGATTTGAAGCACAACTGAAACCTCATGGTTTTGAAACACATGAACAATTTTACAAATCAGGATCGGTGAAATTATCAGATGAACTTTTACAAGTTCGAGACATTGTAGAAAACAATAGACAACTATTCGAGACAGATATAGATATAGATTCATTGGAAGAAATCATACACAAATCTGGCGATTTAGAAGATGCTTGGGCTAGAATTGCTCCCGAAACAGAACAAGAAAGAATTGAATCAGAAATGTATCGATCTGAAAATAAAGAAATTGACAATGAATGTGAAAATGAACCACAAATACCTGATTTAATATCTGATAAAGGAAACAGTGCTAGAATTCGTCGTGAAAACCAGTAAAAGCAACAAGTTTGTGCCATAACAGTGTAATCGATTTATGGAATGGAAACTTCAAAATTGTAGAATTGACGGAAATAATGAGACAGAGAGATGATCTTGATTTCGCTCAGACCTTGAATAGAATAAGAAAAAGAAAGAAAGGAGAAAAGATGTTACAATCTGACATTGATGTTCTGCAAAGTCGAGTAACGGGAATAGAAGATGATTGCTTACATATTTTTTCAACAAATGACCAAGTAAACGCATATAACAGCAAGATAAATGCAGAAAAGTGTCCTGATGCAATATCAATCAATGCATTAGACTATACGAAAGATGCCAGAAGTGGAAGAATGCAGCTGAAAGATCATTGTGTAAAAGCTAGTGACACACCTTTAATTGAATTACTGCAGATAGGAATTGGTTCAAGTGTTATGTTAGTTGTAAATTTAGACGTATCAATAGGATTAATAAATGGAAGTTTTGGTAAAGTAACATACATTGAAAACGATAGTAACAGTCAGCCGATTAAAATCTATGTTAAATTTGATCATGCTAAAATTGACACGACAAATAAAACACATCTACCACCATATATACAAAAAGGAAGTATTCCCATTGAAAGACATGAAAGCCCACACATCAATTACAAAGGTGACGTTCGTAGACAATTTCCCTTACGGCTAGCATATGCAGTTACAATACATAAAGTACAAGGCCTTAGTCTAGACAGAGCTGTTATTTCCTTACACAAAATATTTCAAGCTGGTCAAGCCTATGTAGCTTTGAGTCGAGTCAAGACATTAAACGGATTAACAATTCAAGATTTTGATGAGAAAACTATTTATTGCGATGAAAAAATAGAAAAGGCTATAACCGAAATGCCAAGATATCTGGAACCTGAAGAACAACCACTCCCTTCCCACCTTAACATCATACTATTTAATGTTCAAGGATTAACAACTCATTTTGAAGATTTAAAGAATGACAAAAGAATTATCAAATCAGATATTATCTGTTTAACAGAGACGTGGTTGAATAATGTCAGAAAACCTGCAAAAATACGAATAGATGATTTTACTTTTCACAATCAGCCACGAAGTACCAGCTATGATGAAAGTCAACAATTCAAATATATCAAAGACAAAGAACATGGCGGTGTGGCTGTTTATCACAGAAAAGAAATATGTAACATAATAAAGTTGGGCCTGCTTAATATAGAATATGTAGCTTTGAATATACCAGATAAGAACATTTCCGTTATAACCATTTACAGGCCACCAATCTACAGGTTAGAATTATTTAAACTGCAGTTGGAAAAACTACTACACGAATTACAAGAATCTGGACAGGACTATATAGTAATGGGCGATTTTAATGAAAATCTATTTGAAGGATTCAATTCTATAAAAAGAAGTTTTAACAATTATGGATTTACTCAGTTAGTAACTGAAAGTACCACAGAAGGAAACTCGTGTATAGACCATGTTTATGTTAAAGGGATTGACTTACAACGTATTCACATTACCATTGTCCCTACTTATTACAGCTACCACGAGGCCATTAAAATTACTTTACAGTAATACATGTATATTTATTCCATATCAACTAATATGACCATTTCAAACATTATTTCAAAAGTTAATCGAATTAAGACTCAGAAGCAGCATTGCAAGATCAAAACACGACTCTCAACAAAAAAAAAAAATCGACAGCAACAAAAAAATAATGATGTATAACAAAGATTAAATGGGGATGATTTATGTCAGTACATAAAATGAAGAAAAAACTTTATAAAATGCTAACTCTGCAAATCTAGAAAATAGTAACAATACAGTTCAAAGATTTTTATTAATCTAACACAACTAGATCGTTACGGAAAGTTAATTTTCGGCCAATGTCAACATAGATATGTTATATGCACTTCAAATTGAAAATACTAATGCATGTATTAAATATTCAGTAACCTTAGAGCACAGCATTAACTAAAGTACTTAATGTACTAACTGTTCGAGAGAAAAAAAAGATACCATAATTTAACAGTTATAACAGAACCGCCTAGAATTTTACTACATGTATAAATAATTGTATTTTTTCATTTTTTTCTTAGTTAATCCCAAATTTAACATAAGTACAACATAACAATATAACCGATTGATATTAATTAAACTAACTTCATACTAACATATATAACACAAACGGGAATTGATATTGACCTTTAAGAACGTATGTAATATGATGGATTAAATTCTGAAAGCATCATTGAATTATTCATAATGAACATATAAATCATTAAAACTATGAAAGATTAAGAATATGCTATCATTTCAAATTGCATAAATCAAACTACATATATATTAAACCATACATAACATAAAAAATGAAATTTATGAGAGAAAAAAATTGATAAGATTGCATAGGATTTTGACATGCCTCTTATAATCAATAACTATAATAATATCATTCTCCAAGTGATTCTCTCAAGAAATTGATCGACGAAATACCCAATACGTATTTTATATAGACTATAAACATAATTTCATTATCATATTATAAATATTAGCAACATATTTCATATATCAATCAAAACTAATTATTATTCAGACTTAAAGGGACGGCCCAAACTTAATAAGTCAAATCTTTTTTTTAATAAAGTTTATGAAAACCTCCAAACAAACCCTAAATCTATGTGCCCTCTTAACGTAAATGAAAGTTTGAACTAAAAATATCCAGATGATAATTTTCAAACGCTCAAAATATTAAAACATAAAGAAAGATTTACAACGTCTTTATGCTTTAGGAATCCTCGAAAACTAAAAAAACAAATTTAAATATAATTAACGCCCGATTTTTGAGAAAACTTCACCTAAATTTTTTAAAAACTACAGCTGCAAAATTGCAAAAATATAAAGTCGACCACCGAAACTATATAGGCCCAACTGCTTAATTAACAATAAGAACTCTTCGTTTCCAAATAAATCTTTTAAAGAAAATTGAATTTTGATCAAGAGATACATAGAATAGTAAGGTATACTTTAGATATATTTCAATTAACTTTTTTATAAAATAAAAACCTTCTGTAAAAACCGAATAATTCTGTGAAATCTATACTAATGAAAATTTTAAAATAAACCTTGAAACCATAAGTTATTTTATCTTTTTATTGCATAAGTAATAAAATGATTGTGAATAAATGTTTTTACAATAATTAATATCACATTGACTTGATACTTTATATTATAAATTCATATAAATATGCACAATAAAAACTGTCTTAATAAGAATAAGTAGGGTCGATATCAATTCAACACATTTTTCTTCTCCTAATGCTGAGACCTTGACGTGGTGGAGAAGCTTGCGTGCCATGAGGTAATATAAGATATTTTATATTACCGTTAATTCGTGATATTGTCTTAATTCTATATCACGAATTGGGTCAGACCAACAACAGCAAAAGCCCATCATATGTATTTTAACTTTCAAAAAATTATTCGTACATGGCGCCAAAAAAATCTAACATTAGTACAGAGTGCATGCGCAATCGAAATATTGCCGAACCGTTGTAGCCTACCTGTATGTCGTAACTTTCTCATTTCTTATCCAAATCTCTTCAAAATCGGATTGTATGTGTATAATCAGATTCAAAATTTCATTGAGATATTGAATTTATGTTGTGCGCTTGCACATTACGAACTTTGTTATTTCTGAACCGAATTCATTCAAAATTGACATGTTTGTATATAAGATTTGAATTATTATGAGCATCGCCAACTTCCTCATTTCTCAATAGAATTTCTTCAAAATTGACATGTATGTGTATAGATTTAAAAATTCATTATTATGTGATTATGTATAGTGCGCATGCCATTATTGTATTTGTCGTATGCGCAAACTGAACATAAAAAAAACAAAACAAAAAATTTAATACTTCATTTTTGGAGGTTTTATTAGACATATACAAGGTGGTCGGTGTGCTTACAAACAGACTGAAGAACAGGTAAAAAAGGTTTAAACGGGTATTATTTATTTTTCACACATTGATTTATCAGCACAGTGCATGTACAATCGAATATTGCCGCACCATCGTACCTGTATGTCGTAACCCGCCCTGTATTTCTTATCCGAATTTCATGAAAGTTAGTATGCATACGTATATTCCGATTCGAAATATCATGGAGATATTGAATTTGTGTTTTGCGCATGCGCATCGCTAACTTTCTTATTTCTGAACCAAATTCATTCAAAATTGGCATGCATGTGTATAATAAGATTTGAAATATCATGGACATATTAAATTAATGTAGTGCACATGCGCATCGCCAACTTACTTATTTCTTATCAGAATTTCTTCAAAATTAGCATGTATGTGTATAATCAGATTCTAAATTGCATGGACATATTGAATTTGTGTAGTGAGCATGCGCTGTAACAACTTTATTATTTCTCAACCTAATTGCATGAAACTTGGTATGCATACGTATAGACTGATGTGTGATTTCATGGAAATAGAGAATTTGTCCAGTGCACATGCGCATTGCCAACTTTCTTATTTCTTGTTGAAATATTTTTAAGTTTGATATGAATGTCTGCAATCATAGTCTCAATCACTCTGTTGAAGTTTAATTCTCGCGCATTAAATTATCAGTACAGTGCATGCGCAATCGAATATTGCCGCACCGTCGAACCTGTATGTCGTAATCCGCCCTGCACCAGTACTGTTAACTGTACAGTTCTAGTTGCAGGGCGTACTTCGTACGCCCTGCTTTGTTTTCGTATTGATTATTTTTTTTTTTTTTTTTTTTCGTCCCCGGCCCGGCCTATTTCTCGGAAATGGTAAAATGTAGGAAAAAACGGATTTCATGACGTTTTCTAACTCGTGGCTAATCAACTGTTAAATGTAAAACAAAATTGATATGAGCAACATGAAGCGACATGAGCAACAAACATAAAATGAACTGTAGAGAACGTATTTATCAACCGATTTTGGTCAAATTACCTTCATCGTATTCCTTGTAACAAAGGACAAACAATGGAACTTGAAAAAAATCGATTATATGAAAATCGTTCGTCACTTTTTCATGCCGTAATTAATCGAAGTATGATTTTTTGTTTGATTTTTAACGGATCAATATGAAACTTATATGATGTAGACCTATGGCAAGTGCAAAAAATTATTCATACTCAAAATTTTTGCATCACTTCCGGTTTCAATGATATCACTTCCGGTTACATCGCTTCCGGTAAAACTGAGTTATGTTAGAAATAAGGTATACATAATATTAATGTTGTTTTTACAAACATTTGTGATCAAAAAAATATTTACCGGAAGTGATAATTTGGCAGCCATATTGATTTTGGTCATTTTGCCAAAATTGCTATTCAGAATCTATTTGTTATCCGACTTTCACAATTTTGATGTTAATCGAAAGATTGAAACTTTGTCTACAACAAATGGGAAGCCGAATTTCGATTTTCGATTTTGCCTTTTTTGTATAACGGAATGTTTTTTTCCAAAGTTTAGAGGCCTGTATCACATGACCTTGACCTTGAATGACCTTCATATTGCACATAATGATACCTTGCGATCTTGACCTCCTGATGACCTTGTGACCTTTAAGGTCAGACATCTTAAACCTATTTTATAGGGCTCCAAACATGGCTTTTTTGCATATTGCCAGTGCTGTAACCTAAAACCTAACTGGAATAACACCCCAATGTTTGCTGATTTTTAATGTACTCTTTAAAGAGTTTCAATTTATATAAGATTTGGCGACGTCAGAATTCAATTTAACAAAATGTTGCGATTTTGTTGAAATTTTGAAGGCTCCTATCTCAAGAACTTGACCTCAGATCAAGTTGATATTTACAGATCTTATAACTATTTAAGAGGGCTTTCACGTGATGTATTCATTTTTCATGTCCGACACGTGCTTTCTGTTTTAGAGGTGTGACTCAAAGGTGATTTTGCATCTTTAAAGCGTTTTTACGAGGGCCCCAAGATAGATAAAGCAATATTTTTTTCGGATCCGTAATGCTGAGTTCCTCAGGTTTCCAAAAATATGCAACACTTCTATGTAACTTGCATATTTCCATATCCCATATTTTAACCTGGGGCAATAATAGGTATGTCGGTTAATTGACTGTATAAACAGTGTCACTATTAATAGAGTCAGTAAGTTTGACATGTAAAGTTAAAGGGGCCTTACCTTGATTTTTGTTAGATATGAATTATATTCAATTTACGCATTAAAGGGAGGTCTAAGATGGACTAAACTAAGTCATGCTGAAAATTTAACTTACTGAAGCACCCTGTAGGCACCCACTGCTTAATTGACCCACTTTCTTATTTATGAACCAATTTCCTTCAAAATTTGCATATACCTTCATGTTCGAATAATGATTTAAAGACAAATACAAAATATGAGTTGTGCGCATGCGCGATGCTAACTGTTTTGTTTGTTATCCGATTTTAACGAAACTTGGCATGTACACGCATAATCGGATTCAAAACTTAGGAGAAATGTTAATTTTAGTTCTGCGCATGCGCAATATCAACTTCCTTATTTCTTATCTAAATTTCATCAAAATCGGTATGTATGTGTATTATTAGATTAGAAATATCATGGACATTTTGAGTTTGTGAAGTGCGCATGCGCGTCGCTAACTTTCCTATTTCTTATCCGAATTTCATGAAACTTGGTATGTATATGTATATTCCGATTCTAAATATAGTTGAGATATTGAATTTGTGTTTTGCGCATGCGCATTGCTAACTTTCTTATTTCTGAACCAAATTCATTCAAAATTGGCATGCATGTGTATAATAAGATTCTAAATATCATGGAAATATCAAATTTATTTCTTATCAGAATTTAAACTTGATATGTATGTCTATAATCATAGTCTCAATTGCATTACCCTGTTGATCTCACGCATTGAATTATCAGGACAGTACATGCGCAATCGAATATTGCCGCACCGTACTACCTGTATGTCGTAACCCGCCCTGCACCAGTACTGTTAACTGTACAGTTCTAGTTGCAGGGCGTACTTCGTACGCCCTGCTTTGTTTTCGTATTGATTGTTCTTTTTTTTTTTCGTCCACGGCAGGGCCTATTTCTCGGAACTGGTACTATGTACAGAAAAAGCGATTTCATGACGTTTTCTAACCTGTGGCTAATTACAAAATGAATGTAAAACGAAATTTTTCTGAGCAACATTAAGCGACATTAGCAACAAACATAAAATGGGCTGTAGAAAATGTAATTATTAACCGATTTTGGTCGGATTTACTTTATCGTATTTCTTGTATTAATGGGCAAAAAGTAGTAGTTGAAAATTTTCGATTATAGGAAATTCGCTCGATACTTTTTCTTGCCGTAATTAATCGAAGTATGATTATTTACTTGATTTTTAACGTATCAATTTGAAACTTCTAGGATGTAGACCGCAAGCAAGAACAAGTAATTCTGCACAGTCAAAAAATGTACATCACTTCCGGTTTCAATGATATCACTTCCGGTAACATCACTTTCGGTAAAACTGAGTTATGTTAGAAATAAGGTATGCATAATATTAATGTTGTTTTTACAAACATTTGTAATCAAAAAAATATTTACCGGAAGTGATAATTTGGTAGCCATATTGATTTTGGTCATTTTGCGAAAATTGCTATTCAGAATCTATTTGTTATCTGACTTTCACAATTTTGATGTTAATCGAAAGATTGAAGCTTTATCTACAACAAATGGGAAGCCGAATTTCGATTTTCGATTTTGACTTTTTTGTATAACGAAATGTTTTTTTCCAAAGTTTAGAGGCTTGTATCACATGACCTTGACCTTGGATGACCTTCATATTGCACATAATGATACCTTGTGACCTTGACCTTCTGGTGACCTTTTGACCTTTGGGATCAGACAATTATAACCTATTTTACAGGGCCCCAAACATGGCTTTTTTAGCATATTGCCAGTGCTGTAGCGCAAAACCTAACTAGAATAATACCCTAATGTTTGCTGATTTTTAATGTACTCTTTAAAAGGTTTCAAATAATATTAGATTTGGCGATGTCAAAATTCAATTTAAAAAAATGTTGCGATTTTGATCAAACCTTAAAGGCTTCTATCTCGAGAACTTGACCTCAGATGATCTTGATATTTGCAGATCTTATAAAGATTTATGAGAGCTTTAACATGATGTATCAATTTTTCATGTCCGACACGTGCTTTCTGTTTTAGAAGTGTGATTCAAAGGTGATTTTGCATCTTTTAAGCGTTTTTACGAGGGCCCTAATATAGATAAAGCAATAATTTCTTCGGATCCGTAATGCTGAGTTCCTCAGGTTTCCAAAAATATGCAACACTTCTATGTAACTTGCATATTTCCATATCCCATACCTTAACATGGGACAATAATAGGTATGTCGGTTAATTGACTGTATATAAACAATGTCACTATTAATAGAGTCAGTAAGTTTGACATGTTAAAGTTAAAGGGACTCTACCTCGATTTTTGTTAGATATGAATTATATTCAGTTTACGCAATAAAGGGAGGTCTAGGATGGACTAAACTACGGAATGCTGAAAATTTAACTTACTGAAGCACCCTGTAGGGTTAATTGACCCACTTTCTTATTTATGAACCGATTTTCTTCAAAATTTGCATATACCTTCATGATCAAATAGTGATTTAAAGGAAAATACAAAATATGGGTTGTGCGCATGCGCGATGCTAACTTTTTTGTTTATTGTCCGATTTTAACGAAACTTGGCATGTACACGCAAAATCGGATTCAAAACTCAGGGGAATTGTTAAATTTAGTTCTGCGCATGCGCAATATCAAATTCTTTATTTCTTATCCAAATTTCATCAAAATCCGTATGTATGTGTATATTTGAATTAGAAATATGATGGACATTTTGAATTTGTGAAGTGCGCATGCGCGTAGCTAACTTTCTTATTTCTTATCCAAATTTCATGAAACTTGGTATGCATATGTATATTCCGAATCGAAATATGATGGAGATATTGAATTTGTGTTTTGCGCATGCGCATTGCTAACTTTCTTATTTCTGAACCAAATTCATTCAAAATTGGCATGCATGTGTATAATAAGATTCGAAATATTATGGAAATATCAAATTTATGTAGTGCGCATGCGCATTGCCAACTTACTTATTTCTTATCAGAATATCTTCAAAATTAGCATGTTTGTGTAAAATCAGATTTGAAATTTCATGGACATAATGAATTTGTGTAGTGAGCATGCGCAGTAACAACTTCCTTATTTCTCAACCGAATTGCATAAAACTTGGTATGCATACGTATAGACTGATTTAGGATTTCATGGGAATGGAGCATTTGTGCAGTGCACATGCGTATTGCCTACTTTATTTTTTCTTGTTGAAATATTTTTCAACTTGATATGTATGTCTATAATTTGTGTCTCAATTGCATAACCCTGTTGATCTCACGCATTGAATTATCAGTACAGTACATGCGCAATCGAATATTGCCGCACCGTACTACCTGTATGTCGTAACCCGCCCTGCACCAGTACTGTTAACTGTACAGTTCTAGTTTTTTTTTTTTTTCGTCCACGGCCCGGCCTATTACTCGGAAATGGTAATATGTATGGAAAAACAGATTTCATGACGTTTTCTAACTCGCTTCCCAAAAACTAATGAATGTAAAACGAAATTGATCTGAGCAACAGAAAGCAACAAGAGCAACAAACATAAAATGGCCTCTAGAGACCGTATTTATCAACCGATTTTGCTCAAATTACTTCCATCGTATTTCTTGTAACAAAGGACACATAATAGAATTTTAAAATATTCGATTACGTGAAAATCGTTCGTCACTTTTTCTTGCCGTAATAAATCAAAGTATGATTTTTTGTTTGATTTTTAACGGATCAATATGAAACTTCTATGATGTAGACCTACGGCAAGTGCAAATAATTCCCCACACTCAAAATTTTTGCATCACTTCCGGTTTTGATGATATCACTTCCGGTTACATCACTTCCGGTAAAACTTATTTATGATAAAATTAGGATATCCATAATCTTAATGTTATTATTACAAACTGTTATGACCAAAAAAATATTTACCGGAAGTTATAGTTTGGCCGCCATATTGGTTAGAGTAATTTTTCCAAAATATTTATTCAGAATAATTTTGTATCTAGACATTTATGATTTTGATGTTAATCGGAGCATTAAAGATTTTTGGACAGTTTCTTGAGAGCCGAATTTCGATTTTCGATTTTAACTTTTTTGTATAACGTAATGTTTTTTTCCAAAGTTTAGAGGCTTGTATCACATGACCTTGACCTTGGATGACCTTAATATGACACACAATGATACCTTGCGACCTTGACCTTCTGATGACCTTTTGACCTTTGGGGTCAGACAATTATAACCTATTTTATAGGCCTCCAAACATGGCTTTTTTAGCATATTGCCAGTGCTGTAGCGCAAAACCTAACTGGAATAACACCCTAATGTTTCCTGATTTTTAATGTACTCTTTAAAAGGTTTCAAATAATATCAGATTTGGCGATGTCAAAATTCAATTTAAGAAAATGTTGCGATTTTGATCAAACTTTAAAGGCTTCTATCTCGAGAACTTGACATCAGATCATCTTGATATTTACAGATCTCATAAAGATTTATGAGAGCTTTAACATGATGTATTCATTTTTCATGTCCGACACGTGCTTTCTGTTTTAGAGGTGTGACTCAAAGGTGATTTTGCATCTTTAAAGCGTTTTTACGTGGGCCCTAATATAGATAGAGCAATATTTTTTTCGGATCCGTAATGCTGAGACTCTGAGGTTTCCAAAAATATGAAACACTTCTATGTAACTAGCATATTTCCATATCCCATACTTTAACATGGGGCAATAATATGTATGTCGGTTAATTGATTGTTTGAACAGTGTCACTATTAATAAAGTCAGTAAGTTTGACATGTTCAAGTTAAAGGGGCTCTACCTCGATTTTTGTTAGATATCAATTATATTCAATTTACGCATTAAAGGGAGGTCTAGGATAGACTAAACTACGGCATGCTGAAAATTTAACTTACTGAAGCACCCGGTAGGCACGCCCGCTGCTTAATTGACCCACTTTCTTATTTATGGACCGATTTTCTTCAAAATTTGCATATACCTTAATGTTTGAACAGTGATTTGAAGGAAAATACAAAATTTGTGTTTTGCGCATGCGCAATGCTAACTTTTTTGTTTGTTATCCGATTTTTCGGAAATTTAGTATGTACATGTATAATCAGACTCGGAATCTGGGGGAAACGTTAAATTTGAGTATTGCGCATGCGCATTATCAACTTTCTTATATCTTATGCATTTTTTTTCAAAATTTATATGTGTATGTATAATCAGATTCGAAATATCATGGATATATTGAATTTGTGTAGTGCGCATGCGCGTCGCCAACTTTCTTATTTCTTATCCGAATTTCATGAAACTTAGTATGCGTATGTATAATTCATTTCGAAATATCAGGGAAATATAGAATTTGTGATTTGCGCATGCGCAATGCCAACTTTTTTTTATTTCTGAACCGAATTCATTCAAATTTGATATGCAAGTGCATAATGAGATTAGAAATATCATGGATATATCGAAATTGTGTTGTGCGCATGCGCATTGCTAACTTTCTTATTTCTGAACAGAATTCATTCAAAATTGGCATGTATGTATATAATTAGATTAGAAATTTCAAGAACATATTGAATTTGTGTTTTGCACATTCGAATTGCCAACTTTTTATTTCTCAACCGAATTGCATGAAATTTGGTATGCATACGTATAAACCAATTCGGGATTTCATGGAAATAGAGGATTTGTGTAGAGTGAATGCGAATCGAAATATTGCCGCACCCTCGTACCTGTATGTCGTAACCCGCCCTGCACCAGTACTGTTAACTGTACAGTTCTAGTTGCAGGGCGTACTTCGTACGCCCTGCTTTGTTTTCGTATTGATTATTTTTTTTTTTTTTCGTCGGTCGGTGCACCTATTTCTCAGCAATGGTACTATGTACTAAAAAACAGATTTCGTGATGTTTTCTGACTTGTGGCTAAATTTAATATGAATGTAAAACGAAATTTTTCTGTGCAACATTAAGCGACATTAGCAACAAACATAAAATGGGCTCTACCGTATTTATCAACCGATTTTGCTCAAATTAATTTCATCGTATTTCTTGTAACAAAGGACATATAATAGAACTTGAAAATATTCGATTACTTGAAAATCGTTTGTCACTTTTTCTTGCCGTAATTAATCGAAGTATGATTTTTTGTTTGATTTTCAACGGATCAATATAAAACTTCTGTGATGTAGACCTACGGCAAGTGCAAATAATTCCCCACACTCAAAATTTTTGCATCACTTCCGGTTTTGATGATATCACTTCCGGTTACATCACTTCCGGTAAAAATTATTTATGATAAAATTAGGGTGTGCATAATGTTAGTGTTATTATTACATACCGTTATGACCAAAAAAATGTTTACCGGAAGTTATAGTTTGGCCGCCATATTGGTTAGAATCATTTTTCCAAAAATTTTATTCAGAATAATTTTGTAATCAGACATTCATGATTTTTATGTTAATCGGAGCATTAAAGATTTGTCGACACTTCCTTGAGAGCCGAATTTCGATTTTCGATTTTGACTTTTTTGTATAACGGAATGTTTTTTTCCAAAGTTTAGATGCTTGTATCACATGACCTTGACCTTGGATGACCTTAATATGACACACCATGATACCTTGTGACCTTGACCTTCTGATGACCTTTTGACCTTTGGGGTCAGACCACTTAAACTTATTTTATAGGGCTCCAAACATGGCTTTTTTAGCATATTGCCAGGGCTGTAGCACAAAACCTAACTGGAATAACACCCTAATGTTTGCTGATTTTTAATGTACTCTTTAAAAGGTTTCAAATAATATCAGACTTGGCGATGTCAAAATTCAATTTAAGAAAATGTTGCGATTTTGATCAAACTTTAAAGGCTTCTATCTCGAGAACTTGACCTCAGATGATCTTGATATTTACAGATCTCATAAAGATTTATGAGCGCTTTAATATGATGTATTCATTTTTGATGTCCGACACGTGCTTTCTGTTTTAGAGGTGTGACTCAAAGGTGATTTTGCATCTTTAAAGCGTTTTTACGAGGGCCCTAATATAGATAAAGCAATATTTTTTTCGGATCCGTAAAGCTGAGTTTCTCAGGTTTCCAAAAATATGCAACACTTCTATGTAACTTGCATATTTCCATATCCCATACTTTAACCTGGGGCAATAGTAGGTATGTCAGTTAATTGACTGTATAAACACTGTCACTATTAATAGAGTCAGTAAGTTTGACATGTTAAAGTTAAAGGGGCTCTACCTCGATTTTTGTTAGATATGAATTATATCCAATTTACGCAGTTTAGGGAGGTCTAGGATAGACTAAACTACGTCATGCTGAAAATTTAACTTACTGAAGCACCCTATAGCCACACCCACTGCTTAATTGACCCACTTTCTTATTTATGAACCGATTTTCTTCAAAATTTGCATATACCTTCATGTTAGAATAGTGATTTGAAGATAAATACAAAATTTGTGTTGTGCGCATGCGCAATGCTAACTTTTTTGTTTGTTATCCGATTTTTACGAAATTTGATCCGATTTTTTGGAAATTTAGTATGTACATGTATAATCAGACTCGGAATCTGGGGGAAACGTTAAATTTGAGTATTGCGCATGCGCATTATCAACTTTCTTATTTCTTATGCAATTTTTTTCAAAATTTATATGTGTATGTATAATCAGATTCGCAATATCATGGATATATTGAATTTGTGTAGTGCGCATGCGCGTCGCCAACTTTCTTATTTCTTATCCGAATTTCATGAAACTTAGTATGCGTATGTATATTTCATTTCGAAATATCAGGGAAATATAGAATTTGTGATTTGCGCATGCGCAATGCCAACTTTCTTATTTCTGAACCGAATTCATTCAAATTTGATATGCAAGTGCATAATGAGATTAGAAATATCATGGAGATAACGAATTTATGTTGTGCGCATGCGCATTGCTAACTTTCTTATTTCTGAACAGAATTCATTCAAAATTGGCATGTATGTATATAATTAGATAAGAAATTTCAAGAACATATTGAATTTGTGTTTTGCACATTCGAATTGCCAACTTTTTATTTCTCAACCGAATTGCATGAAATTTGGTATGCATACGTATAAACCAATTCGGGATTTCATGGAAATAGAGGATTTGTGCAGAGTGAATGCGAATCGAAATATTGCCGCACCCTCGTACCTGTATGTCGTAACCCGCCCTGCACCAGTACTGTTAACTGTACAGTTCTAGTTGCAGGGCGTACTTCGTACGCCCTGCTTTGTTTTCGTATTGATTATTTTTTTTTTTTTTTTTTTTCGTCCCCGGCCCGGCCTATTTCTCGGAAATGGTAAAATGTATGAAAAAACGGATTTCATGACGTTTTCTAACTCGTGGCTAATCAACTGTTAAATGTAAAACAAAATTGATATGCGCAACATGAAGCGACATGAGCAACAAACATAAAATGAACTGTAGAGAACGTATTTATCAACCGATTTTGGTCAAAGTACCTTCATCGTATTCCTTGTAACAAAGGACAAACAATGGAACTTGAAAAAATTCGATTATATGAAAATCGTTCGTCACTTTTTCATGCCGTAATTAATCGAAGTATGATTTTTTGTTTGATTTTTAACGGATCATTATGAAACTTATATGATGTAGACCTATGGCAAGTGCAAATAATTCTTCACACTCAAAATTTTTGCATCACTTCCGGTTTCAATGATATCACTTCCGGTTACATCGCTTCCGGTAAAACTGAGTTATGAGAAAAATAAGGCATGAATAATGTTAGTGCAATTATTACAAACTGTTTTGACCCAACAAATATTTACCGGAAGTTATAATTTGGCCGCCATATTGTTTTTAGTTATTTTGCGAAAATTCCTATTCTGAATCTATTTATTATCTGAGTTTCACAATTTTGATGTTAATCGAATGATTGAAACTTTGTCTTCAACAAATGGGAAGCCGAATTTCGATTTTCGATTTTGCCTTTTTTGTATAACGGAATGTTTTTTTCTAAAGTTTAGAGGCCTGTATCACATGACCTTGACCTTGGATGACCTTCATATTGCACATAATGATACCTTGGGACTTTGACCTTCTGATGACCTTGTGACCTTTAGGGTCAGACAACTTAAACCTATTTTATAGGACTCCAAACATGGCTTTTTTTGCATATTGCCAGTGCTGTAACGCAAAACCTAACTGGAATAACACCCCAATGTTTGCTGATTTTTAATGTACCCTTTAAAGGGTTTCAATTAATATAAGATTTGGCGATGTCAGAATTCAATTTAACAAAATGTTGCGATTTTGTTGAAATTTTGAAGGCTCCTATCTCAAGAACTTGACCTCAGATCAAGTTGGTATTTACAGATCTTAGACCTATTTAAGAGGTCTTTCACGTGATGTATTCATTTTTCATGTCCGACACGTGCTTTCTGTTTTAGAGGTGTGACTCAAAGGTGATTTTGCATCTTTAAAGCGTTTTTACAAGGGCCCTGATATAGATAAAGCAATAATTTTTTCGGATCCATAATGCTGAGATTCCGAGGTTTCCAAAAATGTGCAACACTTCTATGTAACTTGCATATTTCCATATCGTATACTTGAACATAGGACAATAATAGGTATGTCGGTTAATTGACTGTTTATAAACAATGTCAATATTAATAGAGTCAGTAAGTTTGACATGTTAAAGTTAAAGGGGCTCTACCTCAATTTTTGTTAGATATGAATTATCTTAGGTTAACGCATTAAAGGGAGGTCTAGGATGGACTAAACTACAGCATGCTGAAAATTTAACTTACTGAAGCACCCTGTAGCCACGCCAACTACTTTATTGACCCACTTTCTTATTTATGATCCGATTTTCTTCAAACTTAACATATACCTCCATGTTGGAATAGTGATTTAAAGGAAAACGTAAAATTTGTATTGTGCGCATGCGCGATGCTAACTTTTTTGTTTGTTATCCGATTTTTACGAAATTTGGTATGTACATGTATAATCAGATTCAGAATCTAGGGGAAATGTTAAATTTGAGTACTGCGCATGCGCATTATCATCTTTCTTATTTCTTATCCAATTTGTTTCAAAATTTGCATGTGTGCGTATAATCAGATTCGAAATATTAAGGACATATAAAATTTGTGTAGTGCGCATGCGCGACGCCAACTTTCTTATTTCTTATCCGAATTTCATGAAAGTTAGTATGCATATGTATATTCCGATTCGAAATATCATGGAGATATTGAATTTGTGTTTTGCGCATGCGCATCGCTAACTTTCTTATTTCTGAACCAAATTCATTCAAAATTGGCATGCATGCGTATAATAAGATTTGAAATATCATGGACATATTAAATTAATGTAGTGCACATGCGCATCGACAACTTACTTATTTCTTATCAGAATTTCTTCAAAATTAGCATGTATGTGTATAATCAGATTCGAAATTGCATGGACACATTGAATTTGTGTAGTGAGCATGCGCTGAAACAACTTTCTTATTTCTCAACCGAATTGCATGAAACTTGGTATGCATACGTATAGACTGATGTGTGATTTCATGGAAATAGAGAATTTGTCCAGTGCACATGCGCATTGCCAACTTTCTTATTTCTTGTTGAAATATTTTTAAATTTGATATGAATGTCTGCAATCATAGTCTCAATCACCCTGTTGACATTCAATTCTCGCGCATTGAATTATTAGTACAGTGCATGCGCAATCGAATATTGCCTCACCGTCGAACCTGTATGTCGTAATCCGCCCTGCACCAGTACTGTTAACTGTACAGTTCTAGTTTTTTTTTTTTTTTATTTCGTCTACGGCCCGGCCTATTTCTCGGAAATGGTATTATGTATGGAAAAAATGATTCCGTGACGTTTTGTCACTTGAGGTGAATTACAGTATAAAAGTAAAACGAAATTTATATGCGCAACATGAAGCGACACGAGCAACAAACATAAAATGGGCTCTAGAGACCGTATTTATCGGCCGATTTTGCTCAAATTACTTTCATCGTATTTCTTGTAACAAAGGACACATAATAGAACTTTAAAATTTTCGATTACATGAAAATCGTTCGTCACTTTTTCTTGAAGTAATTAATCGAAGTATGATTTTTTGTTTGATTTTTAACGGATCAATATGAAACTTCTATGATGTAGACCTATGGCAAGTGCAAATAAATCGCCACACTCAAAATTTTTGCATCACTTCCGGTTTTGATGATATCACTTCCGGTTACATCACTTCCGGTAAAACTTATTAATTATAAAATTAGGATATGCATAATCTTAATGTTATTATTACAAACTGTTATGACCAAAAAAATATTTGCCGGAAGTTATAGTTTGGCCGCCATTTTGGTTAGAGTCATTTTTCCAAAATTTTTATTCAGAATAATTTTGTTACTAGACATTCATGATTTTGATGTCAATCGGAGCATTAAAGATTTTTGGACAGTTCCTTGGGAACCGAATTTCGATTTTTCGATTTTAACTTCTTTGTATAACGGAATGTTTTTTTCCAAAGTTTAGATGCTTGTATCACATGACCTTGACCTTGGATGACCTTAATATGACACACAATGATACCTTGGGACCTTGACCTTCTGATGACCTTTTGACCTTTGGGGTCAGACCACTTAAACTTATTTTATAGGGCTCCAAACATGGCTTTTTTAGCATATTGCCAGGGCTGTAGCACAAAACCTAACTGGAATAACACCCTAATGTTTGTTGATTTTTAATGTACTCTTTAAAAGGTTTCAAATAATATCAGACTTGGCGATGTCAAAATTCAATTTAAGAAAATGTTGCGATTTTGATCAAACTTTAAAGGCTTCTATCTCGAGAACTTGACCTCAGATGATCTTGATATTTACAGATCTCATAAAGATTTATGAGAGCTTTAACATGATGTATTCATTTTTCATGTCCGACACGTGCTTTCTGTTTTAGAGGTTTGACTCAAAGGTGATTTTGCATCTTTAAAGCGTTTTTACGAGGGCCCTAATATAGATATGGCAATATTTTTTTCGGATCCGTAATGCTGAGTTCCTCAGGTTTCCAAAAATATGCAACACTTCTATGTAACTTGCATATTTCCATATCCCATACTTTAACCTGGGGCAATAATAGGTATGTCAGTTAATTGACTGTATAAACACTGTCACTATTAATAGAGTCAGTAAGTTTGACATGAGTTAAAGGGGCTCTACCTCGATTTTTGTTAGATATGAATTATATTCAGTTTACGCATTAAAGGGAGGCCTAGGATGGACTAAACTACGGCATGCTGAAAATTTAACTTACTGAAGCACCCTGTAGGCACGCCCACTGCTTAATTGACCCACTTTCTTATTTATGAATCGATTTTCTTCAAAATTTGCACATACCTTTATGTTCGAATAGTGATTTAAAGAAGAATACAAAATTTGTGATGTGCGCATGCGCAATGCTAACTTTTTTGTTTGTTATCCGATTTTTACGAAATTTGGTATGTACATGATTGTATAATCGGATTCAAAACATAGGGGAAATGTTAAATTTAGTTCTGCGCATGCGCAATATCAACTTCCTTATTTCTTATCCAAATTTCTTCAAAATCGGTATGTATGTGTATAATTAGATTAGAAATATAATGGAAATTTTGAATTTGTGAAGTGCGCATGCGCGTCGCCAACTTTCTTATTTCTTATCCGAGTTTCATGAAACTTGGTATGCATAAGTATATTCCGATTCGAAATATGATGGAGATATTGAATTTGTGTTTTGAGCATGCGCATTGCTAACTTTCTTATTTCTGAACCAAATTCATTCAAAATTGACATGCATGTGTATAATAAGATTCGAAATGTCATGGACATATCAAATTTATGTAGTGCGCATGCGCATCGCCAACTTACTTATTTCTTATCAGAATTTATTCAAAATTAGCATGTATGTGTATAATCAGATTTGAAAGTTCATGGACATAATGAATTTGTGTAGTGAGCATGCGCAGTAACAACTTTCTTATTTCTCAATCGAATTGCATGAAACTTGGTATGCATACGTATAGACTGATTTGGGATTTCATGGAAATAGAGCATTTGTGCAGTGCACATGCGCATTGCCAACTTATTTTTTCTTGTTGAAATATTTTTAAACGTGGTATGTATGTCTATAATCATAGTCTCAATTGCATTACCCTGTTGATCTCGCGCATTGAATTGTCAGTACAGTGCATGCGCAATCGAATATTGCCGCACCGTCGTAACTGTATGTCGTAACCCGCCCTGCACCAGTACTGTTAACTGTACAGTTCTAGTTTTTTTTTTTTTTCGTCGGTCGGTGCACCTATTTCTCAGCAATGGTACTATGTACTAAAAAACAGATTTCGTGACGTTTTCTGACTTGTGGCTAAATTTAATATGAATGTAAAACGAAATTTTTCTGAGCAACATTAAGCGACATTAGCAACAAACATAAAATGGGCTCTAGAGACCGTATTTATCAACCGATTTTGCTCAAATTACTTTCATCGTATTTCTTGTAACAAAGGACATATAATAGAATTTTAAAATATTCGATTACATGAAAATCGTTCGTCACTTTTTCTTGCCGTAATTAATCGAAGTATGATTTTTTGTTTGATTTTCAACGGATCAATATGAAACTTCTATGATGAAGACCTACGGCAAGTGCAAATAATTCCCCACACTCAAAATGTTTGCATCACTTCCGGTTTTGATGATATCACTTCCGGTTACATCACTTCCGGTAAAACTTATTTATGATAAAATTAGGGTGTGCATAATGTTAGTGTTATTATTACAAACCGTTATGACCAAAAAAATATATACCGGAAGTTATAGTTTGGCCGCCATATTGGTTAGAGTCATTTTTCCAAAATTTTTATTCAGAATAATTTTGTAATCAGACATTCACGATTTTGATGTTAATCGGAGCATTACAAATTTGTCGACACTTCCTTGAGAGCCGAATTTCGATTTTCGATTTTGACTTTTTTGTATAACGGAATGTTTTTTTTCAAAGTTTAGATGCTTTTATCATATGACCTTGACCTTGGATGACCTTCATATTACTCACAATGATACCTTGCGACCTTGACCTTCTGATGACCTTTTGACCTTTGGGGTCAGACCACTTAAACTTATTTTATAGGGCTCCAAACATGGCTTTTTTAGCATATTGCCAGTGCTGTAGCGCAAAACCTAACTGGAATAACACCCTAATGTTTGTTGATTTTTAATGTACTCTTTAAAAGGTTTCAAATAATATCAGATTTGGCGATGTCAAAATTTAATTTAAGAAAATGTTGCGATTTTGATCAAACTTTAAAGGCTTCTATCTCGAGAACTTGACCTCAGATCATCTTGATATTTACATATCTCATAAAGATTTATGAGAGCTTTAACATGATGTATTCATTTTTCATGTCCGACACGTGCTTTCTGTTTTAGAGGTGTGACTCAAAGGTGATTTTGCATCTTTAAAGCGTTTTTACATGGGCCCTAATATAGATAGAGCAATAATTTTTTCGAATCCGTAATGCTGAGTTCCTTAGGTTTCCAAAAATATGAAACACTTCTATGTAACTAGCATATTTCCATATCCCATACTTTAATACCATAATAGGTATGTCGGTTAATTGATTGTTTAAACAGTGTCACTATTAATAAAGTCAGTAAGTTTGACATGTTCATGTGCTAACTTTTTTGTTTGTTATTCGATTTTTACGAAATTTGGTATGTACATGTATAATCAGATTCAGAATCCAGGGGAAATGTTAAATTTGAGTACTGCGCATGCGCATTATCAACTTTCGTATTTTTTATCCAATTTTTTTCAAAATTGACATGTATGTGTATAATCAGATTCGAAATATCGTGGACATATTGAATTTGTGTAGTGCGCATGCGCGTTGCCAACTTTTTTTTATTTCTTATCCGAATTTCATGAAATTTAGTATGCATATGTATATTCCGATTCGAAATATCATGGAGATATTGAACTTGTGTTATGCACATGCGCATTGCTAACTTTCTTATTTCTGAACCGAGTTCATTCAAAATTGGTATGCATGTGTATAATAAGATTAGAAATATCATGGAGATATTAAATTTGTGTTGTGCGCATGCGCATTGCTAACTTTCTTATTTCTGAACAGAATTCATTCACAATTGGCATGTAGGTATATCATTAGATTCGGAATTTCATGAACATATTGAATTTGTGTATTGCACATTCGAATTGCCAACTTTTTATTTCTCAACCGAATTGCATGAAATTTGGTATGCATACGTATAATCCAATTCTGGATTTCATGGAAATAGAGAATTTGTGCAGGGTGAATGCGAATCGAAATATTGCCGCACCCTCGTACCTGAATGTCGTAACCCGCCCTGCACCAGTACTGTTAACTGTACAGTTCTAGTTTTTTTTTTTTCGTCGAGTGTTCGGCCTATTTTTTGGAAATGGTAACATGTACGGAAAAACGGATTTCATGACGTTTTCTAACTCGTGACTCATTAAAAAATGAATGTAAAACGAAATTTTTCTGAGCAACATTAAGCGACATTGGCAACAAACATAAAATGGCCTCTAGAGACCGTATTTATCAACCGATTTTGTTCAAATTACTTTCATCGTATTTCTTGTAACGAAGGACACATAATAGAACTTTGAAATATTCGATTACATGAAAATCGTTCGTCACTTTTTTTTGCCGTAATTTATCGAAGTATGATTTTTTGTTTGATTTTTAACGGATCAATATGAAACTTCTATGATGTAGACCTACGGCAAGTGCAAATAATTCCCCATACTCAAAATTTTTGCATCACTTCCGGTTTTGATGATATCACTTCCGGTTACATCACTTCCGGTAAAACTTATTTATGATGAAATTAGGATATGCATAATCTTAATATTATCATTACAAACTGTTATGACTAAAAAAATATTCAGCGGAAGTTATAGTTTGGCCGCCATATTGGTTGAAATAATTTTTCCAAAATTTTTATTCAGAATAGTTTTATTATTATACATTCACGATTTTGATGTCAAACGGAGCATTACAGCTCTGTCGATAGTTCCATGGGAGCCGAATTTCGATTTTCGATTTTAACTTTTTTGTATAACGTAATGTTTTTTTCCAAAGTTTAGAGGCTTGTATCACATGACCTTGACCTTGGATGACCTTGAAATGACACACAATGATACCTTGCGACCTTGACCTTATGATGACCTTTTGACCTTTGGGGTCAGATAATTATAACCTATTTTATAGGGCTCCAAACATGGCTTTTTTAGCATATTGCCAGTGCTGTAGCGCAAAACCTAACTGGAATAACACCCTAATGTTTGTTGATTTTTAATGTACTCTTTAAAGGGTTTCAAATAATATCAGATTTGGCGATGTCAAAATTCAATTTAAGAAAATGTTGCGATTTTGATCAAACTTTAAAGGCTTCTATCTCGAGAACTTGACCTCAGATGATCTTGATATTTACAGATCTCATAAAGATTTATGAGAGCTTTAACATGATGTATTCATTTTTCATGTCCGACACGTGCTTTCTGTTTTAGAGGTGTGATTCAAAGGTGATTTTGCATCTTTTATGCGTTTTTACGAGGGCCCTAATATAGATAAAGCAATATTTTTTTCGGATCCGTAATGCCGAGTTCCTCAGGTTTCCAAAAATATGCAACACTTCTATGTAACTTGCATATTTCCATATCCCATACTTTAACATGGGGCAATAATAGGTATGTCGGTTAATTGACTGTATAAACAGTGTCACTATTAATAGAGTCAGTAAGTGACATGTTAAAGTTAAAGGGGCTCTACCTCAATTTTTGTTAGATATGAATTATATTCAGTTTACGCATAAAAGGGAGGTCTAGGATGGACTAAACTACGGCATGCTGAAAATTTAACTTACTGAAGCACCCTGCAGGCACGCCCACTGCTTAATTGACCCACTTTCTTATCTATGAACCGACTTTCTTCAAAATTTGCATATACTTTCATGTTCGAATAGTGATTTAAAGGAAAATACAAAATATGGGGTGTGCGCATGCGCGATGCTAACTTTTTTGTTTGTTATCCGATTTTAACGAAACTTGACATGTACACGGATAATCGGATTCAAAACTCAGGGGAATTGTTAAATTTAGTTCTGCGCATGCGCAATATCAAATTCCTTATTTCTTATCCAAATTTCATCCAAATCGGTATGTATGTGTATATTTAGATTAGAAATGTAATGGAAATAGAGAATTTGTGCAGGGTGAATGCGAATCGAAATATTGCCGCACCCTCGTACCTGAATGTCGTAACCCGCCCTGCACCAGTACTGTTAACTGTACAGTTCTAGTTGCAGGGCGTACTTCGTACGCCCTGCTTTGTTTTCGTATTGATTATTTTTTTTTTTTTTCGTCGGTCGGTGCACCTATTTCTCAGCAATGGTACTATGTACTAAAAAACAGATTTCGTGACGTTTTCTGACTTGTGGCTAAATTTAATATGAATGTAAAACGAAATTTTTCTGAGCAACATTAAGCGACATTAGCAACAAACATAAAATGGGCTCTAGAGACCGTATTTATCAGCCGATTTTGCTCAAATTACTTTCATCGTATTTCTTGTAACAAAGGACATATAATAGAACTTTAAAATATTCGATTACATGAAAATCGTTCGTCACTTTTTCTTGCCGTAATTAATCGAAGTATGATTTTTTGTTTGATTTTCAACGGATCAATATGAAACTTCTATGATGTAGACCTACGGCAAGTGCAAATAATTCCCCACACTCAAAATTTTTGCATCACTTCCGGTTTTGATGATATCACTTCCGGTTACATCACTTCCGGTAAAACTTATTTATGATAAAATTAGGGTGTGCATAATGTTAGTGTTATTATTACAAACCGTTATGACCAAAAAAATATTTACCGGAAGTTATAGTTTGGCCGCCATATTGGATAGAGTCATTTTTCCAAAAATTTTATTCAGAATAATTTTGTAATCAGACATTCACGATTTTGATGTTAATCGGAGCATTAAAGATTTGTCGACACTTCCTTGAGAGCCGAATTTCGATTTTCGATTTTGACTTTTTTGTATAACGGAATGTTTTTTTCCAAAGTTTAGATGCTTGTATCACATGACCTTGACCTTGGATGACTTTCATATTACTCACAATGATACCTTGCGACCTTGACCTTCTGATGACCTTTTGACCTTTGGGGTCAGACCACTTAAACTTATTTTATAGGGCTCCAAACATGGCTTTTTTAGCATATTGCCAGTGCTGTAGCGCAAAACCTAACTGGAATAACACCCTAATGTTTGTTGATTTTTAATGTACTCTTTAAAAGGTTTCAAATAATATCAGATTTGGCGATGTCAAAATTTAATTTAAGAAAATGTTGCGATTTTGATCAAAATTTAAAGGCTTCTATCTCGAGAACTTGACCTCAGATCATCTTGATATTTACAGATCTCATAAAGATTTATGAGAGCTTTAACATGATGTATTCATTTTTCATGTCCGACACGTGCTTTCTGTTTTAGAGGTGTGACTCAAAGGTGATATTGCATCTTTAAAGCGTTCTTACGAGGGCCCTAATATAGATAGAGCAATAATTTTTTCGGATCCGTAATGCTGAGTTCCTCAGGTTTCCAAAAATATGAAACACTTTTATGTAACTAGCATATTTCCATATCCCATACTTTAACATGGGGCAATAATAGGTATGTCGGTTAATTGATTGTTTAAACAGTGTCACTATTAATAAAGTCAGTAAGTTTGACATGTTCAAGTTAAAGGGGCTCTACCTCGATTTTTGTTAGATATGAATTATATTCAGTATACGCATTAAAGGGAGGTCTAGGATGGACTAAACTACGTCATGCTGAAAATTTAACTTACTGAAGCACCCTGTAGGCACGCCCACTGCTTAATTGACCCACTTTCTTATTTATGAACCGATTTTCTGCAAAATGTGCACATACTTTTATGTTCGGATAGTGATTTAAAGAAAAATACAAAATTTGTGATGTGCGCATGCGCAATGCTAACTTTTTTGTTTGTTATCCGATTTTTACGAAATTTGGTATGTACATGTATAATCGGATTCAAAACTTAGGGGATATGTTAAATTTAGTTCTGCGCATGCGCAATATCAACTTCCTTATTTCTTATCCAAATTTCTTCAAAATCGGTATGTATGTGTATAATTAAATTAGAAATATCATAGACATTTTGAATTTGTGAAGTGCGCATGCGCGTCGCCAACTTTCTTATTTCTTATCCGAATTTCATGAAACTTGGTATGCATAAGTATATTCCGATTCGAAATATGATGGAGATATTGAATTTGTGTTTTGCGCATGCGCATTGCTAACTTTCTTATTTCTGAACCAAATTCATTCAAAATTGACATGCATGTGTATAATAAGATTCGAAATATCATGGACATAATAAATTTATGTAGCGCGCATGCGCATCGCCAACTTACTTATTTCTTATCAGAATTTCTTCAAAATTAGAATGTTTGTGTATAATCAGATATGAAATTTCATCTATATAATAAATTTGTGTAGTGAGCATGCGCAGTAACAACTTTCTTATTTCTCAACCGAATTGCATGAAACTTGGTCTGCATACGTATAGACTGATTCGGGATTTCATGGAAATAGAGTATTTGTGCAGTGCACATGCGCATTGTCAACTTTATTTTTTCTTGTTGAAATATTTTTAAACATGGTATGTATGTCTATAATCATAGTCTCAATTGCATTACCCTGTTGATCTCGCGCATTGAATTGTCAGTACAGTGCATGCGCAATCGAATATTGCCGCACCGTCGTAACTGTATGTCGTAACCCGCCCTGCACCAGTACTGTTAACTGTACAGTTCTAGTTGCAGGGCGTACTTCGTACGCCCTGCTTTGTTTTCGTTTTGATTATTTTTTTTTTTTTTTTCGTCGAGTGTTCGGCCTATTTTTTGGAAATGGTAACATGTACGGAAAAACGGATTTCATGACGTTTTCTAACTCGTGACTCATTAAAAAATGAATGTAAAACGAAATTTTTCTGAGCAACATTAAGCGACATTGGCAACAAACATAAAATGGCCTCTAGAGACAGTATTTATCAACCGATTTTGTTCAAATTACTTTCATCGTATTTCTTGTAACAAAGGACACATAATAGAACTTTGAAATATTCGATTACATGAAAATCGTTCGTCACTTTTTCTTGCCGTAATTTATCGAAGTATGATTTTTTGTTTGATTTTTAACGGATCAATATGAAACTTCTATGATGTAGACCTACGGCAAGTGCAAATAATTCCCCACACTCAAAATTTTTGCATCACTTCCGGTTTTGATGATATCACTTCCGGTTACATCACTTCCGGTAAAACTTATTTATGATGAAATTAGGATATGCATAATCTTAATTTTACTATTACAAACTGGTATGACTAAAAAAATATTCACCGGAAGTTATAGTTTGGCCGCCATATTGGTTGAAATAATTTTTCCAAAATTTTTATTCAGAATAGTTTTATTATTATACATTCACGATTTTGATGTCAAACGGAGAATTACAGCTCTGTCGATATTTCCATGGGAGCCGAATTTCGATTTTCGATTTTAACTTTTTTGTATAACGTAATGTTTTTTTCCAAAGTTTAGAGGCTTGTATCACATGACCTTGACCTTGGATGACCTTAATATGACACACAATGATACCTTGCGACCTTGACCTTCTGATGACCTTTTGACCTTTGGGGTCAGACAATTATAACCTATTTTATAGGGCTCCAAACATGGCTTTTTTAGCATATTGCCAGTGCTGTAGCGCAAAACCTAACTGGAATAACACCCTAATGTTTGCTGATTTTTAATGTACTCTTTAAAAGGTTTCAGATAATATCAGATTTGGCGATGTCAAAATTCAATTTAAGAAAATGTTGCGATTTTGATCAAACTTTAAAGGCTTGTATCTCGAGAACTTGACCTCAGATCATCTTGATATTTACCGATCTCAGAAAGATTTATAAGAGCTTTAACATGATCTATTCATTTTTCATGTCCGACACGTGCTTTCTGTTTTAGAGGTGTGACTCAAAGGTGATTTTGCATCTTTAAAGCATTTTTACGAGGGCCCTAATATAGATGGAGCAATATTTTTTTCGGATCCGTAATGCTGAGTTTCTCAGGTTTCCAAAAATATGCAACACTTCTATGTAACTTGCATATTTCCATATCCCATACTTTAACCTGGGGCAATAATAGGTATGTCAGTTAATTGACTGCATAAACACTGTCACGATTAATAGAGTCAGTAAGTTTGACATGTTAAAATTAAAGGGGCTCTACCTCGATTTTTGTTAGATATGAATTATATTCAGTTTACGCATTAGAGGGAGGCCTAGGATGGACTAAACTACGGCATGCTGAAAATTTGACTTACTGAAGCACCCTGTAGGCACGCCCACTGCTTAATTGGCCTACTTTCTTATTTTTGAACCGTTTTCTTCAAAATTTGCACATACCTTTATGTTCGAATAGTGATTTAAAGAAGAATACAAAATTTGTGATGTGCGCATGCGCAATGCTAACTTTTTTGTTTGTTATCCGATTTTTACGAAATTTGGTATGTACATGTATAATCGGATTCAAAACTTAGTGGAAATGTTAAATTTAGTTCTGCACATGCGCAATATCAACTTCCTTATTTCTTATCCAAATTTCTTCAAAATCGGTATGTATGTGTATAATTAGATTAGAAATATAATGGAAATTTTGAATTTGTGAAATGCGCATGCGCGTCGCCAACTGTCTTATTTCTTATCCGAATTTCATGAAACTTGGTATGCATAAGTATATTCCGATTCGAAATATAATGGAGATATTGAATTTGTGTTTTTCTTATTTCTGAACCAAATTCATTCAAAATTGACATGCATGTGTATAATAAGATTCGAAATATCATGGACATATCAAATTTATGTAGTGCGCATGCGCATCGCCAACTTACTTATTTCTTATCAGAATTTCTTCAAAATTAGCATGTATGTATATAATCAGATTTGAAAGTTCATGGACATAATGAATTTGTGTAGTGAGCATGCGCAGTAACAACTTTCTTATTTCTCAACCGAATTGCATGAAACTTGGTATGCATACGTATAGACTGATTTGGGATTTCATGGAAATAGAGGATTTGTGCAGTGCACATGCGCATTGCCAACTTATTTTTTCTTGTTCAAATATTTTTAAACGTGGTATGTATGTCTATAATCATAGTCTCAATTGCATTACCCTGTTGATCTCGCGCATTGAATTGTCAGTACAGTGCATGCGCAATCGAATATTGCCGCACCGTCGTAACTGTATGTCGTAACCCGCCCTGCACCAGTACTGTTAACTGTACAGTTCTAGTTTTTTTTTTTTTCGTCGAGTGTTCGGCCTATTTTTTGGAAATGGTAACATGTACGGAAAAACGGATTTCATGACGTTTTCTAACTCGTGACTCATTAAAAAATGAATGTAAAACGAAATTTTTCTGAGCAACATTAAGCGACATTGGCAACAAACATAAAATGGCCTCTAGAGACCGTATTTATCAACCGATTTTGTTCAAATTACTTTCATCGTATTTCTTGTAACGAAGGACACATAATAGAACTTTGAAATATTCGATTACATGAAAATCGTTCGTCACTTTTTTTTGCCGTAATTTATCGAAGTATGATTTTTTGTTTGATTTTTAACGGATCAATATGAAACTTCTATGATGTAGACCTACGGCAAGTGCAAATAATTCCCCATACTCAAAATTTTTGCATCACTTCCGGTTTTGATGATATCACTTCCGGTTACATCACTTCCGGTAAAACTTATTTATGATGAAATTAGGATATGCATAATCTTAATATTATCATTACAAACTGTTATGACTAAAAAAATATTCAGCGGAAGTTATAGTTTGGCCGCCATATTGGTTGAAATAATTTTTCCAAAATTTTTATTCAGAATAGTTTTATTATTATACATTCACGATTTTGATGTCAAACGGAGCATTACAGCTCTGTCGATAGTTCCATGGGAGCCGAATTTCGATTTTCGATTTTAACTTTTTTGTATAACGTAATGTTTTTTTCCAAAGTTTAGAGGCTTGTATCACATGACCTTGACCTTGGATGACCTTGAAATGACACACAATGATACCTTGCGACCTTGACCTTATGATGACCTTTTGACCTTTGGGGTCAGATAATTATAACCTATTTTATAGGGCTCCAAACATGGCTTTTTTAGCATATTGCCAGTGCTGTAGCGCAAAACCTAACTGGAATAACACCCTAATGTTTGTTGATTTTTAATGTACTCTTTAAAGGGTTTCAAATAATATCAGATTTGGCGATGTCAAAATTCAATTTAAGAAAATGTTGCGATTTTGATCAAACTTTAAAGGCTTCTATCTCGAGAACTTGACCACAGATGATCTTGATATTTACAGATCTCATAAAGATTTATGAGAGCTTTAACATGATGTATTCATTTTTCATGTCCGACACGTGCTTTCTGTTTTAGAGGTGTGATTCAAAGGTGATTTTGCATCTTTTATGCGTTTTTACGAGGGCCCTAATATAGATAAAGCAATATTTTTTTCGGATCCGTAATGCCGAGTTCCTCAGGTTTCCAAAAATATGCAACACTTCTATGTAACTTGCATATTTCCATATCCCATACTTTAACATGGGGCAATAATAGGTATGTCGGTTAATTGACTGTATAAACAGTGTCACTATTAATAGAGTCAGTAAGTGACATGTTAAAGTTAAAGGGGCTCTACCTCAATTTTTGTTAGATATGAATTATATTCAGTTTACGCATAAAAGGGAGGTCTAGGATGGACTAAACTACGGCATGCTGAAAATTTAACTTACTGAAGCACCCTGCAGGCACGCCCACTGCTTAATTGACCCACTTTCTTATCTATGAACCGACTTTCTTCAAAATTTGCATATACTTTCATGTTCGAATAGTGATTTAAAGGAAAATACAAAATATGGGGTGTGCGCATGCGCGATGCTAACTTTTTTGTTTGTTATCCGATTTTAACGAAACTTGACATGTACACGGATAATCGGATTCAAAACTCAGGGGAATTGTTAAATTTAGTTCTGCGCATGCGCAATATCAAATTCCTTATTTCTTATCCAAATTTCATCCAAATCGGTATGTATGTGTATATTTAGATTAGAAATGTAATGGACATTTTGAATTTGTGAAGTGCGCATTTCTTATCCAAATTTCATGAAACTTGGTATGCATATGTATATTCCGAATCGAAATATGATGGAGATATTGAATTTGTGTTTTGCGCATGCGCATTGCTAACTTTCTTATTTCTGAACCAAATTTATTCAAAAGTGGCATGCATGTGTATAATAAGATTCGAAATATTATGGAAATATTACATTTAAGCAGTGCGCATGCGCATTTCCAACTTACTTATTTCTTATCAGAATATCTTCAAAATTAGCATGTTTGTGTAAAATCAGATTTGAAATTTCATGGACTTAAAGAATTTGTGTAGTGAGCATGCGCAGTAACAACTTCCTTATTTCTCAACCGAATTGCATGAAACTTGGTATGTATACGTATAGACTGATTTGAGATTTCATGGGAATAGAGTATTTGTGCTGTGCACATGCGCATTGCCAACTTTATTTTTTCTTGTTGAAATATTTTTAAACTTGATATGTATGTCTATAATCATAGTCTCAATTGCATTACCCTGTTGATCTCACGCATTGAATTATCAGTACAGTACATGCGCAATTGAATATTGTCGCACCGTTCTACCTGTATGTCGTAACCCGCCCTGCACCAGTACTGTTAACTGTACAGTTCTAGTTGCAGGGCGTACTTCGTACGCCCTGCTTTGTTTTCGTATTGATTATTTTTTTTTTTTCGTCCAACCGTGCACCTATTTCTCAGTAATGGAACAATGTACAGAAAAACGGACCTCATGACGTTTTGTGACTTGTGGCTAATTTTAATATGAATGTAAAACGAAATTAATCTGCGCAACATGAAGCGACATGAGCAACAAACATAAAATGGACTCTAGATAAAGTATTTATAGACCGATTTTGCCCGAATTTTCTTCATCGTATTTCTCTTACTAAAGGACAAACAATAGGACTCGAAAATATTCGATTATATGAAATTCGTTCGATACTTTTTCTTGCCGTAATTTATCGAAATATGATATTTTCATTGATTTTCAACGGATCACTTTGAAATTTCTATGAAGTAGAACGCCGGCGGGTGCAAATAATTCTGCACACTCAAATTTTTTACGTCACTTCCGGTTTTAATGATATCACTTCCGGTTACTTCACTTCCGGTAAAACTGAGTTATGATGAAAACAAGGTATGCATAATGTTAGTGTTATTATTACACACTAATATAATCCAAAAAATATTTATCAAAAGTTATAATTTGGCCGCCATATTGGTTTGGGTCATTTTGCGAAAATTCCTATTCTGAATCCATTTGTAATCCGACTTTTACAAATTTGATGTCAAACGAAGCATTCATAGTTTCTCTACAATTGACGGGAAGTCGAATTTCGATTTTCGATTTTGCCTTCTGTATATAACGAAATGTTTTTTTTACAAAGTTTAGAGGCTTGTATCACATGACCTTGACCTTTGATGACCTCCATATTTCACACCATGATACCCTTTGATCTTGACCTTCTGATGACCTTTTGACCTTTGGGGTCAGACCACTTAAACCTATTTTATAGTGCTCTAAAAATGGCTTATTTTGAATATTGCCAGTGCTGTAACGCAAAACCTAATTGGAATAACACCCCAATGTTTGCTGATATTAAGTGTACTCTTTAAAGGGTTTCAAATAATATCAGATTTGGCGATGTCAGAATTCAATTTAACAAAATGTTGCGATATTGTTGAAACTTTGAAGGCTTGTATCTCAAAAACTTGACCTCAGATCAAGTTGATATTTCCAGATCTTAAAACTATTTATGAGGGCTTTAACATGATGTATTCATTTTTCATGTCCGACACATGCTTTCTGTTTTATAGGTGTGACTCAAAGGTGATTTTGCACCTGTAAACCGTTTTTACGAGGGCCCTAATTTAGATATAGCAATACTTTTTGCAGATTCGTAATGCTCAGATCCCGAGGTTTCCAAAAATATGCAACAGTTGTATGTTACTTGCATATTAAAAAAATAGCATTCTCCTATATTATACTATTTAGAGAATAATAGGTATGTCGGTTAATTGACTGTAATAAACATGTCACTTTTGATGGAGTCACTAAGTTTGACATGGTCAAGTTAAAGGCTCTCTACCTCGGTTTTTGTTAGATATGTATTATATCCAGTCTACACAGTTTGGGGAGGTCTAGGATGGACTAAACTACGTCACGCTGAAAATTTAACTTACTGAAGCACCCTGTAGCCACGCCCACTGCTTAATTGACCCACTTTCTTATTTATGAACCGATTTTCTTCAAAATTTGCATATACCTTCATGTTAGAATAGTGATTTGAAGGAAATACAAAATTTGTGCGCATGCGCGGTGCTAACTTTTTTGTTTGTTATTCGATTTTTACGAAATTTGGTATGTACATGTATAATCAGATTCGGAATCTAGGGGGAATGTTAAATTTGAGTACTGCGCATGCGCATTATCAACTTTCTTATTTCTTATCCAATTTGTTCAAAATTGACATGTGTGTGTATATTCTTATCCAAATTTCTTCAAAATCGGTATGTATGTGTATAATTTAATTCGAAATATCATGGACATATTGAATTTGTGTAGTGCGCATGCGCGTCGTCAACTTTTTTATTTCTTATCCGAATTTCATGAAATTTAGTATGCATATGTATATTCCGATTCGAAATATCATTGAGATATTGAACTTGTGTTATGCGCATGCGCATTGCTAACTTTCTTATTTCTGAACCAAGTTCATTCAAAATTGGTATGCATGTGCATAATAAGATTAGAAATATCATGGAGATATTGAATTTGTGTTGTGCGCATGCGCATTGCTAAATTTCTTATTTCTGAACAGACTTCATTCACAATTAGCATGTATGTATATAATTAAATTTGAAATTTCATGAACATATTGAATTTGTGTATTGCACATTCGAATTGCCAACTTTTTATTTCTCAACCGAATTGCATGAAATTTGGTATGCATACGTATAAACCAATTCGAGATTTCATGGAAATAGAGAATTTGTGCAGAGTGAATGCGAATCGAAATATTGCCGCACCCTCGTACCTGTATGTCGTAACCCGCCCTGCACCAGTACTGTTAACTGTACAGTTCTAGTTGCAGGGCGTACTTCGTACGCCCTGCTTTGTTTTCGTATTGATTATTGCAGGGCGTACTTCGTACGCCCTGCTTTGTTTTCGTATTGATTGTTCTTTTTTTTTTTCGTCCACGGCAGGGCCTATTTCTCGGAACTGGTACTATGTACAGAAAAAGCGATTTCATGACGTTTTCTAGCCTGTGGCTAATTACAAAATGAATGTAAAATGAAATTTTTCTGAGCAACATTAAGCGACATTAGCAACAAACACAAAATGGGCTGTAGAAAATGTAATTATTAACCGATTTTGCTCGGATTTACTTTATCGTATTTCTTGTATTAATGGGCAAAAAATAGTAGTTGAAAATTTTCGATTATATGAAATTCGCTCGATACTTTTTCTTGCCGTAATTAATCGAAGTATGATTATTTACTTGATTTTTAACGTATCAATTTGAAACTTCTATGATGTAGACCGACAGCAAGAACAAATAATTCTGCACACTTAAAAAATTTACATCACTTCCGGTTTCAATGATATCACTTCCGGTTACATCACTTTCGGTAAAACTGAGTTATGTTAGAAATAAGGTATGCATAATATTAATGTTGTTTTTACAAACATTTGTGATAAAAAAAATATTTACCGGAAGTGATAATTTGACAGCCATATTGATTTTGGTCATTTTGCGAAAATTGCTATTCAGAATCTATTTGTTATCCGACTTTCACAATTTTGATGTTAATCGAAAGATTGAAACTTTGTCTACAACAAATGGGAAGTCGAATTTCGATTTTCTATTTTGCCTTTTTTGTATAACGAAATGTTTTTTTCCAAAGTTTAGAGGCTTGTATCGCATGACCTTGACCTTGGATGACCTTAATATGACACACAATGATACCATGCGACCTTGACCTTCTGATGACCTATTGACATTCGGGGTCAGATCACTATAACCTAATTTATAGGGCTCCAAACATGGCTTGTTTGGCATATTGCCAGTGCTGTAGCACAAAACTTAACTGGAATAACACCCTAATGTTTCCTGATTTTTAATGTACTCTTTAAAAGGTTTCAAATAATATCAGATTTGGCGATGTCAAAATTCAATTTAAGAAAATGTTGCGATTTTGATCAAACTTTAAAGGCTTCTATCTCCAGAACTTAACCTCAGATGATCTTGATATTTACAGATCTCATAAAGATTTATAAGAGCTTTAACATGATGTATTCATTTTTCATGTCCGACACGTGCTTTCTGTTTTAGAGGTGTGACTCAAAGGTAATTTTGCATCTTTACAGCGTTTTTACGAGGGCCCTAATATAGATAAAGTAATAATTTTTTCGGATCTGTAATGCTGAGATCTTAAGGTTTCCAAAAATATGCAACACTTCTATGTAACTTGCATATTTCTATATCCCATACTTTAACATGGGGCAATAATAGGTATGTCGGTTAATTGACTGTGATAAACAGTGTCACTGTTAATAGAGTCAGTAAGTTTGACATGTTAAAGTTAAAGGGGCTCTACCTCAATTTTTGTTAGATATGAAATATATTCAGTTTACGCATTAAAGGGAGGTCTAGGATGGACTAAACTACGGAATGCTGAAAATTTAACTTACTGAAGCACCCTGTAGGCACGCCCACTGCTTAATTGACCCACATTCTTATTTATGAACCGATTTTCTTCAAAATTTGCATATACCTTCATGTTCGAATAGTGATTTAAAGAAAAATACAAAATATGGGTTGTGCGCATGCGCGATGCTAACTTTTTTGTTTGTTATCCGATTTAAACGAAACTTGGCATGTACACGCCTAATCGGATTCAAAACTTAGTAGAAATGTTAAAATTAGCTCTGAGCATGCGCAATATCAACTTCCTTATTTCTTATCCAAATGTCTTCAAAATCGGTATGTATGTGTATAATTAGATTAGAAATATCATGGACATTTTTAATTTGTGAAGTGCGCATGCGCGTTGCTAACTTTCTTATTTCTTATCCGAATTTCATAAAACTTGGTATGCAAATGTATATTCCTATTCCAAATATGATGGAGATATTGAATTTGTGTTTTACGCATGCGCATTGCTAATTTTCTTATTTCTGAATCAAATTCATTCAAAATTGGCTTGCATGTGTATAATAAAATTCGAAATATCATGGACATATCAAATTTATGTAGTGCGCATGCGCATCGCCAATTTACTTATTTTTTATCAGAATTACTTCAAAATTAGCATGTTTGTGTATAAACAAACTTGAAATTTCATGGACATTATGAATTTGTGTAGTGAGCATGCGCAGTAACAACTTTCTTATTTCTCAACCGAATTGCATGAAACTTGGTATGCATATGTATAGACTAATTCGGGATTTCATGAAAATAGAGCATTTGTACAGAGCACATGCGCATTGCCAACTTTATTTTTTCTTTTTGAAATATTTTTAAACCTGATATGTATGTCTATAATCATAGTCTCATGCATTACCCTGTCGATCTCGCTCATTGAATTATCAGTACAGTGCATGCGCAATCGAATATTGCCGCACCGTCGTAACTGTATGTCGTAACCCGCCCTGCACCAGTACTGTTAACTGTACAGTTCTAGTTTTTTTTTTTTTTTTCGTCTACGGCAGGGCCTATTTCTCGGAATTGGTACCATATACAGAAAAACGGATTACATGACGTTTCCTGACTTGTGGCTAATTGCAGTTTAAATGTAAAACGAAATTGATCTGCGCAACATGAAGCGACATGAGCAACAAACATAAAATGGACTGTAGAGAACGTATTTATTAACCGATTTTGCTCGGATTACCGTCATCGTATTTCTTGTAACAAAGGACATATAATATAACTTTAAAATATTCGATTATATCAAATTTGTTCGTCACTTTTTCTTGCCGTAATTAATCGAAATTTGATTTTTTGTTTGATTTTTAACGGATCAAGGTGAAATTTCTATGATGTATACTGTCAGCAATTGCAAATAATTCTGCACAATCAAATTTTTTGCATCACTTCCGGTTTCAATGATATCATGTTTTTTCACTTCCGGTTGTGTGATTTCTGGTCAAACTGATTTATGATAAAAATAAGGTATGCATAATGTTCATGTTTTTATTACAAACTGTTCAGATCAAGAAAATATTTACCGGAAGTTATAATTCAGCCGCAATATTGGTTTTGGTCATTTTGCGAAAATTGCTATTTTGAATCCATTTGTTATCCGACTTTAACAATTTTGATGGTAAACGAAAGATTAAAACTGTCTCTACAACATATGGGAAGCCGATTTTCGATTTTCGATTTTTCCTTTTTTGTATAACTGAATGTTTTTTTCCAAAGTTTAGATGCTTGTATCACATGACCTTGACCTTGGATGACCTTCATATTACTCACAATGATACCTTGCGACCTTGACCTTCTGATGACCTTTTGACCTTTGGGGTCAGATCACTTAAACTTATTTTATAGGGCTCCAAACATGGCTTTTTTAGCATATTGCCAGTGCTGTAGCGCAAAACCTAACTGGAATAACACCCTAATGTTTGTTGATTTTTAATGTACTCTTTAAAAGGTTTCAAATAATATCAGATTTGGCGATGTCAAAATTCAATTTAAGAAAATGTTGCGATTTTGATCAAACTTTAAAGGCTTCTATCTCGAGAACTTGACCTTAGATCATCTTGATATTTACAGATCTTATAACTATTTATGAGAGCTTTAACATGATGTATTCATTTTTCATGTCCGACACGTGCTTTCTGTTTTAGAGGTGTGACTCAACGATGATTTTGCATCTTTAAAGCGTTTTTACGACGGCCCTAATTTAGATAGAGCAATGCTTTTTGCGGATCCGTAATGCTGCGATCCTGAGGTTTCCAAAAATATGCAACACTTCTATGTTACTTGCATATTTGACTATCCTATACTTTAACATAGGGCAATACTCGGTTAATTGACTGTTTATAAAATGTCACAATTGATAAATGTCTTAAGTTGACATGTTAAAGTTAAAGGGGCTCTACCTCGATTATTGATAGATATGTAGTAAATCCAGTTTAAGCATTAAAAGGTGGTCTGGGGTGGACTAAACTACGTCATGCTGTAGATTTAGCTTACTGAAGCACCCTCTGCTTAATTGACCCACTTTCTTATTTATGGACCGATTTTCTTCAAAATTTGCATATACCTTAATGTTCGAATAGTGATTTGAAGCTAAATACAAAATTTGTGTAGTGCGCATGCGCATTGCTAACTTTTTTGTTTGTTTTCCGATTTTTACGAAATTTAGTATGTACATGTATAATCAGACTATGAATCTGGGAGAAACATTAAATTTGAGTACTGCGCATGCGCATTATCAACTTTCTTATTTCTTATGCACCTTTTTTCAAAATTGATATGTGTATGTATAATCAGATTCGAAATATTATGGACATATTGAGTTTGTGTAGTGCGCATGCGCGTCGCCAACTTTCTTATTTCTTAACCGAATTTCATGAAACGTAGTATGCGTATGTATATTTCGATTCAAAATATCAGGGAGATATAGAATTTGTGATTTGCGCATGCGCAATGCCAACTTTTTTTATTTCTGAACCGAATTCATTCAAATTTGACATGCAAGTGCATAATGAGATTAGAAATATCATGGAGATAACGAGTTTGTGTTGTGCGCATGCGCATCACTAACTTTCTTATTTCTGAACAGAATTTCTTCAAAATTTTAACGAAACTTGACATGTACACGGATAATCGGATTCAAAACTCAGGGGAATTGTTAAATTTAGTTCTGCGCATGCGCAATATCAAATTCCTTATTTCTTATCCAAATTTCATCCAAATCGGTATGTATGTGTATATTTAGATTAGAAATGTAATGGACATTTTGAATTTGTGAAGTGCGCATTTCTTATCCAAATTTCATGAAACTTGGTATGCATATGTATATTCCGAATCGAAATATGATGGAGATATTGAATTTGTGTTTTGCGCATGCGCATTGCTAACTTTCTTATTTCTGAACCAAATTTATTCAAAAGTGGCATGCATGTGTATAATAAGATTCGAAATATTATGGAAATATTACATTTAAGCAGTGCGCATGCGCATTTCCAACTTACTTATTTCTTATCAGAATATCTTCAAAATTAGCATGTTTGTGTAAAATCAGATTTGAAATTTCATGGACTTAAAGAATTTGTGTAGTGAGCATGCGCAGTAACAACTTCCTTATTTCTCAACCGAATTGCATGAAACTTGGTATGTATACGTATAGACTGATTTGAGATTTCATGGGAATAGAGTATTTGTGCTGTGCACATGCGCATTGCCAACTTTATTTTTTCTTGTTGAAATATTTTTAAACTTGATATGTATGTCTATAATCATAGTCTCAATTGCATTACCCTGTTGATCTCACGCATTGAATTATCAGTACAGTACATGCGCAATTGAATATTGCCGCACCGTTCTACCTGTATGTCGTAACCCGCCCTGCACCAGTACTGTTAACTGTACAGTTCTAGTTGCAGGGCGTACTTCGTACGCCCTGCTTTGTTTTCGTATTGATTATTTTTTTTTTTTCGTCCAACCGTGCACCTATTTCTCAGTAATGGAACAATGTACAGAAAAACGGACCTCATGACGTTTTGTGACTTGTGGCTAATTTTAATATGAATGTAAAACGAAATTAATCTGCGCAACATGAAGCGACATGAGCAACAAACATAAAATGGACTCTAGATAAAGTATTTATAGACCGATTTTGCCCGAATTTTCTTCATCGTATTTCTCTTACTAAAGGACAAACAATAGGACTCGAAAATATTCGATTATATGAAATTCGTTCGATACTTTTTCTTGCCGTAATTTATCGAAATATGATATTTTCATTGATTTTCAACGGATCACTTTGAAATTTCTATGAAGTAGAACGCCGGCGGGTGCAAATAATTCTGCACACTCAAATTTTTTACGTCACTTCCGGTTTTAATGATATCACTTCCGGTTACTTCACTTCCGGTAAAACTGAGTTATGATGAAAACAAGGTATGCATAATGTTAGTGTTATTATTACACACTAATATAATCCAAAAAATATTTATCAAAAGTTATAATTTGGCCGCCATATTGGTTTGGGTCATTTTGCGAAAATTCCTATTCTGAATCCATTTGTAATCCGACTTTTACAAATTTGATGTCAAACGAAGCATTCATAGTTTCTCTACAATTGACGGGAAGTCGAATTTCGATTTTCGATTTTGCCTTCTGTATATAACGAAATGTTTTTTTTACAAAGTTTAGAGGCTTGTATCACATGACCTTGACCTTTGATGACCTCCATATTTCACACCATGATACCCTTTGATCTTGACCTTCTGATGACCTTTTGACCTTTGGGGTCAGACCACTTAAACCTATTTTATAGTGCTCTAAAAATGGCTTATTTTGAATATTGCCAGTGCTGTAACGCAAAACCTAATTGGAATAACACCCCAATGTTTGCTGATATTAAGTGTACTCTTTAAAGGGTTTCAAATAATATCAGATTTGGCGATGTCAGAATTCAATTTAACAAAATGTTGCGATATTGTTGAAACTTTGAAGGCTTGTATCTCAAAAACTTGACCTCAGATCAAGTTGATATTTCCAGATCTTAAAACTATTTATGAGGGCTTTAACATGATGTATTCATTTTTCATGTCCGACACATGCTTTCTGTTTTATAGGTGTGACTCAAAGGTGATTTTGCACCTGTAAACCGTTTTTACGAGGGCCCTAATTTAGATATAGCAATACTTTTTGCAGATTCGTAATGCTCAGATCCCGAGGTTTCCAAAAATATGCAACAGTTGTATGTTACTTGCATATTAAAAAAATAGCATTCTCCTATATTATACTATTTAGAGAATAATAGGTATGTCGGTTAATTGACTGTAATAAACATGTCACTTTTGATGGAGTCACTAAGTTTGACATGGTCAAGTTAAAGGCTCTCTACCTCGGTTTTTGTTAGATATGTATTATATCCAGTCTACACAGTTTGGGGAGGTCTAGGATGGACTAAACTACGTCACGCTGAAAATTTAACTTACTGAAGCACCCTGTAGCCACGCCCACTGCTTAATTGACCCACTTTCTTATTTATGAACCGATTTTCTTCAAAATTTGCATATACCTTCATGTTAGAATAGTGATTTGAAGGAAATACAAAATTTGTGCGCATGCGCGGTGCTAACTTTTTTGTTTGTTATTCGATTTTTACGAAATTTGGTATGTACATGTATAATCAGATTCGGAATCTAGGGGGAATGTTAAATTTGAGTACTGCGCATGCGCATTATCAACTTTCTTATTTCTTATCCAATTTGTTCAAAATTGACATGTGTGTGTATATTCTTATCCAAATTTCTTCAAAATCGGTATGTATGTGTATAATTTAATTCGAAATATCATGGACATATTGAATTTGTGTAGTGCGCATGCGCGTCGTCAACTTTTTTATTTCTTATCCGAATTTCATGAAATTTAGTATGCATATGTATATTCCGATTCGAAATATCATTGAGATATTGAACTTGTGTTATGCGCATGCGCATTGCTAACTTTCTTATTTCTGAACCAAGTTCATTCAAAATTGGTATGCATGTGCATAATAAGATTAGAAATATCATGGAGATATTGAATTTGTGTTGTGCGCATGCGCATTGCTAAATTTCTTATTTCTGAACAGACTTCATTCACAATTAGCATGTATGTATATAATTAAATTTGAAATTTCATGAACATATTGAATTTGTGTATTGCACATTCGAATTGCCAACTTTTTATTTCTCAACCGAATTGCATGAAATTTGGTATGCATACGTATAAACCAATTCGAGATTTCATGGAAATAGAGAATTTGTGCAGAGTGAATGCGAATCGAAATATTGCCGCACCCTCGTACCTGTATGTCGTAACCCGCCCTGCACCAGTACTGTTAACTGTACAGTTCTAGTTGCAGGGCGTACTTCGTACGCCCTGCTTTGTTTTCGTATTGATTATTGCAGGGCGTACTTCGTACGCCCTGCTTTGTTTTCGTATTGATTGTTCTTTTTTTTTTTCGTCCACGGCAGGGCCTATTTCTCGGAACTGGTACTATGTACAGAAAAAGCGATTTCATGACGTTTTCTAGCCTGTGGCTAATTACAAAATGAATGTAAAATGAAATTTTTCTGAGCAACATTAAGCGACATTAGCAACAAACACAAAATGGGCTGTAGAAAATGTAATTATTAACCGATTTTGCTCGGATTTACTTTATCGTATTTCTTGTATTAATGGGCAAAAAATAGTAGTTGAAAATTTTCGATTATATGAAATTCGCTCGATACTTTTTCTTGCCGTAATTAATCGAAGTATGATTATTTACTTGATTTTTAACGTATCAATTTGAAACTTCTATGATGTAGACCGACAGCAAGAACAAATAATTCTGCACACTTAAAAAATTTACATCACTTCCGGTTTCAATGATATCACTTCCGGTTACATCACTTTCGGTAAAACTGAGTTATGTTAGAAATAAGGTATGCATAATATTAATGTTGTTTTTACAAACATTTGTGATAAAAAAAATATTTACCGGAAGTGATAATTTGACAGCCATATTGATTTTGGTCATTTTGCGAAAATTGCTATTCAGAATCTATTTGTTATCCGACTTTCACAATTTTGATGTTAATCGAAAGATTGAAACTTTGTCTACAACAAATGGGAAGTCGAATTTCGATTTTCTATTTTGCCTTTTTTGTATAACGAAATGTTTTTTTTCCAAAGTTTAGAGGCTTGTATCGCATGACCTTGACCTTGGATGACCTTAATATGACACACAATGATACCATGCGACCTTGACCTTCTGATGACCTATTGACATTCGGGGTCAGATCACTATAACCTAATTTATAGGGCTCCAAACATGGCTTGTTTGGCATATTGCCAGTGCTGTAGCACAAAACTTAACTGGAATAACACCCTAATGTTTCCTGATTTTTAATGTACTCTTTAAAAGGTTTCAAATAATATCAGATTTGGCGATGTCAAAATTCAATTTAAGAAAATGTTGCGATTTTGATCAAACTTTAAAGGCTTCTATCTCCAGAACTTAACCTCAGATGATCTTGATATTTACAGATCTCATAAAGATTTATAAGAGCTTTAACATGATGTATTCATTTTTCATGTCCGACACGTGCTTTCTGTTTTAGAGGTGTGACTCAAAGGTAATTTTGCATCTTTACAGCGTTTTTACGAGGGCCCTAATATAGATAAAGTAATAATTTTTTCGGATCTGTAATGCTGAGATCTTAAGGTTTCCAAAAATATGCAACACTTCTATGTAACTTGCATATTTCTATATCCCATACTTTAACATGGGGCAATAATAGGTATGTCGGTTAATTGACTGTGATAAACAGTGTCACTGTTAATAGAGTCAGTAAGTTTGACATGTTAAAGTTAAAGGGGCTCTACCTCAATTTTTGTTAGATATGAAATATATTCAGTTTACGCATTAAAGGGAGGTCTAGGATGGACTAAACTACGGAATGCTGAAAATTTAACTTACTGAAGCACCCTGTAGGCACGCCCACTGCTTAATTGACCCACATTCTTATTTATGAACCGATTTTCTTCAAAATTTGCATATACCTTCATGTTCGAATAGTGATTTAAAGAAAAATACAAAATATGGGTTGTGCGCATGCGCGATGCTAACTTTTTTGTTTGTTATCCGATTTAAACGAAACTTGGCATGTACACGCCTAATCGGATTCAAAACTTAGTAGAAATGTTAAAATTAGCTCTGAGCATGCGCAATATCAACTTCCTTATTTCTTATCCAAATGTCTTCAAAATCGGTATGTATGTGTATAATTAGATTAGAAATATCATGGACATTTTTAATTTGTGAAGTGCGCATGCGCGTTGCTAACTTTCTTATTTCTTATCCGAATTTCATAAAACTTGGTATGCAAATGTATATTCCTATTCCAAATATGATGGAGATATTGAATTTGTGTTTTACGCATGCGCATTGCTAATTTTCTTATTTCTGAATCAAATTCATTCAAAATTGGCTTGCATGTGTATAATAAAATTCGAAATATCATGGACATATCAAATTTATGTAGTGCGCATGCGCATCGCCAATTTACTTATTTTTTATCAGAATTACTTCAAAATTAGCATGTTTGTGTATAAACAAACTTGAAATTTCATGGACATTATGAATTTGTGTAGTGAGCATGCGCAGTAACAACTTTCTTATTTCTCAACCGAATTGCATGAAACTTGGTATGCATATGTATAGACTAATTCGGGATTTCATGAAAATAGAGCATTTGTACAGAGCACATGCGCATTGCCAACTTTATTTTTTCTTTTTGAAATATTTTTAAACCTGATATGTATGTCTATAATCATAGTCTCATGCATTACCCTGTCGATCTCGCTCATTGAATTATCAGTACAGTGCATGCGCAATCGAATATTGCCGCACCGTCGTAACTGTATGTCGTAACCCGCCCTGCACCAGTACTGTTAACTGTACAGTTCTAGTTTTTTTTTTTTTTTCGTCTACGGCAGGGCCTATTTCTCGGAATTGGTACCATATACAGAAAAACGGATTACATGACGTTTCCTGACTTGTGGCTAATTGCAGTTTAAATGTAAAACGAAATTGATCTGCGCAACATGAAGCGACATGAGCAACAAACATAAAATGGACTGTAGAGAACGTATTTATTAACCGATTTTGCTCGGATTACCGTCATCGTATTTCTTGTAACAAAGGACATATAATATAACTTTAAAATATTCGATTATATCAAATTTGTTCGTCACTTTTTCTTGCCGTAATTAATCGAAATTTGATTTTTTGTTTGATTTTTAACGGATCAAGGTGAAATTTCTATGATGTATACTGTCAGCAATTGCAAATAATTCTGCACAATCAAATTTTTTGCATCACTTCCGGTTTCAATGATATCATGTTTTTTCACTTCCGGTTGTGTGATTTCTGGTCAAACTGATTTATGATAAAAATAAGGTATGCATAATGTTCATGTTTTTATTACAAACTGTTCAGATCAAGAAAATATTTACCGGAAGTTATAATTCAGCCGCAATATTGGTTTTGGTCATTTTGCGAAAATTGCTATTTTGAATCCATTTGTTATCCGACTTTAACAATTTTGATGGTAAACGAAAGATTAAAACTGTCTCTACAACATATGGGAAGCCGATTTTCGATTTTCGATTTTTCCTTTTTTGTATAACTGAATGTTTTTTTCCAAAGTTTAGATGCTTGTATCACATGACCTTGACCTTGGATGACCTTCATATTACTCACAATGATACCTTGCGACCTTGACCTTCTGATGACCTTTTGACCTTTGGGGTCAGATCACTTAAACTTATTTTATAGGGCTCCAAACATGGCTTTTTTAGCATATTGCCAGTGCTGTAGCGCAAAACCTAACTGGAATAACACCCTAATGTTTGTTGATTTTTAATGTACTCTTTAAAAGGTTTCAAATAATATCAGATTTGGCGATGTCAAAATTCAATTTAAGAAAATGTTGCGATTTTGATCAAACTTTAAAGGCTTCTATCTCGAGAACTTGACCTTAGATCATCTTGATATTTACAGATCTTATAACTATTTATGAGAGCTTTAACATGATGTATTCATTTTTCATGTCCGACACGTGCTTTCTGTTTTAGAGGTGTGACTCAACGATGATTTTGCATCTTTAAAGCGTTTTTACGACGGCCCTAATTTAGATAGAGCAATGCTTTTTGCGGATCCGTAATGCTGCGATCCTGAGGTTTCCAAAAATATGCAACACTTCTATGTTACTTGCATATTTGACTATCCTATACTTTAACATAGGGCAATACTCGGTTAATTGACTGTTTATAAAATGTCACAATTGATAAATGTCTTAAGTTGACATGTTAAAGTTAAAGGGGCTCTACCTCGATTATTGATAGATATGTAGTAAATCCAGTTTAAGCATTAAAAGGTGGTCTGGGGTGGACTAAACTACGTCATGCTGTAGATTTAGCTTACTGAAGCACCCTCTGCTTAATTGACCCACTTTCTTATTTATGGACCGATTTTCTTCAAAATTTGCATATACCTTAATGTTCGAATAGTGATTTGAAGCTAAATACAAAATTTGTGTAGTGCGCATGCGCATTGCTAACTTTTTTGTTTGTTTTCCGATTTTTACGAAATTTAGTATGTACATGTATAATCAGACTATGAATCTGGGAGAAACATTAAATTTGAGTACTGCGCATGCGCATTATCAACTTTCTTATTTCTTATGCACCTTTTTTCAAAATTGATATGTGTATGTATAATCAGATTCGAAATATTATGGACATATTGAGTTTGTGTAGTGCGCATGCGCGTCGCCAACTTTCTTATTTCTTAACCGAATTTCATGAAACGTAGTATGCGTATGTATATTTCGATTCAAAATATCAGGGAGATATAGAATTTGTGATTTGCGCATGCGCAATGCCAACTTTTTTTATTTCTGAACCGAATTCATTCAAATTTGACATGCAAGTGCATAATGAGATTAGAAATATCATGGAGATAACGAGTTTGTGTTGTGCGCATGCGCATCACTAACTTTCTTATTTCTGAACAGAATTTCTTCAAAATTAGCATGTATGTGTATAATCAGATTTGAAAGTTCATGGACATAATGAATTTGTGTAGTGAGCATGCGCAGTAACAACTTTCTTATTTCTCAACCGAATTGCATGAAACTTGGTATGCATACGTATAGACTGATTTGGGATTTCATGGAAATAGAGCATTTGTGCAGTGCACATGCGCATTGCCAATTCATTTTTTCTTGTTGAAATATTTTTAAACTTGATATGTATGTCTTTAATCATAGTCTCAATTGCATTACCCTGTTGATCACGCGCATTGAATTATCAGTACAGTGCATGCGCAATCGAATATTGCCGCACCGTCGTACCTTTGTGTCGTAACCCGCCCTGCACCAGTACTGTTAACTGTACAGTTCTAGTTGCAGGGCGTACTTCGTACGCCCTGCTTTGTTTTCGTATTGATTATTTTATTTTTTTCGTCCAACCGTGCACCTATTTCTCAGCAATGGAACAATGTACAGAAAAACGGACCTCATGACGTTTTGTGACTTGTGGCTAATTTTAATATGAATGTAAAACGAAATTAATCTGCGCAACATGAAGCGACATGAGCAACAAACATAAAATGGACTCTAGATAAAGTATTTATGGACCGATTTTGCCCGAATTTTCTTCATCGTATTCCTCTTGCTAAAGGACACACAATAGGACTTGAAAATATTCGATTATATGAAATTCGTTCGATACTTTTTCTTGCCGTAATTTATCGAAATATGATATTTTCATTGATTTTCAACGGATCACTTTGAAATTTCTATGATGTAGAACGCCGGCGGGTGCAAATAATTCTGCACACTCAAATTTTTTACGTCACTTCCGGTTTTGATGATATCACTTCCGGTTGCTTCACTTCCGGTAAAACTGAGTTATGATGAAAACAAGGTATGCATAATGTTAGTGTTATTATTACACACTAATATAATCCCAAAAATATTGACCAGAAGTTATAATTTGGCCGCCATATTGGTTTGGGTCATTTTGCAAAAATTCCTATTCTGAATCCATTTGTAATCCGACTTTTACAAATTTGATGTCAAACGAAGCATTCATAGTTTCCCTACAATTGACGGGAAGCCGAATTTCGATTTTCGATTTTGCCTTCTGTATATAACGAAATGTTTTTTTACAAAGTTTAGAAGCTTGTATCACATGACCTTGACCTTTGATGACCTCCATATTTCACACCATTATACCCTTTGATCTTGACCTTCTGATGACCTTTTGACCTTTGGGTTCAGACCACTTAAACCTATTTTATAGTGCTCTAAACATGGCTTATTTTGCATGTTGCCAGTGTTATAGCGCAAAACCTAATTGGAATAACACCCAAATGTTTGCTGATCTTTAATGTACTCTTCAAAGGGATTCAAATAATATCAGATTTGGCGATGTCAGAATTCAATTTAACAAAATGTTGCAATTTTGTTGAAACTTTGAAGGCTTCTATCTCAAAAACTTTACCTCAGATCAAGTTGATATTTACAGATCTTATAACTATTTATGAGGGCTTTATCGTGATGTATTCATTTGTTATGTCCGACACGTGCTTTCTGTTTTAGGGGTGTGACTCAAAGGTGATTTTGCATCTTTAAAGCGTTTTTACGAGGGCCCTAATTTAGATGTAGCAATATTTTTTTCGGATCTGTAATGCTGAGATCCTGGGCTTTCCAAAAATATACAACATGTCTATGCTACTTGCATATTTAAAAAAAAATAGCATTCTGTTATAGTATTATTATATAGAACAATATGTATTTCGGTTAATTGACTGTTTATAAACAATGTCAGTATTAATAGTCAGTAAGTTTGACATGTTAAAGTTAAAGGGGCTCTACCTCGATTTTTGTTAGATATGAATTATATTCAGTTTACACATTAAAGGGAGGTCTAGGATGGACTAAACTACGGCATGCTGAAAATTTAACTTACTGAAGCACCCTGTAGCCACGCTCACTGCTTTATTGACCCACTTTCTTATTTATGATCCGATTTTCTTCAAACTTAATATATACCTCCATGTTGGAATAGTAATTTAAAGGAAATGTAAAATTTGTGTTGTGCGCATGCGCAATGCTAACTTTTTTGTTTGTTATCCGATTTTTACGAAATTTGGTATGTTCATGTATAAATAGATTCGGAATCTAGAGGAAATGTTAAATTTGAGTACTGCGCATGCGCATTATTAACTTTCATATTTCTTATCCAATTTGTTTCAAAATTGACATGTGTGCGTATGATCAGATTTGAAATATCATTGACATATTGAATTTGTGTAGTGCGCATGCGCGACACCAACTTTCTTATATCTTATCCGAATTTCATGAAACTTAGTATGCACATGTATATTCCGATTCGAAATATCATGGACATATTGAATTTGTGTTTTGCGCATGCGCATTGCTAACTTTCTTTTTTCTGAACCGAATTTATTCAAAATTGGCATGTATGTGTAAAATAAGATTAGAAATATCATTGAGATATTGAATTTGTGCTGTGCGCATGCACATCGCTTATTTTCTTATTTCTGAACATAATTCATTCAAAATTGGCATGCATGTCTATAATTAGATTCGAAATTTCATGAACATATTGAATTTGTGTATTTCGCATGCGCACTAACAACTTTTCTGTTTCTCAACCAAATTGTATGAAACGTGGTATGAATACTTATAAACCAAATCTCTATTTCATAGGAATTTGTGATGTGCACATATGCATTGCCAACTTTTTATTTCTCAACAGAATTGCGTGAAATTTGGTATGCATACGTATAAACCAATTCGGGATTTCATGGAAATAAAGAATTTGTGCAAAGTGAATGCGAATCGAAATATTGCCGCACCGCCGTACCTGTATGTCGTAACCCGCCCTGCACCAGTACTGTTAACTGTACAGTTCTAGTTGCAGGGCGTACTTCGTACGCCCTGCTTTGTTTTCGTTGTGATTATTTTTTTTTTTTTTTTTCGTCTACGGCCCGGCCTATTTCTCGGAAATGGTATTATGTACGGAAAAAATGATTCCATGACGTTTTCTCACTTGAGGTGAATTACAGTATAAAAGTAAAACGAAATTGATATGCGCAACATGAAGCGACATGAGCAACAAACATAAAATGGGCTCTAGAGACCGTATTTATCAGCCGATTTTGCTCAAATTACTTTCATCGTATTTCTTGTAACAAAGGACACATAATAGAACTTTAAAATTTTCGATTACATGAAAATCGTTCGTCACTTTTTCTTGCCGTAATTAATCGAAGTATGATTTTTTGTTTGATTTTTAACGGATCAATATGAAACTTCTATGATGTAGACCTATGGCAAGTGCAAATAAATCCCCACACTCAACATTTTTGCATCACTTCCGGTTTTGATGATATCACTTCCGGTTACATCACTTCCGGCAAAACTTATTTATGATAAAATTAGGATATACATAATCTTAATGTTATTATTACAAACTGTTATGACCCAAAAAATATTTGCCGGAAGTTATAGTTTGGCCGCCATTTTGGTTAGAGTCATTTTTCCAAAATTTTTATTCAGAATAATTTTGTAACTAGACATTCATGATTTTGATGTCAATCGGAGCATTAAAGATTTTTGGACAGTTCCTTGGGAACCGAATTTCGATTTTTCGATTTTAACTTCTTTGTATAACGGAATGTTTTTTTCCAAAGTTTAGATGCTTGTATCACATGACCTTGACCTTGGATGACCTTAATATGACACACAATGATACCTTGGGACCTTGACCTTCTGATGACCTTTTGACCTTTGGGGTCAAACCACTTAAACTTATTTTATAGGGCTCCAAACATGGCTTTTTTAGCATATTGCCAGGGCTGTAGCACAAAACCTAACTGGAATAACAGCCTAATGTTTGCTGATTTTTAATGTACTCTTTAAAAGGTTTCAAATAATATCAGACTTGGCGATGTCAAAATTCAATTTAAGAAAATGTTGCGATTTTGATCAAACTTTAAAGGCTTCTATCTCGAGAACTTGACCTCAGATGATCTTGATATTTACAGATCTCATAAAGATTTATGAGAGCTTTAACATGATGTATTCATTTTTCATGTCCGACACGTGCTTTTTGTTTTAGAGGTGTGACTCAAAGGTGATTTTGCATCTTTAAAGCGTTTTTACGAGGGCCCTAATATAGATAAGGCAATATTTTTTTCGGATCCGTAATGCTGAGTTCCTCAGGTTTCCAAAAATATGCAACACTTCTATGTAACTTACATATTTCCATATCCCATACTTTAACCTGGGGCAATAATAGGTATGTCAGTTAATTGACTGTTTAAACAGTGTCACTATTAATAGAGTCAGTAAGTTTGACATGTTAAAGTTAAAGGGGCTCTTCCTCGATTTTTGTTAGATATTAATTATATTCAATTTACGCATTAAAGTGAGGCCTAGGATGGAATAAACTACGGCATGCTGAAAATTTAACTTACTGAAGCACCCTGTAGGCACGCCCACTGCTTAATTGACCCACTTTCTTATTTATAAACCGATTTATTTCAAAATTTGCACATACCTTTATGTTCGAATAGTGATTTAAAGAAGAATACAAAATTTGTGATGTGCGCATGCGCAATGCTAACTTTTTTGTTTGTTATCCGATTTTTACGAAATTTGGTATGTACATGTATAATCGGATTCAAAACTTAGGGGAAATGTTAAATTTAGTTCTGCGCATGCGCAATATCAACTTCCTTATTTCTTATCCAAATTACTTCAAAATCGGTATGTATGTGTATAATTGGATTAGAAATATAATGGAAATTTTGAATTTGTGAAGTGCGCATGCGCGTCAGCAACTTTCTTATTTCTTATCCGAATTTCATGAAACTTGGTATGCATAAGTATATTCCGATTCGAAATATGATGGAGATATTGAATTTGTGTTTTGCGCATGCGCATTGCTAACTTTCTTATTTCTGAACCAAATTCATTCAAAATTGACATGCATGTGTATAATAAGATTCGAAATATCATGGTGATATCAAATTCATGTAGTGCGCATGCGCATCGCCAACTTACTTATTTCTTATCAGAATTTCTTCAAAATTAGCATGTATGTGTATAATCAGATTTGAAAGTTCATGGACATAATGAATTTGTGTAGTGAGCATGCGCAGTAACAACTTTCTTATTTCTCAACCGAATTGCATGAAACTTGGTATGCATACGTATAGACGGATTTGGGATTTCATGGAAATAGAGCATTTGTGCAGTGCACATGCGCATTGCCAACTTATTTTTTCTTGTTGAAATATTTTTAAACGTCTATAATCATAGTCTCAATTGCATTACCCCGTTGATCTCGCGCATTGAATTGTCAGTACAGTGCATGCGCAATCGAATATTGCCGCACCGTCGTAACTGTATGTCGTAACCCGCCCTGCACCAGTACTGTTAACTGTACAGTTCTAGTTTTTTTTTTTTTTTCGTCTACGGCCCGGCCTATTTCTCGGAAATGGTATTATGTATGGAAAAAATGATTCCGTGACGTTTTCTCACTTGAGGTGAATTACAGTATAAAAGTAAAACGAAATTGATATGCGCAACATGAAGCGACACGAGCAACAAACATAAAATGGGCTCTAGAGACCGTATTTATCAGCCGATTTTGCTCAAATTACTTTCATCGTATTTCTTGTAACAAAGGACACATAATAGAACTTTTAAATTTTCGATTGCATGAAAATCGTTCGTCACTTTTTCTTGCCGTAATTAATCGAAGTATGATTTTTTGTTTGATTTTTAACGGATCAATATGAAACTTCTATGATGTAGACCTATGGCAAGTGCAAATAAATCCCCACACTCAAAATGTTTACATCACTTCCGGTTTTGAAGATATCACTTCCGGTTACATCACTTCCGGCAAAACTTATTTATGATAAAATTAGGATATACATAATCTTAATGTTATTATTACAAACTGTTATGACCCAAAAAATATTTGCCGGAAGTTATAGTTTGGCCGCCATTTTGGTTAGAGTCATTTTTCCAAAATTTTTATTCAGAATAATTTTGTAACTAGACATTCATGATTTTGATGTCAATCGGAGCATTAAAAATTTTGGGACAGTTCCTTGGGAACCGAATTTCGATTTTTCGATTTTAACTTCTTTGTATAACGGAATGTTTTTTTTCCAAAGTTTAGATGCTTGTATCACATGACCTTGACCTTGGACGACCTTAATATGACACACAATGATACCTTGGGACCTTGACCTTCTGATGACCTTTTGACCTTTGGGGTCAGACCACTTAAACTTATTTTATAGGGCTCCAAACATGGCTTTTTTAGCATATTGCCAGGGCTGTAGCACAAAACCTAACTGGAATAACACCCTAATGTTTGCTGATTTTTAATGTACTCTTTAAAAGGTTTCAAATAATATCAGACTTGGCGATGTCAAAATTCAATTTAAGAAAATGTTGCGATTTTGATCAAACTTTAAAGGCTTCTATCTCGAGAACTTGACCTCAGATGATCTTGATATTTACAGATCTCATAAAGATTTACGAGAGCTTTAACATGATGTATTCATTTTTCATGTCCGACACGTGCTTTCTGTTTTAGAGGTGTGACTCAAAGGTGATTTTGCATCTTTAAAGCGTTTTTACGAGGGCCCTAATATAGATAGTGCAATATTATATCCGTAATGCTGAGTTCCTCAGGTTTCCAAAAATATGCAACACTTATATGTAACTTGCATATTTCCATATCCCATACTTTAACCTGGGGCAATAATAGGTATGTCAGTTAATTGACTGCATAAACACTGTCACGATTAATAGAGTCAGTAAGTTTGACATGTTAAAGTTAAAGGGGCTCTACCTCGATTTTTGTTAGATATGAATTATATTCAGTTTACGCATTAAAGGGAGGCCTAGGATGGACTAAACTACGGCATGCTGAAAATTTAACTTACTGAAGCACCCTGTAGGCACGCCCACTGCTTAATTGACCCACTTTCTTATTTATGAACCGATTTTCTTCAAAATTTGCACATACCTGTATGTTCGAATAGTGATTTAAAGAAGAGTACAAAATTTGTGATGTGCGCATGCGCAATGCTAACTTTTTTGTTTGTTATCCGAGTTTTACGAAATTTGTTATGTACATGTATAATCGGATTCAAAACTTAGGGGAAATGTTAAATTTAGTTCTGCGCATGCGCAATATCAACTTCCTTATTTCTTATCCAAATTTCTTCAAAATCGGTATGTATGTGTATAATTAGATTAGAAATATAATGGAAATTTTGAATTTGTGAAGTGCGCATGCGCGTCGCCAACTTTCTTATTTCTTATCCGAATTTCATGAAACTTGGTATGCATAAGTATATTCCGATTCGAAATATGATGGAGATATTGAATTTGTGTTTTGCGCATGCACATTGCTAACTTTCTTATTTCTGAACCAAATTAATTTTAAATTGACATGCATGTGTATAATAAGATTTGAAATATCATGGACATATCAAATTTATGTAGTGCGCATGCGTATCGCCAACTTACTTATTTCTTATCAGAATTTCTTCAAAATTAGCGTGTATATGTATAATCAGATTTGAAAGTTCATGGACATAATGAATTTGTGTAGTGAGCATGCGCAGTAACAACTTTCTTATTTCTCAACCGAATTGCATGAAACTTGGTATGCATACGTATAGACTGATTTGGGATTTCATGGAAATAGAGCATTTGTGCAGTGCACATGCGCATTGCCAACTTATTTTTTCTTGTTGAAATATTTTTAAACGTGGTATGTATGTCTAATTATAATCATAGTCTCAATTGCATTACCCTGTTGATCTCGCGCATTGAATTGTCAGTACAGTGCATGCGCAATCGAATATTGCCGCACCGTCGTAACTGTATGTCGTAACCCGCCCTGCACCAGTACTGTTAACTGTACAGTTCTAGTTGCAGGGCGTACTTCGTACGCCCTGCTTTGTTTTCGTATTGATTGCAGGGCGTACTTCGTACGCCCTGCTTTGTTTTCGTATTGATTATTTTTTTTTTGCAGGGCGTACTTCGTACGCCCTGCTTTGTTTTCGTATTGATTATTTTTTTTTTTTTTTTTTTTCGTCCCCGGCCCGGCCTATTTCTCGGAAATGGTAAAATGTAGGAAAAAACGGATTTCATGACGTTTTCTAACTCGTGGCTAATCAACTGTTAAATGTAAAACAAAATTGATATGAGCAACATGAAGCGACATGAGCAACAAACATAAAATGAACTGTAGAGAACGTATTTATCATCCGATTTTGGTCAAATTACCTTCATCGTATTCCTTGTAATAAAGGACAAACAATGGAACTTGAAAAAATTCGATTATATGAAAATCGTTCGTCACTTTTTCATGCCGTAATTAATCGAAGTATGATTTTTTGTTTGATTTTTAACGGATCAATATGAAACTTATATGATGTAAACCTATGGCAAGTGCAAAAAATTATTCACACTCAAAATTTTTGCATCACTTCCGGTTTCAATGATATCACTTCCGGTTACATCGCTTCCGGTAAAACTGAGTTATGTTAGAAATAAGGTATACATAATATTAATGTTGTTTTTACAAACATTTGTGATCAAAAAAATATTTACCGGAAGTGATAATTTGACAGCCATATTGATTTTGGTCATTTTGCCAAAATTGCTATTCAGAATCTATTTGTTATCCGACTTTCACAATTTTGATGTTAATCGAAAGATTGAAACTTTGTCTACAACAAATGGGAACCCGAATTTCGATTTTCGATTTTGCCTTTTTTGTATAACGGAATGTTTTTTTCCAAAGTTTAGAGGCCTGTATCACATGACCTTGACCTTGAATGACCTTCATATTGCACATAATGATACCTTGTGATCTTGACCTCCTGATGACCTTGTGACCTTTAAGGTCAGACATCTTAAACCTATTTTATAGGGCTCCAAACATGGCTTTTTTTGCATATTGCCAGTGCTGTAACTTAAAACCTAACTGGAATAACACCCCAATGTTTGCTGATTTTTAATGTACTCTTTAAAGGGTTTCAATTTATATAAGATTTGGCGACGTCAGAATTCAATTTAACAAAATGTTGCGATTTTGTTGAAATTTTGAAGGCTCCTATCTCAAGAACTTGACCTCAGATCAAGTTGATATTTACAGATCTTATAACTATTTAAGAGGGCTTTCGCGTGATGTATTCATTTTTCATGTCCGACACGTGCTTTCTGTTTTAGAGGTGTGACTCAAAGGTGATTTTGCATCTTTAAAGCGTTTTTACGAGGGCCCCAAGATAGATAAAGCAATATTTTTTTCGGATCCGTAATGCTGAGTTCCTCAGGTTTCCAAAAATATGCAAAACTTCTATGTAACTTGCATATTTCCATATCCCATACTTTAACCTGGGGCAATAATAGGTATGTCGGTTAATTGACTGTATAAACAGTGTCACTATTATTAGTGTCAGTAAGTTTGACATGTAAAGTTAAAGGGGCCTTACCTTGATTTTTGTTAGATATGAATTATATTCAATTTACGCATTAAAGGGAGGTCTAAGATGGACTAAACTAAGTCATGCTGAAAATTTAACTTACTGAAGCACCCTGTAGGCACCCACTGCTTAATTGACCCACTTTCTTATTTATGAACCAATTTCCTTCAAAATTTGCATATACCTTCATGTTCGAATAATGATTTAAAGACAAATACAAAATATGAGTTGTGCGCATGCGCGATGCTAACTGTTTTGTTTGTTATCCGATTTTAACGAAACTTGGCATGTACACGCATAATCGGATTCAAAACTTAGGAGAAATGTTAAATTTAGTTCTGCGCATGCGCAATATCAACTTCCTTATTTCTTATCTAAATTTCATCAAAATCGGTATGTATGTGTATTATTATATTAGAAATATCATGGACATTTTGAATTTGTGAAGTGCGCATGCGCGTCGCTAACTTTCCTATTTCTTATCCGAATTTCATGAAACTTGGTATGTATATGTATATTCCGATTCGAAATATAGTTGAGATATTGAATTTGTGTTTTGCGCATGCGCATTGCTAACTTTCTTATTTCTGAACCAAATTCATTCAAAATTGGCATGCATGTCTATATTAAGATTCTAAATATCATGGAAATATCAAATTTATGTAGTGCGCATGCGCATCACCAACTTACTTATTTCTTATCGGAATTTAAACTTGATATGTATGTCTATAATCATAGTATCAATTGCATTACCCTGTTGATCTGGAGCATTGAATTATCAGTAGAGTGAATGCACAATCGAATATTGCCGCACCGTCGTAACTGTATGTCGTAACCCGCCCTGCACCAGTACTGTTAACTGTACAGTTCTAGTTGCAGGGCGTACTTCGTACGCCCTGCTTTGTTTTCGTATTGATTGTTCTTTTTTTTTTTCGTCCACGGCAGGGCCTATTTCTCGGAACTGGTACTATGTACAGAAAAAGCGATTTCATGACGTTTTCTAACCTGTGGCTAATTACAAAATGAATGTAAAACGAAATTTTTCTGAGCAACATTAAGCGACATTAGCAACAAACATAAAATGGGCTGTAGAAAATGTATTTATTAACCGATTTTACTCGGATTTACTTTATCGTATTTCTTGTATTAATGGGCAAAAAGTAGTAGTTGAAAATTTTCGATTATAGGAAATTCGCTCGATACTTTTTCTTGCCGTAATTAATCGAAGTATGATTATTTACTTGATTTTTAACGTATCAATTTGAAACTTCTATGATGTAGACCGCAAGCAAGAACAAATAATTCTGCACAGTCAAAAAATGTACATCACTTCTGGTTTCAATGTTATCACTTCCGGTTACATCACTTTCGGTAAAACTGAGTTATGTTAGAAATAAGGTATGCATAATATTAATGTTGTTTTTACAAACATTTGTAATCAAAAAAATATTTACCGGAAGTGATAATTTGGCAGCCATATTGATTTTGGTCATTTTGCCAAAATTGCTATTCAGAATCTATTTGTTATCTGACTTTCACAATTTTGATGTTAATCGAAAGATTGAAACTTTATCTACAACAAATGGGAAGCCGAATTTCGATTTTCGATTTTGACTTTTTTGTATAACGAAATGTTTTTTTCCAAAGTTTAGAGGCTTGTATCACATGACCTTGACCTTGGATGACCTTCATATTGCACATAATGATACCTTGTGACCTTGACCTTCTGGTGACCTTTTGACCTTTGGGATCAGACAATTATAACCTATTTTACAGGGCCCCTAACATGGCTTTTTTAGCATATTGCCAGTGCTGTAGCGCAAAACCTAACTGGAATAACACCCTAATGTTTGCTGATTTTTAATGTACTCTTTAAAAGGTTTCAAATAATATTAGATTTGGCGATGTCAAAATTTAATTTAAGAAAATGTTGCGATTTTGATCAAACCTTAAAGGCTTCTATCTCGAGAACTTGACCTCAGATGATCTAGATATTTACAGATCTTATACAGATTTATGAGAGCTTTAACATGATGTATTCATTTTTCATGTCCGACACGTGCTTTCTGTTTTAGAAGTGTGATTCAAAGGTGATTTTGCATCTTTTAAGCGTTTTTACGAGGGCCCTAATATAGATAAAGCAATAATTTCTTCGGATCCGTAATGCTGAGTTCCTCAGATTTCCAAAAATATGCAACACTTCTATGTAACTTGCATATTTCCATATCCCATACCTTAACATGGGGCAATGATAGGTATGTCGGTTAATTGACTGTATATAAACAATGTCACTATTAATAGAGTCAGTAAGTTTGACATGTTAAAGTTAAAGGGACTCTACCTCGATTTTTTTTAGATATGAATTATATTCAGTTTACGCAATAAAGGGAGGTCTAGGATGGACTAAACTACGGCATGCTGAAAATTTAACTTACTGAAGCACCCTGTAGGGTTAATTGACCCACTTTCTTGTTTATGAACCGATTTTCTTCAAAATTTGCATATACCTTCATGATCAAATAGTGATTTAAAGGAAAATACAAAATATGGGTTGTGCGCATGCGCGATGCTAACTTTTTTGTTTATTGTCCGATTTTAACGAAACTTGGCATGTACACGCATAATCGGATTCAAAACTCAGGGGAATTGTTAAATTTAGTTCTGCGCATGCGCAATATCAAATTCTTTATTTCTTATCCAAATTTCATCAAAATCCGTATGTATGTGTATATTTGAATTAGAAATATGATGGACATTTTGAATTTGTGAAGTGCGCATGCGCGTAGCTAACTTTCTTATTTCTTATCCAAATTTCATGAAACTTGGTATGCATATGTATATTCCGAATCGAAATATGATGGAGATATTGAATTTGTAATTTGCGCATGCGCATTGCTAACTTTCTTATTTCTGAACCAAATTCATTCAAAATTGGCATGCATGTGTATAATAAGATTCGAAATATTATGGAAATATCAAATTTATGTAGTGCGCATGCGCATTGCCAACTTACTTATTTCTTATCAGAATATCTTCAAAATTAGCATGTTTGTGTAAAATCAGATTTGAAATTTCATGGACATAATGAATTTGTGTAGTGAGCATGCGCAGTAACAACTTCCTTATTTCTCAACCGAATTGCATAAAATTTGGTATGCATACGTATAGACTGATTTAGGATTTGATGGGAATGGAGCATTTGTGCAGTGCACATGCGTATTGCCTACTTTATTTTTTCTTTTTGAAATATTTTTCAACTTGATATGTATGTCTATAATTATAGTCTCAATTGCACTACCCTGTTGATCTCACGCATTGAATTATCAGTACAGTACATGCGCAACAAACATAAAATGGGCTGTAGAAAATGTATTTATTAACCGATTTTACTCGGATTTACTTTATCGTATTTCTTGTATTAATGGGCAAAAAGTAGTAGTTGAAAATTTTCGATTATAGGAAATTCGCTCGATACTTTTTCTTGCCGTAATTAATCGAAGTATGATTATTTACTTGATTTTTAACGTATCAATTTGAAACTTCTATGATGTAGACCGCAAGCAAGAACAAATATTTCTGCACAGTCAAAAAATGTACATCACTTCCGGTTTCAATGTTATCACTTCCGGTTACATCACTTTCGGTAAAACTGAGTTATGTTAGAAATAAGGTATGCATAATATTAATGTTGTTTTTACAAACATTTGTAATCAAAAAAATATTTACCGGAAGTGATAATTTGGCAGCCATATTGATTTTGGTCATTTTGCCAAAATTGCTATTCAGAATCTATTTGTTATCTGACTTTCACAATTTTGATGTTAATCGAAAGATTGAAACTTTATCTACAACAAATGGGAAGCCGAATTTCGATTTTCGATTTTGACTTTTTTGTATAACGAAATGTTTTTTTCCAAAGTTTAGAGGCTTGTATCACATGACCTTGACCTTGGATGACCTTCATATTGCACATAATGATACCTTGTGACCTTGACCTTCTGGTGACCTTTTGACCTTTGGGATCAGACAATTATAACCTATTTTACAGGGCCCCTAACATGGCTTTTTTAGCATATTGCCAGTGCTGTAGCGCAAAACCTAACTGGAATAACACCCTAATGTTTGCTGATTTTTAATGTACTCTTTAAAAGGTTTCAAATAATATTAGATTTGGCGATGTCAAAATTTAATTTAAGAAAATGTTGCGATTTTGATCAAACCTTAAAGGCTTCTATCTCGAGAACTTGACCTCAGATGATCTTGATATTTACAGATCTTATACAGATTTATGAGAGCTTTAACATGATGTATTCATTTTTCATGTCCGACACGTGCTTTCTGTTTTAGAAGTGTGATTCAAAGGTGATTTTGCATCTTTTAAGCGTTTTTACGAGGGCCCTAATATAGATAAAGCAATAATTTCTTCGGATCCGTAATGCTGAGTTCCTCAGATTTCCAAAAATATGCAACACTTCTATGTAACTTGCATATTTCCATATCCCATACCTTAACATGGGGCAATGATAGGTATGTCGGTTAATTGACTGTATATAAACAATGTCACTATTAATAGAGTCAGTAAGTTTGACATGTTAAAGTTAAAGGGACTCTACCTCGATTTTTTTTAGATATGAATTACATTCAGTTTACGCAATAAAGGGAGGTCTAGGATGGACTAAACTACGGCATGCTGAAAATTTAACTTACTGAAGCACCCTGTAGGGTTAATTGACCCACTTTCTTGTTTATGAACCGATTTTCTTCAAAATTTGCATATACCTTCATGATCAAATAGTGATTTAAAGGAAAATACAAAATATGGGTTGTGCGCATGCGCGATGCTAACTTTTTTGTTTATTGTCCGATTTTAACGAAACTTGGCATGTACACGCATAATCGGATTCAAAACTCAGGGGAATTGTTAAATTTAGTTCTGCGCATGCGCAATATCAAATTCTTTATTTCTTATCCAAATTTCATCAAAATCCGTATGTATGTGTATATTTGAATTAGAAATATGATGGACATTTTGAATTTGTGAAGTGCGCATGCGCGTAGCTAACTTTCTTATTTCTTATCCAAATTTCATGAAACTTGGTATGCATATGTATATTCCGAATCGAAATATGATGGAGATATTGAATTTGTAATTTGCGCATGCGCATTGCTAACTTTCTTATTTCTGAACCAAATTCATTCAAAATTGGCATGCATGTGTATAATAAGATTCGAAATATTATGGAAATATCAAATTTATGTAGTGCGCATGCGCATTGCCAACTTACTTATTTCTTATCAGAATATCTTCAAAATTAGCATGTTTGTGTAAAATCAGATTTGAAATTTCATGGACATAATGAATTTGTGTAGTGAGCATGCGCAGTAACAACTTCCTTATTTCTCAACCGAATTGCATAAAATTTGGTATGCATACGTATAGACTGATTTAGGATTTGATGGGAATGGAGCATTTGTGCAGTGCACATGCGTATTGCCTACTTTATTTTTTCTTTTTGAAATATTTTTCAACTTGATATGCATGTCTATAATTATAGTCTCAATTGCACTACCCTGTTGATCTCACGCATTGAATTATCAGTACAGTACATGCGCAATCGAATATTGCCGCACCGTACTACCTGTATGTCGTAACCCGCCCTGCACCAGTACTGTTAACTGTACAGTTCTAGTTTTTTTTTTTTTTCGTCCACGGCCCGGCCTATTACTCGGAAATGGTAATATGCATGGAAAAACAGATTTCATGACGTTTTCTAACTCGCTTCCCAAAAACTAGTGAATGTAAAACGAAATTGATCAGAGCAACAGAAAGCGACAAGAGCAACAAACATAAAATGGCCTCTAGAGACCGTATTTATCAACCGATTTTGCTCAAATTACTTTCATCGTATTTCTTGTCACAAAGGACACATAATAGAACTTTAAAATATTCGATTACATGAAAATCGTTCGTCACTTTTTCTTGCCGTAATTAATCGAAGTATGATTTTTTGTTTGATTTTTAACGGATCAATATGAAACTTCTATGATGTAGACCTACGGCAAGTGCAAATAATTCCCCACACTCAAAATTTTTGCATCACTTCCGGTTTTGATGATATCACTTCCGGTTACATCACTTCCGGTAAAACTTATTTATGATAAAATTAGAATATGCATACTCTTAATGTTATTATTACAAACTGTTATGACCAAAAAAATATTTACCGGAAGTTATAGTTTGGCCGCCATATTGGTTAGAGTCATTTTTCCAAAATTTTTATTCAGAATAATTTTGTATCTAGACATTTATGATTTTGATGTCAATCGGAGCATTAAAGATTTTTGGACAGTTTCTTGAGAGCCGAATTTCGATTTTCGATTTTAACTTTTTTGTATAACGTAATGTTTTTTTCCAAAGTTCAGAGGCTTGTATCACATGACCTTGACCTTGGATGACCTTAATATGACACACAATGATACCTTGCGACCTTGACCTTCTGATGACCCTTTGACCTTTTAGGTCAGATAATTATAACCTATTTTATAGGGCTCCAAACATGGCTTTTTTAGCATATTGCCAGTGCTGTAGCGCAAAACTTAACTGGAATAACACCCTAATGTTCGCTGATTTTTAATGTACTCTTTAAAAAGTTTCAAATAATATCAGATTTGGCGATGTCAAAATTCAATTTAAGAAAATGTTGCGATTTTGATCAAACTTTAAAGGCTTCTATCTCGAGAACTTGACATCAGATCGCCTTGATATTTACAGATCTCATAAAGATTTATGCGAGCTTTAACATGATGTATTCATTTTTCATGTCCGACACGTACTTTCTGTTTTAGAGGTGTGACTCAAAGGCGATTTTGCATCTTTAAAGCGTTTTTACGAGGGCCCTAATATAGATAGAGCAATATTTTTTTCGGATCCGTAATGCTGAGTTTCTCAGGTTTCCAAAAATATGCAACACTTCTATGTAACTTGCATATTTCCATATCCCATACTTTAACCTGGGGTAATAATAGGTATGTCAGTTAATTGACTGTATAAACACTGTCACTATTAATAGAGTCAGTAAGTTTGACATGTTAAAGTTAAAGGGGCTCTACCTCGATTTTTTGTTAGATATGAATTATATTCAGTTTACGCATTAAAGGGAGGTCTAGGATGGACTAAACTACGGCATGCTGAAAATTTAACTTACTGAAGCACCCTGTAGGCTCGCCCACTGCTTAATTGACCCACTTTCTTATTTATGAACCGATTTTCTTCAAAATTTGTACATGTATAATCGGATTCAAAACTTAGGGGAAATGTTAAATTTAGTTCTGCGCATGCGCAATATCAACTTCCTTATTTCTTATCCAAATTTCTTCAAAATCGGTATGTATGCGTATAATTAGATTAGAAATATCATGGAAATTTTGAATTTGTGAAGTGCGCATGCGCGTCGCCTACTTACTTATTTCTTATCCGAATTTCATGAAACTTGGTATGCATAAGTATATTCCGATTCGAAATATGATGGAGATATTGAATTTGTGTTTTGCGCATGCGCATTGCTAACTTTCTTATTTCTGAACCAAATTCATTCAAAATTGACATGCATGTGTATAATAAGATTCGAAATATCATGGACATATTAAATTTATGTAGTGCGCATGCGCATCGCCAACTTACTTATTTCTTATCAGAATTTCTTCAAAATTAGCATGTATATGTATAATCAGATTTGAAAGTTCATGGACATAATGAATTTGTGTAGTGAGCATGCGCAGTATCAACTTTCTTATTTCTCAACCGAATTGCATGAAACTTGGTATGCATACGTATAGACTGATTTGGGATTTCATGGAAATAAAGGATTTGTGCAGTGCACATGCGCATTGCCAACTTTTTTTTCTTGTTGAAATATTTTTAAACGTGGTATGTAGGTCTATAATCATAGTCTCAATTGCATTACCCTGTTGATCTCGCGCATTGAATTGTCAGTACAGTGCATGCGCAATCGAATATTGCCGCACCGTCGTAACTGTATGTCGTAACCCGCCCTGCACCAGTACTGTTAACTGTACAGTTCTAGTTGCAGGGCGTACTTCGTACGCCCTGCTTTGTTTTCGTATTGATTATTTTTTTTTTTCGTCCAACCGTGCACCTATTTCTCAGTAATGGAACAATGTACAGAAAAACGGACCTCATGACGTTTTGTGACTTGTGGCTAATTTTAATATGAATGTAAAACGAAATTAATCTGCGCAACATGAAGCGACATGAGCAACAAACATAAAATGTACTCTAGATAAAGTATTTATGGACCGATTTTGCCCGAATTTTCTTCATCGTATTTCTCTTGCTAAAGGACAAACAATAGGACTTGAAAATATTCGATTATATGAAATTCGTTCGATACTTTTTCTTGCCGTAATTTATCGAAATATGATATTTTCATTGATTTTCAACGGATCACTTTGAAATTTCTATGAAGTAGAACGCCGGCGGGTGCAAATAATTCTGCACACTCAAATTTTTTACGTCACTTCCGGTTTTAATGATATCACTTCCGGTTACTTCACTTCCGGTAAAACTGAGTTATGATGAAAACAAGGTATGCATAATGTTAGTGTTATTATTACACACTAATATAATCCAAAAAATATTTATCGAAAGTTATAATTTGGCCGCCATATTGGTTTGGGTCATTTTGCGAAAATTCCTATTCTGAATCCATTTGTAATCCGACTTTTACAAATTTGATGTCAAACGAAGCATTCATAGTTTCTCTACAATTGACGGGAAGTCGAATTTCGATTTTCGATTTTGCCTTCTGTATATAACGAAATGTTTTTTTTGCAAAGTTAAGAGGCTTTTATCACATGACCTTGACCTTTGATGACCTCCATATTTCACACCATGATACCCTTTGATCTTGACCTTCTGATGACCTTTTGACCTTTGGGGTCAGACCACTTAAACCTATTTTATAGTGCTCTAAAAATGGCTTATTTTGAATATTGCCAGTGCTGTAACGCAAAACCTAATTGGAATAACACCCCAATGTTCGCTGATCTTAAGTGTACTCTTTAAAGGGTTTCAAATAATATCAGATTTGGCGATGTCAGAATTCAATTTAACAAAATGTTGCGATTTTGTTGAAACTTTGAAGGCTTGTATCTCAAAAACTTGACCTCAGATCAAGTTGATATTTACAGATCTTAAAACTATTTAAGAGGGCTTTAACATGATGTATTCATTTTTCATGTCCGACACGTGCTTTCTGATTTAGAGGTGTGACTCAAAGGTGATTTTGCACCTGTAAACCGTTTTTACGAGGGCCTTAATTTAGATATAGCAATACTTTTTGCAGATTCGTAATGCTCAGATCCCGAGGTTTCCAAAAATATGCAACGCTTATATGTTACTTGCTTATTAAAAAAATAGCATTCTCCTATTATTATACTATATAGAGAATAATAGGTATGTCGGTTAATTGACTGTAATAAACATGTCACTTTTGATGGAGTCACTGAGTTTGACATGGTCAAGTTAAAGGCTCTCTACCTCGGTTTTTGTTAGATATGTATTATATCCAGTCTACACAGTTTGGGGAGGTCTAGGATGGACTAAACTACGTCATGCTGAAAATTTAACTAACTGAAGCACCCTGTAGCCACACCCACTGCTTAATTGACCCACTTTCTTATTTTTGAACCGATTTTCTTCAAAATTTGCATATACCTTATGTTCGAATAGTAATTTGAAGGAAATACAAAATTTGTGTTGTGCGCATGCGCGGTGCTAACTTTTTTGTTTATTATTCGATTTTTACGAAATTTGGTATGTACATGTATAATCAGATTCGGAATCTAGGGGGAATGTTAAATTTGAGTACTGCGCATGCGCATTATCAACCTTCGTATTTCTTATCCAATTTGTTTCAAAATTGACATGTGTGTGTATAATCAGATTCGAAATATCATGGACATATTGAATTTGTGTAGTGCGCATGCGCGTCGTCAACTTTTTTATTTCTTATCCGAATTTCATGAAATTTAGTATGCATATGTATATTCCGATTCGAAATATCATAGAGATATTGAACTTGTGTTATGCGCATGCGCATTGCTAACTTTCTTATTTCTGAACCGAGTTCATTCAAAATTGGTATGCATGTGCATAATAAGATTAGAAATATCATGGAGATATTGAATTTGTGTTGTGTGCATGCGCACTGCTAACTTTCTTATTTCTGAACAGAATTCATTCACAATTGCATGTATGAATATAATTAGATTCGAAATTTTATGAACATATTGAATTTGTGTATTGCACATTCGAATTGCCAACTTTTTATTTCTCAACCGAATTGCATGAAATTTGGTATGCATACGTATAAACCAATTCGGGATTTCATGGAAATAGAGAATTTGTGCAGAGTGAATGCGAATCGAAATATTGCCGCACCCTCGTATCTGTATGTCGTTACCCGCCCTGCACCAGTACTGTTAACTGTACAGTTCTAGTTGCAGGGCGTACTTCGTACGCCCTGCTTTGTTTTCGTTTTGATTATTTTTTTTTTTTTTTTTTTCGTCCACGGCGCGGCCTATTTCTCAAAAATGGTAACATGTATGGAAAAACAGATTTCATGACGTTTTCTAACCTGTGGCTAATCAACTATTAAATGTAAAACAAAATTGTTCCGCGCAACATGAAGCGACATGAGCAACAAACATAAAATGGACCCTAGAGACCGTATTTATCAACCGATTTTGCTCAAATTACCTTCATCGTATTCCTTGTAACAAAAGACAAATAATGGAACTTGAAAAATTTCGATTATATGCAAATCGTTCGTCACTTTTTCATGCCGTAATTAATCGAAGTATGATTTTTTGTTTGATTTTTAACGGATCAATTTGAAATTTCTATGGTGTATACTGTCCGTAATTGCAAATAATTCTGCACAATCAAATTTTTTGCATCACTTCCGGTTTCAATGATATCATGTTTTTTCATTTCCGGTTGTGTGATTTCTAGTAAAACTGGGTTATGAAAAAAATAAGGTATTCATAATGATCATGCTCTCATAACAAACTGTTCAGATCAAAAAAATATTTACCGGAAGTTATAATTAAGCCGCCATATTGGTTTTGGTCATTTTGCGAAAATTGCTATTTTGAATCTATTTGTTATCCTACTTTCACAATTTTGATGTTAAACCAAAGATTAAAACTTTCTCTACAACTTATGGGAAGCCGATTTTCGATTTTCGATTTTGACTTTTTTGTATAACTGAATGTTTTTTTTCAAAGTTTAGAGGCTTGTATCACATGACCTTGACCTTGGATGACCTTCATATTGCACATAATGTTACCTTGTGACCTTGACCTTCTGATGACCTTTTGACCTTTGGGGTCAGACTACTTAAACCTATTTTATAGGGCTCTAAACATGGCTGTTTTAGCATATTGCCAGTGCTGTAGCGCAAAACCTTACTGGAATAACAACCTAATGTTTGCTGATTTTTATTGTACTCTTTAAGGGGTTTCAAATAATATCAGATTTGGCGATGTCAAAATTCAATTTAAGAAAATGTTGCGATTTTGATCAAACTTTAAAGGTTTCTATCTCGAGAACTTGATCTCAGATCATCTTGATATTTACAGATCTCATAAAGATTTATGAGAGCTTTTACATGATGTATTCATTTTTCATGTCCGACACGTGCTTTCTGTTTTAGAGGTGTGATTTAAAGGTGATTTTGCATCTTTAAAGCGTGTTTGCGAGGGCCCTAAGTTAGATAAAGCAATATTGTTTTCGGATCCGTAATGCTGAGTTCCTCAGGTTTCCAAAAATATGCAACACTTCTATGTAACTTGCACATTTCCATATCCCATACTTTAACATGGGGCAATAATAGGTATGTCGGTTAATTGACTGTTATAAACAGTGTCATTACTAATAGAGTCAGTAAGTTTGACATGTAAAAGTTAAAGGGGCTCTACCTCGATTTTTGTTAGATATGAATTATATTCAATTTACGCATTAAAGGGAGGTCTAGGATGGACTAAACTATGTCATGCTGAAAATTTAACTTACTGAAGCACCCCTGTAGGCACGCCCACTGCTTAATTGACCCACTTTCTTATTTATGAACCGATTTTCTGCAAAATTTGCATATACCTTCATATTCGAATAATGATTTAAAGGAAAATACAAAATATGGGTTGTGCGCATGCGCGATGCTAACTTTTTTGTTTGTTATCCGATTTTAACGAAACTTGGCATGTACACGCATAATCGGATTCAAAATTTAGGGGAAATATTAAATTTAGTTCTGCGCATGCGCAATATCAACTTCCTTATTTCTTATCTAAATTTCATCAAAATCGGTATGTATGTGTATAATTAGATTAGAAATATCATGGACATTTTGAATTTGTGAAGTGCGCATGCGCGTCGCTAACTTTCCTATTTCTTATCCAAATTTCATGAAACTTGGTATTCATATGTATATTCCGATTCGTAATATGATGGAGATATTGAATTTATGTTTTGCGCATGCGCATTGCTAAATTTCTTATTTCTGAACCAAATTCATTCAAAATTGGCATGCATGTGTATAATAAGATTCTAAGTATCATGGAAATATCAAATTTATGTAGTGCACATGCGCATCGCCAACTTACTTATTTCTTATCAGAATTCAAAATTAGCATATTTGTGTATAATCAGTTTTGAAATTTCATGGACATAATGAATTTGTGTAGTGAGCATGCGCAATAACAACTTTCTTATTTCTCAACCGAATTGCACGAAACTTGGTATGCATACGTATAAACTGATTCGGAATTTCATGGAAATAGAGCATTTGTGCAGTGCACATGCGCATTGCCAACTTTCTTTTTTTTTCTTGTTGAAATATTTTTAAACTTGATATGTATGTCTATAATCAATTGCATTACCCTGTTGATCTCGAGCATTGAATTATCAGTGCAGTGAATGCACAATCGAATATTGCCAAACCGTCGTTCCCCTATGTCGTAACCCGCCCTGCACCAGTACTGTTAACTGTACAGTTCTAGTTGCAGGGCGTACTTCGTACGCCCTGCTTTGTTTTCGTTTTGATTGCAGTGCGTTCTAGCGAACGCACTGCTTTGTTTTGCAAATGACTTTTTTTTTTTTTTTTTTTTTTTTTTTTTCACTTTCTGGTCAGAGCGCCCAGCCAAAACTACACATGCCACATATAATCTCTCAAGATTTCCCACGATAACCTACTGCTCGGTATTGTTTAAATGTAAAATGACGCATGCCCAACCAACCGGAAATGAGGTATGAGAACATATGGGTTTTGATGTTTTGGTCATTATCTCCTTTATTTTTCAACCGATTTTGATCGGACTGACTTAGCATATTTCTCTAATCGATTGTCAATGAGACAAAATGTTAACAATATCATTTTGAGAAAAATCTTGCTGACTTTTGGAGCACTTTTTCTTGACCACTTTTTCAACTTTTGCAATTTTATATTGATCAACCTGAAAACTTACATGTTTATAGACATTTTGATTGCGAGCAATTAGCAATTTTCAAAATTTCGATATCACTTCCGGTTTTGACGTCATTCGCTCTCAAAGTTGAAATTTCAACTTCCGGAATTTTGAAGATATTCGAAAAATTCTTTTTGCAATATGTTTGTTATGTAGACTCAAAATTATACAAATCATAAAATTTGACCCGGATGTAACAGATCAGGATCCATCTTGAAATGGTATATTTTCATAAAACGCAAAATGGGGCCTCAGGGTGTTATGGAATTTGCATAATTTTTATGTCTATGTAATCAACAGTCGACTGCGACCAAAACATGGGAAGCCGATTTTTGAATTTCAATTCTGAATTTTTCTGATTTCCGGAAAAAATAAGTCAGTAATTGTCAAAACTTTCAAGGCCAATATTTTGTGACCTTGACCTTTTGTGACTTTGTGACCTGTACAAAAGTTATTGCCCTTGATTAGATGTATCCAATGACATATTTTTTTCAGATGCCCAATGGTTACTTCCGGTTTTATAGCCGTTTGAAAATTGTAATTTTTAACTTTAAACAGCCCTACCACGTGACCTAATTTACATATGTCTTATTTTCTTTCACCGTCGTACTATGCTATGTCTGCTCTTTCCAATAATATACAACACAATATATTTGAATCAAAATTCCGCCTTTTAAAGTTTGAAAAATTTGTGTCAATTTCCATTGAAACTGTGCGTGTTTTTTTCAATTTTTATTTCGATCGTTCTGAAAACTTACAGGTAGATAGACATTTTGATGGCGAACAAAAATATGTTTTCAAAATTTTTGTATCACTTCCGGTTTTGAAGTTATTGGCTCTCAAAGTCGAAATCTCAACTTCCGGAATTTTGAAGATATTTGAAAAATTCTTTTTGCAGTATGTATGTAATATAGACACAAAAGTATACAAATAGTAAAATTTGACCCAGATGTAACAGATCAGTCGCCATCTTGAAATGGTATATTTTCATAAAACGCAAAATGGGGCCTCAGGGTGTAATGAAATTTGCATAATTCTGATGTTTTTGGAATCTCCAGTCGATTGCTACCAAAACATGAGACGCCGATTTTTGAATTTCAAGTCTGATTTATTTTAATTTCCGGTTAAGATAAATCAGTAATTGTCAAAACTTTAAAGGCTCATATCCTGTGACCTTGACCTCTGGTGACCAAGTGACCTGAAACAAATTCATTGCCATTGACGATACCTATGCACAGATACTTTAATTTAGGTTTTCCGATGTTTACTTCCGGTTTTATATCCATTTGAAAATTGCAGTTTTTAGCTTTAAAGAGCTCTGACACGTGACCTAATTCATGTACGTCACAAATTCTTTCACAATCTAATTATGCTAAATCTACTTTTTCAATTATATACAACACAATATTTTAAAATCAAAATAGCGCCTTTTGAATTTTGAAAATTAGTTATTCCATCTGCTTGTAAAATATTAAATTCAAATTTCAGTTGAAGGGAGAGAACTACATTTTGACATAAAGCTGCGTTTGGGCGATCGTCCTCTCCCATTAACTTGCGTTTGGGCGATACGTTATCATTGATGTCCTTTTTTTACATTGTAACTGTTTAAAAGAAACATTAAGATATATTTTCTTTGAATGAAATATGTATTGATAAAATTCGATCTGTATTTCAAACTATGAAGTATTAATACTGTGCAGTCCGTTTATAAATTGAGATTTGGCTCTTTCATGTGTCCTTTCTTGCACTTTAGAACTTATTTACAAATCTTAGAAATTTTGTGATATGCGTTTTCCACTGATGTATATCAAACTGTGATTACGCCTTTTTTTTAATCAGATGACTTTTCACTACCGAACATGAAATGTTTATTTCACTTTTGACTACCGTGTGTGAACTGGTTTTTCTACTTTTCACTACCGAATTCAAAATTGTGCGTTTTAAAATTGTGTACCTTCTGCATTTTAATGTAAAACAAGCTTTTTTCTGTAAACCTGACATCATGGATTGAAAGATGTCACTTTTCACCAATGGACGAAACCGGATGCGCACTGCATGGTACCATTCATGGTTCTAGTTATTTTTTTTTTTTTTTTTTCGTCCACGGCGCGGCCTATTTCTCGAAAATGGTAACATGTATGGAAAAACAGATTTCATGACGTTTTCTAACCTGTGGCTAATCAACTATTAAATGTAAAACAAAATTGTTCCGCGCAACATGAAGCGACATGAGCAACAAACATAAAATGGACCCTAGAGAACGTATTTATCAACCGATTTTGCTCAAATTACCTTCATCGTATTCCTTGTAACAAAAGACAAATAATGGAACTTGAAAAAATTCGATTATATGAAAATCGTTCGTCACTTGTTCATGCCGTAATCAATCGAAGTATGATTTTTTGGTTGATTTTTAACGGATCAATTTGAAATTTCTATGATGTATACTGTCGGTAATTGCAAATAATTCTGCACATTCAAATTTTTTGCATCACTTCCGGTTTCAATGATATCATGTTTTTTCATTTCCGTTGTGTGATTTCTAATAAAACTGAGTTATGATAAAAAATAAGGTATGCATAAAGATCATGCTCTTTTAACAAACTGTTCAGATCAAAAAAATATTTACCGGAAGTTATAATTAAGCCGCCATATTGGTTTTGGTCATTTTGCGAAAATTGCTATTTTGAATCTATTTGTTATTCGACTTTCACAATTTTGATGTTAAACGAAAGATTAAAACTTTCTCTACAACTTATGGGAAGCCGAATTTTGATTTTCGATTTTGCCTTTTTTGTATAACTGAATGTTTTTTTCCAAAGTTTAGAGGCTTGTATCACATGACCTTGACCTTGGATGACCTTCATATTGAACATAATGATACCTTGCGACCTTGACCTTCTGATGACCTTTTGACCTTTGGGGTCAGACCACTATAACCTATTTTATAGTACTCCAAACATGGCTTTTTTAGCATATTGCCAGTGCTGTTGCACAAAACCTAACTGGAATAACATTCTAATGTTTGCCGATTTTTAATGTACTCTTTAAAAGGTTTCAAATGATATCAGATTTGGCGATGTCAAAATTCAATTTAAAAAATTGTTGCAATTTTGATCAAACTTTAAAGGCTTCTATCTCGAGAACTTGACCTCAGATCATCTTGATATTTACAGATCTCATAAAGATTTATGGGAGCTTTAACATGATGTATTCATTTTTCATGTCCGACACGTGCTTTCTGTTTTAGAGGTGTGATTCAAAGATGATTTTGCATCATTTAAGCGTTTTTAGGAGGGCCCTATTATAGATAAAGCAATAATTTTTTCGGATCCGTAATGCTGAGTTCCTCAGGTTTCCAAAAATATGCAACACTTCTATGTAACTTGCATATTGCCATATCCCATACTTTAACATGGGGCAATAATAGGTATGTCAGTTAATTGACTGTTTATAAAATGTCACAACTGATAAATTTCTTAAGTTGACATGTTAAAGTTAAAGGGGCTCTACTTCGATTTTTGTTAGATATGAATTATATTCAGTTTACGCATTAAAGGGAGGTCTAGGATGGACTAAACTACGGCATGCTGAAAATTTAACTTACTGAAGCACTCTGTAGGCACGCCCACTGCTTAATTGACCCACTTTCTTATTTATGAACCGATTTTCTTCAAAATTTGCACATACATTCATGTTCGAATAGTGATTTAAAGCAATATACAAAATATGGGTTGTGCGCATGCGCGATGCTAACTTTTTTGTTTGTTATCCGATTTTAACGAAACTTGGCATGTACACGCATAATCGGATTCAAAACTCAGGGGAATTGTTAAATTTAGTTCTGCGCATGCGCAATATCAACATCCTTATTTCTTATCCAAATTTCATCAAAATCGGTATGTATGTGTATATTTAAATTAGAAATATGATGGACATTTTTAATTTGTGAAGTGCGCATGCGCGGAGCTAACTTTCTTATTTCTTATCCAAATTTCGTGAAACTTGGTATGCATATGTATATTCCGAATCGAAATATGATGTAGATATCGAATTTGTGTTTTGCGCATGCGCATTGCTAACTTTCTTATTTCTGAACCAAATTCATTCAAAATTGACATGCATGTGTATAAGATTCGAAATATCATGGAAATATCAAATTTATGAAGTGCGCATGCGCATTGCCAACTTACTTATTTCTTATCAGAATATCTTCATTTAGCATGTTTGTGTAAAATCAGATTTGAAATTTCATGGACATAATGAATATGTGTAGTGAGCATGCGCAGTAACAACTTTCTTATTTCTCAACCGAAATGCATGAAACTTGGTATGCATACGTATAGACTGATTCGAGATTTCGTGGAAATAGAGCATTTGTGCAGAGCACATGCGCATTGCCAACTTTATTTTTTCTTGTTGAAATATTTTTAAACTTGATATGTATGTCTATAATCATAGTCTCAATTGCATTACCCTGTTGATCTCACGCATTGAATTATCAGTACAGTACATGCGCAATCGAATATTGCCGCACCGTACTACCTGTATGTCGTAACCCGCCCTGCACCAGTACTGTTAACTGTACAGTTCTAGTTGCAGGGCGTACTTCGTACGCCCTGCTTTGTTTTCGTTTTGATTATTTTTTTTTTTTTTTTTTCGTCCACGGCGCGGCCTATTCCTCGAAAATGGTAACATGTATGGAAAAACAGATTTCATGACGTTTTCTAACCTGTGGCTAATCAACTATTAAATGTAAAACAAAATTGTTCCGCGCAACATGAAGCGACATGAGCAACAAACATAAAATGGACCCTAGAGAACGTATTTATCAACCGATTGTGCTCAAATTACCTTCATCGTATTCCTTGTAACAAAAGACAAATAACGGAACTTGAAAAAATTCGATTATATGAAAATCGTTCGTCACTTTTTCATGCCGTAATTAATCGAAGTATGATTTTTTGATTGATTTTTAACGGATCAATTTGAAATTTCTATGGTGTATACTGTCGGTAATTGCAAATAATTCTGCACATTCAAATTTTTTGCATCACTTCCGGTTTCAATGATATCATGTTTTTTCATTTCCGGTTGTGTGATTTCTAATAAAACTGAGTTATGATAAAAAATAAGGTATGCATAATATTCATGCTCTTATTACAAACTGTTCAGATCAAAAAAATATTTACCGGAAGTTATAATTAAGCCGCCATATTGGTTTTGGTCATTTTGTTAAAATTGCTATTTTGAATCCATTTATTATTCGACTTTCACAATTTTGATGTTAAACGAAAGATTAAAACTTTCTCTACAACTTATGGGAAGCCGAATTTTGATTTTCGATTTTGCCTTTTTTGTATAACTGAATGTTTTTTTCCAAAGTTTAGAGGCTTGTATCACATGACCTTGACCTTGGATGACCTTAATATGACACACAATGATACCTTGCGACCTTGACCTTCTGATGACCTTTTGAACTTTGGGGTCAGACAATTATAACCTATTTTATAGGGCTCCAAACATGGCTTTTTTAGCATATTGCCAGTGCTATTGCACAAAACCTAACTGGAATAACATTCTAATGTTTGCTGATTTTTAATGTACTCTTTAAAAGGTTTCAAATAATATCAGATTTGGCGATGTCAAAATTCAATTTAAGAAAATGTTGCGATTTTGATCAAACTTTAAAGGCTTCTATCTCGAGAACTTGACCTCAGATCATCTTGATATTTACAGATCTCATAAAGAATTATGAGAGCTTTAACATGATGTATTCATTTTTCATGTCCGACACGTGCTTTCTGTTATAGAGGTGTGACTCAAATGTGATTTTGCATCTTTAAAGCGTTTTTACGAGGGCCCTAATATAGATAGAGCAATATTTTTTTCGGATCCGTAATGCTGGGTTTCTCAGGTTTCCAAAAATATGGAACACTTCTATGTAACTTGCATATTTCCATATCCCATACTTTAACCTGGGGCAATAATAGGTATGTCAGTTAATTGACTGTATAAACAGTGTCACTATTAATAGAGTCAGTAAGTTTGACATGTAAAGTTAAAGGGGCTCTACCTCGATTTTTGTTAGATATGAATTATATTCAATTTACGCATTAAAGGGAGGTCTAGGATGGACTAAACTACGTCATGCTGAAAATTTAACTTACTGAAGCACCCTGTAGGCACACCCACTGCTTAATTGACCCACTTTCTTATTTATGAACCAATTTTCTTCAAAATTTGCATATACCTTCATGTTCGAATAATGATTTAAAGACAAATACAAAATATGCGTTGTGCGCATGCGCGATGCTAACGTTTTTGTTTGTTATCCGATTTTAACGAAACTTGGCATGTACACGCATAATCGGATTCAAAACTTAGGAGAAATGTTAAATTTAGTTCTGCGCATGCGCAATATCAACTTCCTTATTTCTTATCTAAATTTCATCAAAATCGGTATGTATGTGTATAATTAGATTAGAAATATCATGGACATTTTGAATTTGTGAAGTGCGCATGCGCGTAGCTAACTTTCCTATTTCTTATCCGAATTTCATGAAACTTGGTATGTATATGTATATTCCGATTCGAAATATAGTTGAGATATTGAATTTGTGTTTTGCGCATGCGCATTGCTAACTTTCTTATTTCTGAACCAAATTCATTCAAAATTGGCATGCATGTGTATAATAAGATTCTAAATATCATGGAAATATCAAATTTATGTAGTGCGCATGCGCATCGCCAACTTACTTATTTCTTATCAGAATTTAAACTTGATATGTATGTCTATAATCATAGTATCAATTGCATTACCCTGTTGATCTGGAGCATTGAATTATCAGTACAGTGAATGCACAATCGGATATTGCCGCACCGTCGTAACTGTATGTCGTAACCCGCCCTGCACCAGTACTGTTAACTGTACAGTTCTAGTTGCAGGGCGTACTTCGTACGCCCTGCTTTGTTTTCGTATTGATTATTTTTTTTTTTTCGTCCAACCGTGCACCTATTTCTCAGTAATGGAACAATGTACGGAAAAACGGACCTCATGACGTTTTGTGACTTGTGGCTAATTTTAATATGAATGTAAAACGAAATTAATCTGCGCAACATAAAGCGACATGAGCAACAAACATAAAATGGACTCTAGATAAAGTATTTATGGACCGATTTTGCCCGAATTTTCTTCATCGTATTTCTCTTGCTAAAGGACAAACAATAGGACTTGAAAATATTCGATTATATGAAATTCGTTCGATACTTTTTCTTGTCGTAATTTATCGAAATATGATATTTTAATTGATTTTCAACGGATCACTTTGAAATTTCTATGAAGTAGAACGCTGGCGGGTGCCAATAATTCTGCACACCCAAATTTTTTACGCCACTTCCGGTTTTAATAATATCACTTCCGGTTACTTCACTTCCGGTAAAACTGAGTAATGATGAAAACAAGGTATGCATAATGTTATTGTTATTATTACACACTAATATAATCCAAAAAATATTTATCGGAAGTGATAATTTGTCCGCCATATTGGTTTGGGTCATTTTGTAAAAATTCCTATTCTGAATCCATTTGTAATCCGACTTTTACAAATTTGATGTCAAACGAAGCATTCATAGTTTCTCTACAATTGACGGGAAGCCGAATTTCGATTTTCGATTTTGCCTTCTGTATATAACGAAATGTTTTTTTTACAAAGTTTAGAGGCTTGTATCACATGACCTTGACCTTTGATGACCTCCATATTTCACACCATGATACCCTTTGATCTTGACCTTCTGATGACCTTTTGACCTTTGGGGTCAGACCACTTAAACCTATTTTATAGTGCTCTAAACATGGCTTATTTTGAATATTGCCAGTGCTGTAACGCAAAACCTAATTGGAATAACACCCCAATGTTTGCTGATCTTAAGTGTACCCTTTAAAGAGTTTCAAATAATATCAGATTTGGCGATGTCAGAATTCAATTTAACAAAATGTTGCGATTTTGTTGAAACTTTGAAGGCTTCTATCTCAAAAACTTGACCTCAGATCAAGTTGATATTTACAGATCTTAAAACTATTTATGAAGGCTTTAACATGGTGTATTCATTTTTCATGTCCGACACGTGCTTTCTGTTTTAGAGGTGTGACTTAAAGGTAATTTTGCATCTTTAAAGCGTTTTTACGACGGCCCTAATACATATATAGCAATAATTTTTGCAGATCCGTAATGCTGAGATCCTGAGGTTTCCAAAAATATACAACACTTCTATGTTACTTGCATATTTCCAAGTTTTTTTTTAGGAAATTTAGTATGTACATGTATAATCAGACTCAGAATCTGGGGGAAACGTTAAATTTGAGTATTGCGCATGCGCATTATCAACTTTCTTATTTCTTATGCAATTTTTTTCAAAATTGATATGTGTATGGTTAATCAGATTCCAAATATCATGGATATATTGAATTTGTGTAGTGCGCATGCGCGTCGCCAACTTTCTTATTTCTTATCCGAATTTCATGAAACTTAGTATGCGTATGTATATTTTGATTCGAAATATCAGGGAGATATAGAATTTGTGATTTGCGCATACGCAATGCTAACTTTCTTATTTCTTAACCGAATTCATTCAAATTTGACATGCAAGTGCATAATGAGATTAGAAATATCATGGAGATAACGAATTTGTGTTGTGCGCATGCGCATTGCTAACTTTCTTATTTCTGAACAGAATTCATTCAAAATTGGCATGTATCTATATAATTAGATTAGAAATTTCATGAAAATATTGAATTTGTGTTTTGCACATTCGAATTGCCAACTTTTTATTTCTCAACCGAATTGCATGAAATTTGGTATGCATACGTATAAACCAATTCGGGATTTCAAGGAAATAGAGGATTTGTGCAGAGTGAATGCGAATCGAAATATTGCCGCACCCTCGTACCTGTATGTCGTAACCCGCCCTGCACCAGTACTGTTAACTGTACAGTTCTAGTTGCAGGGCGTACTTCGTACGCCCTGCTTTGTTTTCGTATTGATTATTTTTTTTTTTTTTTTTCGTCGAGTGTTGGGCCTATTTTTTGGAAATGGTAACATGTACGGAAAAACGGATTTCATGACGTTTTCTAACTCGTGACTCATTAAAAAATGAATGTAAAACGAAATTTTTCTGAGCAACATTAAGCGACATTAGCAACAAACATAAAATGGACTCCAGAGAACGTATTTATCAACCGATTTTGCTCGAATTACCTTCATCGTGTTTCTTGTTAGAAGGGACAAATAATGGAACTTGAAAAAATTCAATTATATGAAAATCGTTCGTCACTTTTTCTTGCCGTAATTAATCGAAGTATGATTTTTTGTTTGATTTAAAACGGATCAATTTGAAATTTCTATGATGTATACTGTCGGCAATTGCAAATAATTCTGCACAATCAAATTTTTTTCATCACTTCCGGTTTCAATGATATCACGTTTTTTTACTTCCGGTTGTGTGATTTCTAATAAAACTGAGTTATGATAAAAATAAGGTATGCATAATGTTCATGCTCTTATTACAAACTGTTCAGATAAAAAAAATATTTACCGGAAGTTATAAATAAGCCGCCATATTGGTTTTGGTCATTTTGCTAAAATTGCTATTTTGAATCCATTTATTATCCGACTTTCACAATTTTGATGTTAAACGAAAGATTAAAACTTTCTCTACAACTTATGGGAAGCCGAATTTTGATTTTTGATTTTGCCTTTTTTGTATAAGTGAATGTTTTTTTCCAAAGTTTAGAGGCTTGTATCACATGACCTTGACCTTGGATGACCTTCATATTGAACATACTGATACCTTGCGACCTTGACCTTCTGATGACCTTTTGATCTTTGGGGTCAGACCACTATAACCTATTTAATAGGGCTCCAAACATGGCTTTTTTAGCATATTGCCAGTGCTGTAGCACAAATCCTAACTGGAATAACACCCTAATGTTTGCTGATTTTTAATGTACTCTTTAAAAAGTTTCAAATAATATCAGATTTGGCGATGTCAAAATTCAATTTAAAAAAATGTTGCGATTTTGATCAAACTTTAAAGGCTTCTATCTCGAGAACTTGACCTCAGATGATCTTGATATTTACAGATCTTATACAGATTTATGAGAGCTTTAACATGATGTATTCATTTTTCATGTCCGACACGTGCTTTCTGTTTTAGAGGTGTGATTCAAAGGTGATTTTGCATCTTTTAAGCGTTTTTACGAGGGCCCTAATATAGATAAAGAAATATTTTTTTCGGATCCGTAATGCTGAGTTCTTCAGGTTTCCAAAAATATGCAACACTTCTATGTAACTTGCATATTTCCATATCCCATACCTTAACATGGGGCAATAATAGGTATGTCGGTTAATTGACTGTATATAAACAGTGTCACTATTAATAGTCAGTAAGTTTGACATGTTAAAGTTAAAGGGGATCTACCTCGATTTTTGTTAGATATGAATTATATTCAGTTTACGCATTAAAGGGAGGTCTATAGACCCTTGCGCCGATTTATTTTGTAAAAAGTGACTGGCTAGCAGATGAAACCGACTGGCTAGCCATTTGTTTTCGGTTAGCCGGTTTTGAACTGACTGAATTGGCTAGCAAAAAATATCGGCGGTTTTTGGCGGCTAAAACGGATTTCCTTTATTAAACATTTGAGTTATAATGAAGGAACATCAAGTTATTTTTTTCTGAATAATCAACTCACAATTCAAAATTTTAATCAAACTGCAATAGTTTTAAATTATCATGGATGAAAGTTATCATGTTCAGCATGGTAGGTCTAAGTGACGATCGTCTTGAATTCATTTACAAAGTGGCAGAAATCGGCTGACTTAAATCGGCGGCGCTTTGTTTTCACAACTGGCAGATTATGGCTGTAAAGAAATCGGCGGCGGCGGCGGCTAATGGCGGCGGCGCAAGGGTCTAGAGGTCTAGGATGGACTAAACTACGGCATGCTGAAAATTTAACTTACTGAAGCACCCTGTAGGCACGCCCACTGCTTAATTGACCCACTTTCTTATTTATGAACCGATTTTCTTCAAAATTTGCATATACCTTCATGTTCAAATAGTGATTTAAAGGAAAATACAAAATATGGGTTGTGCGCATGCGCGATGCTAACTTTTTTGTTTGTTATCCGATTTTAACGAAACTTGGCATGTACACGCATAATCGGATTCAAAACTCAGGGGAATTGTTAAATTTAGTTCTGCGCATGCGCAATATCAAATTCTTTATTTCTTATCCAAATTTCCTCAAAATCCGTATGTATGTGTATATTTGAATTAGAAATATGATGGACATTTTGAATTTGTGAAGTGCGCATGCGCGTAGCTAACTTTCTTATTTCTTATCCAAATTTCATGAAACTTGGTATGCATATGTATATTCCGAATCGAAATATGATGGAGATACTGAATTTGTGTTTTGCGCATGCGCATTGCTAACTTTCTTATTTCTGAACCAAATTCATTCAAAATTGGCATGCATGTGTATAATAAGATTAGAAATGTTATGGAAATATCAAATTTATGTAGTGCGCATGCGCATTGCCAACTTATTTATTTCTTATCAGAATATCTTCAAAATTAGCATGTTTGTGTAAATTGTAGATTTGAAATTTCATGGACATAATGAATTTGTGTAGTGAGCATGCGCAGTAACAACTTCCTTATTTCTCAACCGAATTGCATAAAACTTGGTATGCATACGTATAGACTGATTTGGGATTTCATGGGAATAGAGCATTTGTGCAGTGCACATGCGTATTGCCTACTTTATTTATTCTTGTTGAAATATTTTTAAACTTGATATGTATGTCTATAATCATAGTCTCAATTGCATTACCCTGTTGATCTCACGCATTGAATTATCAGTACAGTACATGCGCAATCGAATATTGCCGCACCGTACTACCTGTATGTCGTAACCCGCCCTGCACCAGTACTGTTAACTGTACAGTTCTAGTTGCAGGGCGTACTTCGTACGCCCTGCTTTGTTTTCGTATTGATTATTTTTTTTGCAGGGCGTACTTCGTACGCCCTGCTTTGTTTTCGTATTGATTATTTTTTTTTTTTTTTTTTTCGTCGAGTGTTGGGCCTATTTTTTGGAAATGGTAACATGTACGGAAAAACGGATTTCATGACGTTTTCTAACTCGTGACTCATTAAAAAATGAATGTAAAACGAAATTTTTCTGAGCAACATTAAGCGACATTAGCAACAAACATAAAATGGACTCCAGAGAACGTATTTATCAACCGATTTTGCTCGAATTACCTTCATCGTATTTCTTGTTAGAAGGGACAAATAATGGAACTTGAAAAAATTCGATTATATGAAAATCGTTCGTCACTTTTTCTTGCCGTAATTAATCGAAGTATGATTTTTTGTTTGATTTTAAACGGATCAATTTGAAATTTCTATGATGTATACTGTCGGCAATTGCAAATAATTCTGCACAATCGAATTTTTTTCATCACTTCCGGTTTCAATGATATCATGTTTTTTCACTTCCGGTTGTGTGATTTCTAATAAAACTGAGTTATGATAAAAATAAGGTATGCATAATGTTCATGCTCTTATAACAAACTGTTCAGATCAAAAAAATATTTACCGGAAGTTATAATATAGCCACCATATTGGTTTTGGTTATTTTGATAAAATTGCTATTTTGAATCCATTTGTCATCCGACTTTCACAATTTTGATGTTAAACGAAGGATTAAAACTTTCTCTACAACTTATGGGAAGCCGATTTTTGATTTTCGATTTTGCTTTTTTTGTATAACTGAATGTTTTTTTCCAAAGTTTAGAGGCTTGTATCACATGACCTTGACCTTGGATGACCTTCATATTGAACATGATAATACCTTGCGACCTTGACTTTCTGATGACCTTTTGACCTTTGGGGTCAGATCAATATAACCTATTTTATAGGGCTCCAAACATGGCTTTTTTAGCATATTGCCAGTGCTGTAGCACAAAACCTAACTGGAATAACACCCTAATATTTGCTGATTTTTAATGTACTCTTTAAAAGGTTTCAAATAATATCAGATTTGGCGATGTCAAAATTCAATTTAAGAAAATGTTGCGATTTTGATCAAACTTTAAAGGCTTCTATCTCGAGAACTTATCCTCAGATGATCTTGATATTTACAGATCTCATAAAGATTTATGAGAGCTTTAACATGATGTATTCATTTTTCATGTCCGACACGTGCTTTCTGTTTTAGAGGTGTGACTCAAAGGTGATTTTGCATCTTTAAAGTGTTTTTACGAGGGCCCTAATATAGATAAAGCAATATTTTTTTCGGATTCGTAATGCTGAGTTCCTCAGCTTTCCGAAAATATGCAACACTTCTATGTAACTTGCATATTTCCATATCCCATACTTTAACCTGGGGCATTAATAGGTATATCAGTTAATTGACTGTATAAACAGTGTCACTATTAATAGAGTCAGTAAGTTTGACATGATTGTTAAAGTTAAAGGGGCTCTAACTCAATTTTTGTTAGATATGAATTATATTCAGTTTACGCATTAAAGGGAGGTCTAGGATGGACTAAACCACGGCATGCTGAAAATTTAACTTACTGAAGCACCCTGTAGCCACGCCCACTGCTTTATTGACCCACGTTCTTATTTATGATCCGATTTTCTTCAAAATTTGCACATACCTTTATGTTCGAATAGTGATTTAAAGAAAAATACAAAATTTGTGATGTGCGCATGCGCAATGCTAACTTTTTAGTTTGTTATCCGATTTTTACGAAATTTGGTATGTACATGTACAATCGGATTCAAAACTTATGGGAAATGTTAAATTTAGTTCTGCGCATGCGCAATATCAACTTCCTTATTTCTTATTCAAATTTCTTCAAAATCGGCATGTATGTGTATAATTAAATTAGAAATATCATGGACATTTTGAATTTGTGAAGTGCGCATGCGCGTCGCCAACTTTCTTATTTCTTATCCGAATTTCATGAAACTTGGTATGCATAAGTATATTCCGATTCGAAATATGATGGAGATATTGAATTTGTGTTTTGCGCATGCGCATTGCTAACTTTCTTATTTCTGAACCAAATTCATTCAAAATTGACATGCATGTGTATAATAAGATTCGAAATATCATGGACTATTAAATTTATGTAGTGCGCATGCGCATCGCCAACTTACTTATTTCTTAACAGAATTTATTCAAAATTAGCATGTTTGTGTATAATCAGATTTGAAATTTCATGGACATAATAAATTTGTGTAGTGAGCATGCGCAGTAACAACTTTCTTATTTCTCAACCGAATTGCATGAAACTTGGTCTGCATACGTATAGACTGATTCGGGATTTCATGGAAATAGAGTATTTGTGCAGTGCACATGCGCATTGCCAACTTTATTTTTTCTTGTTGAAATATTTTTAAACGTGGTATGTATGTCTATAATCATAGTCTCAACTGCATTACCCTGTTGATCTCGCGCATTGAATTGTCAGTACAGTGCATGCGCTTTCGAATATTGCCGCATCGTCGTAACTGTATGTCGTAACCCGCCCTGCACCAGTACTGTTAACTGTACAGTTCTAGTTTTTTTTTTTTTTCGTCCCCGGCCCGGCCTATTTCTCGGAAATGGTAAAATGTATGAAAAAACGGATTTCATGACGTTTTCTAACTCGTGGCTAATCAACTGTTAAATGTAAAACAAAATTGATATGCGCAACATGAAGCGACATGAGCAACAAACATAAAATGAACTGTAGAGAACGTATTTATCAACCGATTTTGGTCAAAGTACCTTCATCGTATTCCTTGTAACAAAGGACAAACAATGGAACTTGAAAAAATTCGATTATATGAAAATCGTTCGTCACTTTTTCATGCCGTAATTAATCGAAGTATGATTTTTTGTTTGATTTTTAACGGATCATTATGAAACTTATATGATGTAGACCTATGGCAAGTGCAAATAATTCTTCACACTCAAAATTTTTGCATCACTTCCGGTTTCAATGATATCACTTCCGGTTACATCGCTTCCGGTAAAACTGAGTTATGAGAAAAATAAGGCATGAATAATGTTAGTTCAATTATTACAAACTGTTTTGACCCAACAAATATTTACCGGAAGTTATAATTTGGCCGCCATATTGTTTTTAGTCATTTTGCGAAAATTCCTATTCTGAATCTATTTGTTATCTGAGTTTCACAATTTTGATGTTAATCGAAAGATTGAAACTTTGTCTTCAACAAATGGGAAGCCGAATTTCGATTTTCGATTTTGCCTTTTTTGTATAACGGAATGTTTTTTTCTACAGTTTAGAGGCCTGTATCACATGACCTTGACCTTGGATGACCTTCATATTGCACATAATGATACCTTGGGACTTTGACCTTCTGATGACCTTGTGACCTTTAGGGTCAGACAACTTAAACCTATTTTATAGGACTCCAAACATGGCTTTTTTTGCATATTGCCAGTGCTGTAACGCAAAACCTAACTGGAATAACACCCCAATGTTTGCTGATTTTTAATGTACCCTTTAAAGGGTTTCAATTAATATCAGATTTGGCGATGTCAGAATTCAATTTAACAAAATGTTGCGATTTTGTTGAAATTTTGAAGGCTCCTATCTCAAGAACTTGACCTCTGATCAAGTTGGTATTTACAGATCTTAGACCTATTTAAAAGGTCTTTCACGTGATGTATTCATTTTTCATGTCCGACACGTGCTTTCTGTTTTAGAGGTGTGACTCAAAGGTGATTTTGCATCTTTAAAGCGTTTTTACAAGGGCCCTGATATAGATAAAGCAATAATTTTTTCGGATCCATAATGCTGAGATTCCGAGGTTTCCAAAAATGTGCAACACTTCTATGTAACTTGCATATTTCCATATCCAATACTTTAACATAGGGCAATAATAGGTATGTCGGTTAATTGACTGTTTATAAACAATGTCAATATTAATAGAGTCAGTAAGTTTGACATGTTAAAGTTAAAGGGGCTCTACCTCAATTTTTTGTTAGATATGAATTATCTTAGGTTAACGCATTAAAGGGAGGTCTAGGATGGACTAAACTACAGCATGCTGAAAATTTAACTTACTGAAGCACCCTGTAGCCACGCCCACTGCTTTATTGACTCACTTTCTTATTTATGATCCGATTTTCTTCAAACTTAACATATACCTCCATGTTGGAATAGTGATTTAAAGGAAAACGTAAAATTTGTATTGCGCGCATGCGCGATGCTAACTTTTTTGTTTGTTATCCGATTTTTACGAAATTTGGTATGTACATGTATAATCAGATTCAGAATCTAGGGGAAATGTTAAATTTGAGTACTGCGCATGCGCATTTTCATCTTTCTTATTTCTTATCCAATTTGTTTCAAAATTTGCATGTGTGCGTATAATCAGATTCGAAATATCATGGACATATAAAATTTGTGTAGTGCGCAGGCGCGACGCCAACTTTCTTATTTCTTATCCGAATTTCATGAAAGTTAGTATGCACATGTATATTCCGATTCGAAATATCATGGAGATATTGAATTTGTGTTTTGCGCATGCGCATCGCTAACTTTCTTATTTCTGAACCAAATTCATTCAAAATTGGCATGCATGTGTATAATAAGATTTGAAATATCATGGATATATTAAATTAATGTAGTGCACATGCGCATCGACAACTTACTTATTTCTTATCAGAATTTCTTCAAAATTAGCATGTAAGTGTATAATCAGATTCGAAATTACATGGACACATTGAATTTGTGTAGTGAGCATGCGCTGTAACAACTTTCTTATTTCTCAACCGAATTGCACGAAACTTGGTATGCATACGTATAGACTGATGTGTGATTTCATGGAAATAGAGAATTTGTCCAGTGCACATGCGCATTGCCAACTTTCTTATTTCTTGTTGAAATATTTTTAAATTTGATATGAATGTCTGCAATCATAGTCTCAATCACCCTGTTGAAATTCAATTCTCGCGCATTGAATTATTAGTACAGTGCATGCGCAATCGAATATTGCCGCACCGTCGAACCTGTATGTCGTAATCCGCCCTGCACCAGTACTGTTAACTGTACAGTTCTAGTTTTTTTTTTTTTCGTCCAACCGTGCACCTATTTCTCAGTAATGGAACCATATACAGAAAAACGGACCTCATGACGTTTTCTGACTTATGGCGAATTTTAATATGAATGTAAAACGAAATTAATCTGTGCAACATAAAGCGACATGAGCAACACACATAAAATGGACTCTAAATAACGTATTTATCGACCGATTTTGCCCGAATTTTCTTCATCGTATTTCTCTTGCTAAAGGACAAACAATAGGACTTGAAAATATTCGATTATATGAAATTCGTTCGATACTTTTTCTTGCCGTAATTTATCGAAATATGATATTTTAGTTGATTTTCAACGGATCACTTTGAAATTTCTATGATGTAGACCGCCGGCAAGTGCAAATAATTCTGCAAACTCAAACTTTTTAAATCACTTCCGGTTTTAATGATATCACTTCCGGTTGCTTCACTTCCGGTGAAACTGAGTTATGATGAAAACAAGGTATGCATAATGTTAGTGTTATTATTACACAATAATATAATCCAAAAAATATTTATCGGAAGTTGTAATTTGGCCGCCATATTGGTTTGGGTCATTTTGCGAAAATTCCTATTCTGAATCCATTTGTAATCCGACTTTTACAAATTTGATGTCAAACGAAGCATTCATAGTTTCTCTACAATTGACGGGAAGCCGAATTTCGATTTTCGATTTTGCCTTCTGTATATAACGAAATGTTTATTTTACAAGGTTTAGAGGCTTGTATCACATGACCTTGACCTTTGATGACCTCCATATTTCACACCATGATACCCATTGATCTTGACCTTCTGGTGACTTTTTGACCTTTGGGATCAGACCACTTAAACCTATTTTATAGTGCTCTAAACATGGCTTATTTTGAATATTGCCAGTGCTGTAACGCAAAACCTAATTGGAATAACACCCCAATGTTTGCTGATCTTAAGTGTACTCTTTAAAGGGTTTCAGATAATATCAGATTTGGCGATGTCAGAATTCAATTTAACAAAATGTTGCGATTTTGTTGAAACTTTGAAGGCTTCTATCTCAAAAACTTGACCTCAGATCAAGTTGATATTTACAGATCTTAAAACTATTTATGAGGGCTTTAACATGATGTATTCATTTTTCATGTCCGACATGTGCTTTCTGTTTTAGAGGTGTGACTCAAAGGCGATTTTACACCTTTAAAGCGTTTTTACGAGGGCCCTAAGATAGATAAAGCAATATTGTTTTCGTATCCGTAATGCTGAGTTCCTCAGGTTTCCAAAAATATGCAACACTTCTATGTAACTTGCATATTTCCATATCCCATACTTTAACATGGGGCAATAATAGGTATGTCGGTTAATTGACTGTTATAAACAGTGTCATTATTAATAGAGTCAGTAAGTTTGACATGTTAAAGTTAAAGGGGCTCTACCTCGATTTTTGTTAGATATGAATTATATTCAATTTACGCATTAAAGGGAGGTCTAGGATGGACTAAACTACGTCATGCTGAACATTTAACTTACTGAAGCACCCCTGTAGGCACGCCCACTGCGTAATTGACCCACTTTCTTATTTATGAACCGATTTTCTTCAAAATTTGCATATACCTTCATGATCAAATAGTGATTTGAAAGAAAATACAAAATTTGTGTTGTGCGCATGCGCGATGCTAACTTTTTTGTTTGTTATCCGATTTTTACGAAATTTGGTATGTACATATACAATTAGATTCCGAATCTGGGGGAAATGTTAAATTTGAGTTCTGCGCATGCGCATTATCGACTTTCTTATTTCTTATCCATTTTTTTTCAAAATTGACATGTGTGTGTATAATCAGATTCGAAATATCATGGACATATTGAATTTGTGTAGTGCGCATGCGCGTCGCCAAATTTCTTATTTCTTATCCGAATTTCATGAAATTTAGTATGCATATGTATATTCCGATTCGAAATATCATGGAGATATTGAATTTGTGTTTTGCGCATGCGCATTGCTAACTTTCTTATTTCTGAACCAAATTCATTCAAAATTGGTATGCATGTGTATAATAAGATTCGAAATATTATGGAAATATCAAATTTATGTAGTACGCATGCGCATTGCCAACTTACTTATTTCTTATCAGAATATCTTCAAAATTAGCATGTTTGTGTAAATTCAGATTTGAAATTTCATGGACATAATGAATTTGTGTAGTGAGCATGCGCAGTAACAACTTCCTTATTTCTCAACCGAATTGCATGAAACTTGGAATGCTGGAAATAGAGCATTTGCGCATTGCCAACTTTATTTTTTCTACATGTTTCCTCTGCAGAATTTCGTGTAAAAATACAATTTTCTGTGGGGAATTATGCATATTTTCCATTTATTAAACTGGTACAGTGAAATGGTGATCATCAATTCTAACAATATGTTTTAGCGAGTGTTTCTTCACAAACGTTCCGTCAATCAGCATTCAGTTTCGGCAAAATGGAAAATCTTTGTTATGTTATGCTAATGAGGTTGTTATGGCGTCGATTCATTGGTGTCATCATAAAATGGGTTATTTTGAAGCAGATAATAGTGAATTAGTTATGAAATCGGCATTTGATACTGAAAAGTTGGGTTGACAAAAGTTCGCGTTGTCCTGAACAGAACGTATGAAATGTACGCTGCCCGTCTCTATTTTCTTTCGTTTGGCATTTCGGGAATGATTTCATAACAAATAATTTACTTTCGATTTCTAGTTGTAGATCTATCATCACTTCATGTTGTGATTTGTTGGAACAGTTTGCGTTTATAATTAAAATAAATGACCTTTTTGACAGATATATAATTCAATTTCGCTGTTTTATGATTATCATTATGACGTCATATTTTTTAGCGTTAGAATACCCCTCTCTCTTGACGTGATATCGTCTTGTTTGTTTATAATTCCACCCAAAAATTGTGTTTTATCTGCTCAATTGTATTTTTTACAGTACATACAGCTTAATGAATAGATTGTACGATTTCTGGAGAATCTAAAAGCTATCCATCATTGATACCTACAATTTCCCGGGTTTTTTACCAAAAAAATTTTTTTTTTACATGTGCAGCCGAAGTTCAAACTAGCACGAAGTGTCTAGTTAATTTATTTCAAACAGGAATTAGGAAAGAAAACACATATAACAATACAAATCACAATTTCCCTGTTTTCTGGTCAAAATATGCATTTTTCACCCCAAAATTACACTATAACGTAGAACAAATTTATCATCAAATCTGACCTAAAAATTATAAATATTTCTACCATCAAAAGTTTCATCATAATCGGAAATCTAAAAGAGTATAATTTGCATTCACAGAATTCGACAGATTTTTAGTAAAAAACACTGAGTTCACCCAAATTCCGATTTACCCCCCAAAAAATGTTCAATGAGTTAATCCAATACAATCGATCTAACAACTCCGAAGTGATATCTCTGACAGTAAATTCTGTATAAGTCATTGAAAATTAATTATATAATTTCACTAATTAGTAAAAATTAACCCGGGCCGGTAATAACTTATTTAAAAAATTATCCTGGTACCAAGAGGGTTAAATTTTTTCAGAGAAGTGTTAGATTGTCTGAGAGAAGTTAACTCAGATTGAATGAGCTTTTTTAATTGACTTTGCAAAGCATTTACATTCCTTGACAAGGAAATCATTTCACTCATAAGAGAATAATAAAAATCCGTACAAGCAAAACAATTCCGTTAATCAAAAATCTCGTCCAGAGCATGACAAAATCGAGTGCAATAATTATATAGTAGTGGACTTCCCATACGAGAAGTACCATCAGGTGTTTCGAAAAGAGTAAGCATGGTCTGTTTCGCGCGCGACACCCGCCACTACTATAAAGGTCTTTCTCTGCCGTTTTTAGATCAGTTTGACTTATACTTTATTTTGTTGCGCGAAGCATAAGCTCTAGTTTTTCAGTTCGAAATGAATTTTTCTTGCTGAATGATTCAATGTGACACAGCAACATTTTGATTTTATTCTGCGGTTCTTCTTTTGCGGCTGCAATTGAAATTAAAGAAAGTATTCTTTACTCAGATTCTGTATCTTCAAAAGGCAGTCAGACATTAACTTGTCCTTTTTTATGTGAAAATCAATTTGAATAAAAATTGCAATCCATTATAGGTTTAAAAAATATAATATTCAATATTAAAGATATAGTTCTGGTACTCACTTTGTTGCCCTGGGGAAGCACTTGTACTTGCCTCAGCACTTGTACTTGCCTCAGCACTTGTACTTGCCTCAGCATTCTTGTTGATATTGCCAGCTTGATCTGACATCTTGTTGGTTGAAGAAGACAAGGCCTAGCTTCTCTGAAAAACGAGTGATATCAGTAGGCCCTAGGATTTGGCAAGTCAGTACCGGTGTTCTTTATTATCAGAAAATTATTGCAAAAATAATTCTAAGGACAAACTCAGGGTACTAAAAGTGAAAGCATAGGCTTATATGGTAGTTGCTTCCTCATTGCTTCCGAAAATAGTCTTATTGTGTACACTAAAATACTTCCAAATATTTATAAATATTGACAAACATAATACTAATATTATCGTTCATTTCGATAAAATGTCGGCACTAAAATACGGTATCGTTTTTCAAAATCTGTTTCCGACTTAATACAAAAAGTTGTTACCGAGTTGGTAAATCCGTTACCGACTTAACCAAGTCTTTCAAACTACGGAATTCGAGAAAGCACATGGCAGGCTCCTTGTTGCACTGGTTGTCAGTGGAATTAGTTATCAAACTATGCTAAGCCAAGTGGTAAAAAAAGAGGGGTGAAGAAAACTTATCTGGCTGGTGTTGTTTTTGATTTAAAAAAATCTAGTTAGTAGGCCTAGTCTAAACAAAGTCAAATCCAATAAATCCAATTCCAAATAAAAAAGTAAGTAAGTTTTCCAGTGAGGTTCTATCAAAATTGTGACCACAAGTAATCAGTTAAACTTTATATACACATAAATACAAACATAACAAACTAATGCACGCACTTTGTCTCGTTCTGACTCCAACCTTCGGTTAGTTCCCCTAATACTATGATTGGTTATCTTCCAAACATTTGGGTGGTGCTAAAAAGGTCCGTTTTTGAATGTGAATGTTTATAGACATTTAGTTGGCGGCAGGTCTGTAAATCGCAGCGCATTTTCTTAAGAGACTGGTGGCCGAAATTTCATCTGCTCTATATGCCGCCCATACTGCCATTAGCTTTCCTTCAGTCTTTGTGGTTCTTTTCCGCTGGAGTCTTGAGCAATTTGTGTTCTTTCAGCAAGAGGACATACATTGGAATTTTCTGGGCCTCTTTGTACAGATGGCTGATTAGTAGATACAACGGGACTGGACCCCTTTGGTTCACGTACTATTTCAATCGATTGTGCCAGCCCTCGCAATCGTTGTTCGTCCGGATGCTCTTCATGAAGATCGACCAGTTTGAGATATGGAATACACTACTAACCATCCAGGTACTTTCAACATAATCCATGATGGTTTCCAATTCGGGGGAGGCTTTCTGCTGGAGATGGTGGAATGTACTGAGGATATGTTCAGCCGGGGGGAAGGGGAGGGCCATAACTTTTCGTATAAATTCGTAAACAGCGCCTTTACTGTTGTAAGCAGTCTGTGAAATAAAAAAATATATATTATACATATAATCTTATATAAAAGTTATAGAATAATCTTTACTGTTTATAGTTAATTATTTAGTTATAGAATATACGTTACTGTTGTTGAATAAACGTTAAATTGTTTTTACCTGAAGACCCTTTTCTTGAACTTTACGAAATATGACCTAGGTCCAGTGAAACACGCATCCTTGAATATAATAACCAGGGAATCTATCTTGGATAGCCTGCCAGATACCTGCTTCAAAATCAACGACGAAACATAGCAGACTTATCTCATTAGGTAGGGCCCGATCCATGCGTCTTAAAACCTGGAAGAATAACATGAGAACATAGTAAATAACAAACAAACAAACAAACAAAAGAAACAAAAGAAGTCATGACGAAAGCAGAAAGAATATTTACCTCATAATAATCATCCTTTCTCTTTCCCGACATCAAACAGTACATTAGTGGAATTTGCTTTATATCATCTGCGCACCTGAGAAAGGCATGGATAGCGAAAAGGCGCGATAGCCGGTAGGCCACAAGGTAAGCAAATCCATGCAATCGGTGTGTTACTCTTTACCGCCTCTGTATAGGCAGCCCGAGTAATCCCCGTAGCACACGTTCTATGCTGTCAAAGGGAACATCGATCGCACTCGATAGCTTCCTGTCTAGGTCGGACAATATTAGCGCATTGAAGTTCTTTCATTTCGAAAATGGCTTACAGTGGTTTCCCCCCTTTTCAAACTCCACCCTGTCTTTTTCCCCCATTTTCCTGTTCAATCCTGGTGGTCTCAACCCCAGTGATTTCATCCCTATATATTATAGTATCTTTGGAGTGTAAAGAAAGAATAAGCTTGGTTTAATAATATATATTTTATTCACGGAACATGTTTAATTAACAATCAACAATTAAAACAAAATCATAGCACATTTATCATAGTTTAATAAGCATATTTTATTCATAGTTTAATAAGCATAATTCATTCACAGTTTCATATGCAGAAACACAAGCACATTTCATTTATAGCACATTTATTTCCCAGAATAAATGTTACTTGTACCTTTCAACAAGTCCATTGTAGATAATTGTTTGTCAGTATATTGGTCCCACAATTTCATAAGTTTTTCATTAATTTGGTTGTAGTAAACATTTTGTCTTCTTTCGAGTGATGCTTCACTAACAAGCTGAACTTGGGTATCTACCCAATCTCCTTCTCGGTGCAACAATGGAACCAACAAATAAAAACTTAATCTCTTCTCAGCAGCTTTTTTGTTTAACCGTCTATGCCATCCTAGAAAATAAGATATATGATATACATTACACTACATGAATATAAACAAATGAAAAGATGTTGCATTATATTTTACAAATATAGATTAGGAAAGTTAATATAAGTGAAAGTTCATACATCTTTATTAATCTTTTTTCGTTCAGTGTTTGAAACTTTTGCATATTCCTCATGAACTAAATTAAATTCTGATAAACTTAGAAGCTCATATGCAATCTTTAATAGGGGTTCGTCATCTGGTTCCAGATTTCTCGGTTTCATGGTGTAGCTGAACTGGGCTTGTTTGACAGCGGCATAATGCTGCTCTTCATATATTAAAGGGGAGCAGTCTTCATTTTTATTGGTTGATTTGGGTCTAAGTATCCTTCAGAAGCACTAGAAATGTACGAAAATTGCATATTTCCTTTAATTATATCTTAAATTAGATATTTCTCCTTCTTTTTCTTTAGATGACTTTTCTATATATTGCATAGTATCGCTAATGTGTAGTAGGGCATTATAACTTTCAAATGCTAATAATTATGGATGCACATGGATTTTGAAGACTCAAATTTCAATGGTGAGTTGTAACCAGTACTAAATTGCTGATCTAAAAAGTCCCCGTTTCTGAGACTTGGAAAAATCGACCCACGAAAATGAAGCCTGTGCCCCTTTAAGATGGCATGAATAACCTTATCCAGACTGGTATAGAGAGATGATAATATACACAATTTAATTCTTAGATTTATGGACTCAAGTCTGTTGTTATCGTCAATTGCTAGGTTTTGAATATTTGATCTATAACATTTGGCCCAAAATGTCATTTTGCTCAATAGAGTTATGTCCCTTACTTATTAACCAGCTGTCAATAGCTACCTGTCGAATGTCACGTACACAATAATACATATAATAGCCATAATAGCCATGCGTGAGTACGTTAGTACAATACGATGGAATTTTCTAGAACCCCGTGATTTTGGTGCTTACTTTAACAATTATTGTTATATAAAGTAAATAAAGATTTGAACTAATTTTGAAAATGATATAGGGCATACAACGACAGTTTCAAACAAAGTTAAAACATTCCTGAGGTCATGTAATGTCAATGAGAAAACGAAACACGTCTTTGACTTTGATATGATACTAATTTAGACTTTCTAGATTCCCGTGATTTTGGTGCTCACTTTAATTATTCTTATATATGAAGTAAATAAATAAGATTTTAACTAATTTTGGGAAAATGATATAGGACATACAACAACAGTTTCAAACAATTTTCGTACGGTCATATAATGCCATCAAGAATGGGAGAAAGAAACACAGCATTGATATGATACTAATTTTAGCCCATATACATTTATGGCGGGAAATATCAACCAATGAAAATTGGGTATTGAATAAATATGACCCCAGCGTTCTATATTTAGTAATTTTAACTTGTCATCTATCAACAATCCATTATTGAAATTGATTGTAGACGATACTTCTCATACTTCTCATTATTATTATCTTATTAGCATTTTAGTGTGATAGGATATATATTATTTATATCGATAATTTTGTTTTAAAACATCGTTTACCAGGGATGCATACGAGAGCTCTGTTCAACACCAAGTCACGCGGGTAACGGTACCAACACGAGGTCCAGATAGAAATTTTTCATTGTGAATTGCAATACTGTATCCTATATCTCGGATTAGATCTAATTAGAAGTTTCGTCATGGCCAATTAACTACAGTATATAGCCTACAATATGGATTAACGTAATCCCTAAATTTTGGTTTATGGAACACAGATGACGACAAAAAAATTATCGCTAATCCCGAGTCAATTATTAGTGACACGCGATCGGATTAGTGAGTATAAATTACTATAGAATTTGTTAATTGGTAGTCAATCAGAGCTGTGCGGAAGAGAAAACCGAATCATCGGTTTAACGGGTATTATTACATAGTAAATATTCCGTTCCCGGTAAAAAGCGTGCGGATATCGGGGTTTCCGGATTACCGATGGACGGATAAACGCGGTTCCACTGTATTCCTTTTGCACTCACCCCAGTTAGCTTTGAAATCTTCAAGGAACTTATTTGGTAAATGGATGCATTTCAATAATTCATTATATTTCGAAGCAAACACTGTAAGGTCGACAGTGTATAAAAGAGTGTACAAAGTGTCTATCTATATATATAGCTCATCTATGCGGTCGTGTATATCAGCAAGTTCAGGCTGGCCAACTTTTAGATTTAAGTTTATGTTCAAGACTGGTAACTTTGTTTTCTAAGTTTTTTTGGTTTTTTTTGGTTTTTTTCAAAGAATACTTTATTGTTCATAACAAATGATAGGTTCTTAACTATACAGTATACATGTTATTTGAAAAATATATGGTTTGTTGTATTGTTATCATTTCTAATTAATTTCTTATATGCCAATATGATTAAATGTTCAATAATTATTAACTGTAATATAATAATAAGGATTTTATGTTGTAAATGGAAATGCAAGAGGACTTTAATTTAAGAAGTATATAAATACATTTATACTAGGATTTTGTAGGTATTCCATTTTTTGTTAAAGTTGTTTTCTATATTCATTATGTTTTTAATATAATTAAGATATTCTATATTTGATGGAATGGTTGATTTGAGTTTACATTTATAAATATAGTATTTAGTCAAATAGATAAGGTGATTTACAAATAACCATTCATACTTGTCTTTAAACATTTCTATACTTGGGTATCCTAAGTGATATTCTTCTGAATGTATTCTTATATCAATATCATTAGTGTGTAATATATTATATAAAGTAGATATAATGTTTTGAATACATGGACAGAGAAAAAATAAATGTTGTAATGTCTCATGACATGACAAACAAAAAGTGCATAAGGAACTATCAGATATTTTGCATTTTAACAATTTAGTATTAGTATAAATAATCTGATGTATGTATTTATATTGAAAATTTCTGATTTTGGAGTTTGTAGTTGTTTTAAAAATTAAAGAAAAAAAGGAATTCATAAAATTAAGTTCTATTTTTTTTTCTAAGATATTTTCCCATTTATTAAAGGCTAATGGGTTAATGTAATTTTTGAAGATAAGGACAGTATATATATTCTTAGGTTTTATTGTTCTAAAATCTTTATTGTAAATTTTTTGACATATTATAGTATCAATGCAGCTTTCCCATTTGAAATCATTTGTATTATCATTTTGAACCTCTGCGAAAAATCTGTTTTCTAATATGCTTTTAATGCCTTGTATTTCAAGGTTTTCTTGAGGGTTTTCTAAATGACTAACTTGGATTATGTCTTTTTTATAAAGTTGATCATAAAATATAGTATTGTTATTAATTTGTAAATTTTTATTGTTCCATATTACTTGATTTTTAATATCTATATACTTATCTATATGCGCTGTGAAAATTTCATACCAGTTATTGTATAAGGATCTATAAAAGTGATTGTTAATTCTACTAACTTTACAATAGTTACAAAAAGGAAGGATATTTCCACCATAAGCATTTAAAATGTAATTATATGGTACTAACCATGTGGATGTTGGATTAATGACAATTTTTTTTATCCAAAAAAGACTTTGACATATAAGGAACTTATTAATATCAATCATATTTAGCCCACCATTCTTTAAATTTTGAGTAATAGTATTTCTTTTTAATTTATCAGGTCCATTCCATAGAAAATGATATACTTTTTCATTAAATAATTTTATAACCTCAGGCGGTGTATAAAGGGCTGTAGAAGGGTATGTTAGTTTAGGGAGTAAAAATGTTTTTATGATCTGTATTTTACCAATTAGTGTTAAGTTTCTTGCATTCCATTTTGTAATTATTTTGTCAATTTCTCTCAATTTGAGGGTAAAGTTAAAAAATTCAAATTCACTTTCATTTAGAGTGAAAAATATACCTAAAATTTTAATTGGTTCTAAAGATAACTTTAATCCAAGTAATTTTAAACATTTTTCAAATTCACATTTTGGTAAGTTCAGATTCAAAGCTTCAGTTTTATTAATGTTAATGGACAAACCAGACATTGTGCTAAAAAGTTCCAATAAGGAGAAAAGGTGTCTTGCTGACTTGTATTCCCTTATAAAGCAGGTTAAGTCATCCGCAAAGGCTATGCATTTCAAAGATTTATTGCCAAAATTAATGCCTTGTATTTTATCATTATTTCTGATATTGAAAAGTAAATATTCTATTACTAGATTAAAGAGATTAGAACTCATGGGGTCACCTTGTCTAACTCCTCTACTTATATCAAAATATCTGGTAGTTATACCATTATTCATAACATGTAATATTTTTATAAAGTGTTTTTATCCATCTTATGAAATTCTTATCAAATCCGAAAATCTTTAAAATTTTGAACATAAAATCATGATTTATACTGTCAAAAGCTTTGTTAAAATCAATTCCTAATAAGAAACCAACAATTTTTTTACGTTTACTTAGTTCTACACAGTCACTTATTATTCTTATATTTTCATGGATATGCCTACCAGGGACAAATGCTGTTTGATCAGGATGAATTAATTGATTTAAGAAAGGTTTCAGTCGAAAGGCTATTGCTTTACTGGCAATCTTAACATCAACATTAATTAAACTTATAGGGCGCCAATTACCAATTTCAGTTTTATCCTTAGATCCTTTAGGAATTAGTTTGATTATAGATTGTCTCTGACTTGTAGATAAAATTTCATTTTCAAATGCAGAGTTGAAGCAGTTTAGAAGATATTTTGCAATGTTAGGCCAAAAATGTTTATAAAACTCAATTGTTAGACCGTCATTTCCAGGAGATTTATTGTCTTTAATGAATTAATAGCTTTCTCACATTCCCAATAATCTAATTTGTAATTTAAAATATGCTTAGTATTTTCATCTAGCTTTGGTAAGTTTTCATATTGAAAGTTTTTTAAAGATTTGTTCAAAAAGGAAATATCATTATTTTTCTTATAAAGATTTGAATAAAAATTAAAGATTTCACTGTTTATTTCTTCACTTGATAAAGCATATTGATCATTGGCTTTTTTTAATTTCTGAATGACTGAGAGTTTGTTTTTTGTTTTTTCTAAGTTTAAGAATAATTTATTATTTTTACCTTGACATTCATACCAGTCTAATTTAGCTCTTATTATGGAGCCCTGAATATCTTTTTCATAAAATTTGTCTAAGTTTTGTTTCGCTCTATTGTAATTGGTATATTCATGCTCATAATCATCACCTTCTAAAAAATTTAGTTTCATTTCAGATAGCTTCAATTGTTTTTCAAATAAATCTTTTAATTGTCTTTTTACTTTAGCTTTTTTTTTTTACTATATTCTACTGTTACTGTTTTTATTTTATATTTAATAAAATCCCATAGCCCTAATTTATCTGTTTGATCATGGTACTCTGAATTCCACAATTCTAAAGATTCATTTAAAAGTTTAACATAAGTTCTTTCTTCACAAAGTGAGGAGTTAAAGATCCAGAGACCTTTTCCCCTTGAATTATTATTATGATGTTTTCTAAGTTAGTAACTGGTTCCATTAGCTATGCGCTCACAAGTCTCGCTACGGCCTTGGCTTTGGACATAACTACGGACTTGTTCTTGAATAATCTGTTCAACAACGCTTTGATCTGGGTTTCAATCTTCACTGATATTCATATTTTCGTTATCGCTGAACACGGGCTCTTTATCTCGGGAGGGAGGAAAGGACGTCTTTTAACGTCTTTGGACTGTGGGATCTGCGTTAAAAGAGTTCGATAGCAGTTGCTTCAGGCCTTCTATTGAGGTACAAGTTATTCTCTGCTATTGGATTGTGTTTAATCAACTCACGAATAACTTTTATCATCCGCTACTGCGATATTAATTAATGGATCATTGCTACGAAGTTGTTTACGTTGACATCTATGGTGTCCGTGGTGATGAATACAGTTCACACAACAAACTGAGATTATGTCCAAACTATCACCTAGAATATTCTTATTCGAGTATAACATACGATACTTAATCTACAAACTTCATAATGAATTATTTGCACATATGCTTTCAAGCAACTACTCCGATCACCAAAATTAAAAAATTGTCCAAACTATCACCTAGAATATTCTTATTCGAGTATAAAATACGATATTTAATCTACAAACTTCATAATGAATTATTTGCACATATGCTTTCAAGCAACTACTCCGATCACCAAAATTAAAAAAATTCTCAGAGCTTGAACGAAACTTTGTTTTTCACTCGATGCCATCTTGTATATTGATATGTATGTATAGGCCTACCCGTTTTGAATCCCCCTTTTAAAGTGAATATAAATTAAGACTAAACCGTGATGAAGGTACCATAGCAGTGCGCATCCTACTTGACGCATAACTGAAACGTTGCATTTTCTATGATGAGAGTTTAACAAATGCATTAAAATGTTTTATAAAATTATATTCATTCAAGAGTAAAGCTAGTGACCGTTTATTTGTGATACGACAACCAGTTTAAACAACAGCTCTTATGTTTGTACATAGAAATATAGAAAGGGAATAATAACACAAGATTTATGCTTGGCACGCATGCGTTGAAGTCTGGATACCCACTTAACTTCTGGTTTCTGCAAGAAGATATATTACTTTAAAAGCCATGATAAACGCGATGTAATTGGACCGGAACATCCGGTCTCTCTACCACAATATACAGTAGTAAAGAGTAAAGCTAGTGACCGTTTATTTGTGATAGTCACTCACAACCAGTTTAAACAACAGCTCTTATGTTTGTATTGACACTTCTTATAACAACTTTAAACCGGTCAAGAGTTACATGTATACAACGTACAAAAAGCTATTTTTAAAAGTTCTTCTTTTGGTAAATTCATATATTACATTTAGATATTTTTTCAGTGCCATTATTTCATACTAAAAAATAACCACACACACACAGTTTCTAATAACGAAATTTTAAAAGGAACAATTGATTTAAAGGGGACCAGTCTTCATTTTTATTGGTTGATTTGGGTCTTCAATATATTTAAGTATCCTTCAGAAGCACTAGAAATGCGCGAAAATTGCGTATTTCCTTCAAATATACCTTAAATTAGACATTTCTCCTTCTATTTCTATAGATGAGAACAGGAACTGCCTCTGAGAAGAAGAAAACATCGACCAATGTGTTCACAGGGGAACAAAGAACGAGATAAAAAGAATGCAATAGATGTATATAAAATGATTTATGTGATAAAGCAATAAATGTGAATGAAATTACAATTTGACTTAAAATAAAAGAAATGACAATTTGACTTAGTATAAAAGAAATTACAATTTGACTTACAGAAATGACAATGGGTGGAGGACATGCATATATCTACAAATAATCTAACTAAATACGAATCCTTAATGCGTTATCTTGTGTTCTTAATGTGTTATATTGTGTTAATGTGTTATTAGTAAATAATTAGAAAAGTATACTATATTAGAGATCTCCTCCACCACACTGTTAAATCTTGTGAAGTCTAACAGAAAAGAGAGCGAGAGTGGTGATGTGTTTCAGTTTTTACATTTCCTAATCAGGATTTTGATCTAAACTAGTTTTTATTTGTTATAAAAGAGGTTACGCGTATAAGTGATTGGTTGTAAAAAATGGTAAGGCCAAAGGTTCCACGAATTTGATAATAAAGTGTTAAATGTTGTTTTAATAATTAACACAATGACTTAGATAAGCCGTCTGACATTGGTGACCTAATTTTGAAGAGCGATAGTAATGATAGTACAAGTGAGCCAGATATCAGTGCTACAGAAAAGAAATTGGACATGTTTCATCATCAAAGTTTGAAAGAAGAAGAAGGAATATTTGGATATCGAATGGTTCATGTTAACTTCATCAAGTCCCTGGTGTCAGAGCTGGCATGTCCAAGATGTAATAGCAGCCTCCAGAACTCTTGTTTACAAGAAGGTAGCAGCAAAGGTCTGTGTTCAAAATTTGATGTTGTTTGTTCTAATTGTGAAGCTGTTATTTCAAGTGCCAACACCTCACCTCAACTTTCTGAGGGGTAAAATTCTGCTACCACCACAGCCTTAGATGTCAACCGCAGGAGTGTAATGGCCATGAAGGAGTTGGGCGGCGGAAAGGCTGATTTGGATAAGTTGTCAAGAGTTTTTGATATGCCCTCAAGCCTTGGTAAAGAAGCTTTCTGCAAGCATCTGAAGAAAATCGAAGCAGCCAGTTCTAAATCAGTACAGTGCCACCTCACGAACGCAGCGAACTTAATTCGAAAGGCTTATACAGACATTCATCCGATTTACGCAAACCAGGATATCATTGATATTGATGTAGTGGCGGATGGGACATGGCAGAAACGTGGCTTTTCATCTAAATACAACGTTACAGTAATTACCGACTTGTTAACTGGATTGGCTTTAGATTTTGAAGTTTTGACCAACTATTGTGCTATTTGTGTCAAATCCATGTAGACAGAAGCTACGCTGAAAATGTTAAATCGTTCCATTGAGAAGTATGGATTTCGTTACACACATTTACTAAATGATGGAGACAGCAGTGTATACAGAAACATCTTAGCTCTTAATGATGGTACCGGACCCTATGGAAGTGATCATCCAGTAGTAAATGAAGATTGTGTGAACCACATCAGTAAGAGGATGAAGAACAGTCTCGATACACAGATTGCTAAACTAAAGGCGCAAGGTCAACCCATTGACGGAAAAGGTAGACTTACTAAGGCCCGGGTTAGAGCTATACAGAATTATTACGGGAGAGCCATCAAAGACAATGCCGGGGATTTTGAAGGAATGCAAAGAAGTACATGGGCAATCTACCTCCACTACTTTGATGAAGAAGACAATCAGCATCATAAGTGCCCTTCCGGACCAGATTCTTGGTGTTGGTACCGAAGACAACTGGCTAAAGGTATTTCTACTCCAAAAAGAGGCGAGCACACAGCACCCCTACCACCTCGTGTGTCACAAGCTATTCTGTCGGTATTTGAGAGACTGTGCAGCAAAACCTTGTTGTCTTGATGTTTGAGAGGAGCAACACAGAACGCCAATGAATCCTTCAACCAACTCATTTGGAAGCGGGCCCCGAAACACCGTTTTACCAGTTTAAGGAAGTCTAAAGAACTTGAAAATCTTAAATCTGATAGGAAGAAACAAGGAAAGGAAGGTGCGAGTTATGTACCAGGGGGCTTTTAATCGAATTTGATGTATTTGGCTATTATCAATTTTGGCTCTGTGATTTGGCATTTCAATTTTGGCTCTAGTATTTTGGCATTTCAATTTTGGCTCTTTAGTATTTTGGCATTTCAATTTTGGCTCTTTAGTATTTTGGCATTTCAATTTTGGCACATGAGTTGTACCACAATCTTGTAAGATTTTACATTTTAGTGGTCTTTTTTTCTTTTTTTTGAATAAATAATTCATTTATTTAAGAAGTATTTTTACAGATTTTGACGAAAGTTACTGATAATGTTTATTATCACCCAAGGATAAACTTTATTGAAAATCAAAAGAATTGAAAAATATTTAATATGAATTATTGCCCTTGTTCTTCAAAACACGTTTAAGTCCTGAACGAAATGTAGGCCTTTGACTACAGGTTGAATATTTGATGGTTGCTGTTTTCTGCCAAATGTTCTTTTTCAAACAAATCTGCCAGTGGGCGTATATTACCTTACCTGGCAAGCTATCTTCTTTTTATTGCAGTGCGTTCGATTTCGAACGCAGAGCGCCCAGCCATAACTACGCATGTTACATGTATTCAGATACAAATTCTTACGAAGAATTGTAGTCAATATGGTAATGAATATAAATTGATGCATATTTTACCTACGGGAAATGACGTAGGTCAAAATGTCAAATTTCAGTGTTTTCTAATTTACAGCTCTATTTTAGATCCAATTTTAATCGGATTTTTTCAGTTAACTTCTTTGATCGAAAGACTACAATTCGGCTTCAACAAGTAATTGCAAATTTTGACTTTTGTCTTAAACTTTTTTAGTTTTAATTTTACATTTTTTTCAACATCTACAATTTTATTTTGATCAATCTGAAAATATACAAGTACATAGACATTTTCATTCTTAACAAAATACATTTTTAAAAATTTCGATATCACTTCCGGTTTTGACGTTATTCGCTCGTAAAGTTGAAATTTTGACTTCCGGAATTTTGAAGATATTTGAATTTTTTTTTTTCTGCAATATGATTGAAATGATAATTAAAAAACAATGAATCAAAAAAAATTGACCCGGAAGTAACAAATCAGCCGCCATATTGATATGACCAACTTTTGTAAAACTCAAAATGGGGCCTCAGGGTTAATAGCAGAATTGGTAATTTTAGTATTTTTAGACAGCTCAGTAGATTGCCCCAAAAAGTACGCAAATTGTTCAATGTTGCTTTATTGTTATTTCCGGTACATTTGTTTTATGTAATTGCCAAAATTTCAAAGACTTGTAACTCGTGACCTTGACATTTTTTTACCTTTTGACCTGAACACAGGTTATTGCCCTTGACCAGATCTATCCAATGATATATCCATTTTTGTTGACCGATGTTTACTTCCGGTTTTAGAGCCATTTGAAATTTGCGATTTTGAACTTTAAACAGCTCTGTCACGTGACCTATTTTACATACGTCACAAATTTTTTATATATTCTTAGTGTGCCAGATCTACTCTTTCCAATGATATATAAAACTTTATGTATTTATGAAAATTGCGCGATTTAAAATTTGAAAATTTTGAGCAAAGTTCAATTGTAACCTGTGCGTGTTTTTTTCAAATTTTATTTTGAACGTTCTGAAAACTTCCAGGTTGATAGACATTTTGATTACAAACTAAAATCTGTTTTCAAAAGTTCCATATGTGTTTTCTATATAACGCAGAATCTTACGAAGTCGTATTTTTTACTTTCTAACGCAGATATGAGTACACATGTGTTTTAAAGCTTAAATTTCGTAGGAGAGTTGTGAACATCCACATCCTGAGATTTTTCTTTGTTTTTTTTTGTCGAACAGTTAGTGAATATATAATTATCTTACTAGGCCTATATCATGTTATAATTCTAACATAGTTTTTACACCTACAATGCTGAAGAACTTTCTTCTGACTCTCTGGCTGTTAGAAATCGGATAAAGGCAGCAGCGTCAGCCTCCAGATATTAACTGACGGCCCTAACACATCTGCAGACTGTGGCCTTCGACATACCAATGGTGTCCGACACCACGGACTGGTAGGAACCAGTGGCAAAACATCATAATGCCACCAGAAGTTTTAGCAAAACTGGTAATGCACTGGATCTCTTAGTTGGATGATCCGGGTGGGTTCGTTTTGACGCATGCCCAACTTGCCACATCGTGCCCAACTCCACAAAAACTAGGCAGGGTTAGGGTTAGGTTGGGTTTGGGTTGCTTAACCTACATAACCCTAACAAATGGTCATTCCGGATTTTTTCAGAAACCTTTAGTTTCGTTTTACAAGTCGTTTTTGTGCAGTTGGGCAATGCGGCAAGTTGGGCAATGCGGCAAAACGAACCCACCGGGATGATCCAGTGCATCACCCAAGATATTTTTTATTGTGTGTAGCCAAAACCGGTATTTATCTATAATTTCAGCACCAAAGAAATTTTCCAATGGGTTTACCTTATCTCTGAATATCCTTTCTCTTCTAAACAATCTCCTGTGCTGGAGGGCGATGAAATTGGCTTCCATGTTCCAAGATGTTGATTCTAAGATAAGACAAGTAGCCGTCTCTCTTAACTTAAGATAGTGGACCACGGCCAAATACGCCCAACGAAAAAGCCTTAAATTTAATAATAAAACTAAACTTTCTCAAACCTTTCGATTTAGGTCCAATAACATCAACAAAATTGGTTGAAAACTAAGATAGTAATAGCATATTCAAGACTTTGGGGCAAGGGCAATAACTCTGCTACTAACGGTCGAAAAAAGCTCAAATTCAAACTTGATCTTTGTTTTCTGAATATGTGTATACATACCAAATTTCATTTGATTCCATCAAAAATTCTAGTTTTTAGAGCGTTTACAAGCAATTGATGTTCATAAAAGCACTTACTGTATAGAGGTTAAAGGGCGATAACTCCTCAAAACTGATGAAAGAGGCCTAAATCTTGAAAAAGCTTTAATTTTAATTTTTAAACTAAAATTTCTCAAACCTTTCGATTTAGGTCCAATAACATCCAATTTAAGTTTCATCAAAATCGGTTGAAAACTAAGAAAGTAATAGCCTTATTAAGATTTGGGGCAAGGGCAATAACTCTGCTTCTAACGATCGAAAATAGCTCAAATACCCCATTTTAGCAAATACGGTAAAATAAGTTTTCTGAAACAGAAAGTTAGGATAGAATTCTAGTTTAGGATGATTGTAAGTCTTTGTGAAACAGGCCCAAATCCTTCAAAAGTAAAACCTGTTCCTCAAATGTAAGACTTGTAACTAAACCCTGTAATAAAGAACCTCTCATGTTGAGTGGTTATTACGGGATTTGAAGCAACCCGAAACATCAAAGAAATATGCTACGATAGCTTTATATGGCAACTTCTTACATCCAGTTGATTTTTATTCAAATTGATCAAATTCAGAACATTCTGCATAGTTGTATGAAAGAAGTGAAGGAAATATTGAATTCATATAATTAGACAATAAATTTGTAGCAGATATTAGCAAAACGATTGAAATCTGTACGTGATAAAAAAAAAACTATATTTGTTTATAGAAAAATGATAGATATGAACAGTGTATCTTTATACATGTAAGCCGTTTTCATAATTATAAAATCACTGTTGTCCCAATACAACCACATAAATTCTATTCTTATATCTATCCCACCTTCAAATATTATTTATTGCAGGGCGTACTTCGTACGCCCTGCTTTGTTTTCGTTTTGATTATTTTTTTTTTTTTTTTTTCGTCTACGGCCCGACCTATTTCTCGGAAATGGTATTATGTATGGAACAAATGATTCCATGACGTTTTCTCACTTGAGGTGAATTACAGTATAAAAGTAAAACGAAATTGATATTCGCAACATGAAGCGACATGAGCAACAAACATAAAATAGGCTCTAGAGACCGTATTTATCAGCCGATTTCGCTCAAATTACTTTCATCGTATTTCTTGTAACAAAGGACACATAATAGAATTTTAAAATTTTCGGTTACATGAAAATCGTTCGTCACTTTTTCTTGCCGTAATAAATCGAAGTATGATTTTTTGTTTGATTTTTAACGGATCAATATGAAACTTCTATGATGTAGACCTTCGGCAAGTGCAAATGATTCCCCACACTCAAAATTTTTGCATCACTTCCGGTTTTGATGATATCACTTCCGGTTACATCACTTCCGGTTACATCACTTCCGGTAAAACTTATTTATGATAAAATTAGGATATGCATAATCTTATTGTTATTATTACAAATTGTTATGACCAAAAAAATATTTACCGGAAGTTATAGTTTGGCCGCCATATTGGTTAGAGTCATTTTTCCAAAATTTTTATTCAGAATAATTTTGCAAACAGACATTCATGATTTTGATGTCAATCGGAGCATTAAAGATTTTTGGACAGTTCCTTGGGAACCGAATTTCAATTTTTCGATTTTAACTTCTTTGTATAACGGAATGTTTTTTTTCAAAGTTTAGATGCTTGTATCACATGACCTTGACCTTGGATGACCTTAATATGACACACAATAATACCTTGGGACCTTGACCTTCTGATGACCTTTTGACCTTTGGGGTCAGACCACTTATTCTTATTTTATAGGGCTCCAAACATGGCTTTTTTAGCATATTGCCAGGACTGTAGCACAAAACCTAACTGGAATAACACCCTAATGTTTGCTGATTTTTAATGCACTCTTTAAAAGGTTTCAAATAATATCAGACTTGGCGATGTCAAAATTCAATTTCAGAAAATGTTGCGATTTTGATCAAACTTTAAAGGCTTCTATCTCGAGAACTTGACCTCAGATGATCTTGATATTTACAGATCTCATAAAGACTTACGAGAGCTTTAACATGATGTATTCATTTTTCATGTCCGACACGTGCTTTCTGTTTTAGAGGTGTGACTCAAAGGTGATTTTGCATCTTTAAAGCGTTTTTACGAGGGCCCTAATATAGATAAAGCAATATTTTTTTCGGATCCGTAATGCTGAGTTCCTCAGGTTTCCAAAAATATGCAACACTTCTATGTAACTTGCATATTTCCATATCCCATACTTTAACCTGGGGCAATAATAGGTATGTCAGTTAATTGACTGTATAAACACTGTCACTATTAATAGAGTCAGTAAGTTTGACATTAAAGTTAAAGGGGCTCTACCTCGATTTTTGTTAGATATGAATTATATTCAGTTTACGCATTAAAGGGAGGTCTACGGCATGCTGAAAATTAACTTACTGAAGCACCCTGTAGGCACGCCCACTGCTTAATTGACCCACTTTCTTATTTATGAACCGATTTTCTTCAAAATTTGCACATACCTTTATGTTCGAATAGTGATTTAAAGAAAAATACAAAATTTGTGATGTGCGCATGCGCAATGCTAACTTTTTTGTTTGTTATCCGATTTCTACGAAATTTGGTATGTACATGTATAATCGGATTCAAAACTTAGAGGAAATGTTAAACTTAGTTCTGCGCATGCGCAATATCAACTTCCTTATTTCTTATCCAAATTTCTTCAAAATCGGTATGTATTTGTATAATTAGATTAGAAATATCATGGAAATTTTGAATTTGTGAAGTGCGCATGCGCGAAGCCAACTTTCTTATTTCTTATCCGAATTTCATGAAACTTGGTATGCATAAGTATATTCCGATTCGAAATATGATGGAGATATTGAATTTGTGTTTTGCGCATGCGCATTGCTAACTTTCTTATTTCTGAACCAAATTCATTCAAAATTGACATGCATGTGCATAATAAGATTCGAAATATCATGGACATATTAAATTTATGTAGTGCGCATGCGCATCACCAGCTTACTTATTTCTTATCAGAATTTCTTCAAAATTAGCATGTATGTGTATAATCAGATTTGAAAGTTCATGGACATAATGAATTTGTGTAGTGAGCATGCGCAGTACCAACTTTCTTATTTCTCAACCGAATTGCATGAAACTTGGTATGCATACGTATAGACTGATTTGGGATTTCATGGAAATAGATCATTTGTGCAGTGCACATGCGCATTGCCAACTTATTTTTTCTTGTTGAAATATTTCTAAACGTGGTATGTATGTCTATAATCATAGTCTCAATTGCAAAAACCTGTTGATCTCGCGCATTAAATTGTCAGTACAGTGCATGCGCAATCGAATATTGCCGCACCGTCGTAACTGTATGTCGTAACCCGCCCTGCACCAGTACTGTTAACTGTACAGTTCTAGTTTTTATTTGTACAAATAAATACAGTCTACATCCTACATCACTTTATAGATTTGGCCAAAAGGTTATATATAGATATTTATCCTATAACCGACATGAGAAATAAAAATTTTAAATTTGTTTTTAATGAATTTTTTTCTCATATTCTGTATCTATAATGCATTCTAGATAAAAAAAAAAATTTTTTATTTTTTATGTCGGATATAAATGATATTCTTGCATCCCGTGGAATACAGCCCATTGAATAAATATGGTATTCAATGGGCGTGGCCAAGATTATTTTAATGCATGCGCTTCACTTGTTAGTAACACTCAAAATGCCGTCGGACAGGTTTGTCTGTCCCTTCTGAAACTTTTTAGCGTCGAAATAAACGTTTCGTACTATGAAAAGTGAATTGTCAAGATTGTTTACTATTAACTGTCAGTGATGTTTAATAACATTCCAAGGTACAGTATGACAAAAACCGAGGGACAATTATCTGATAAATAGGTTATCCAATGGTAAACTCGTGGATATGGTTTTAATGCCACTCGTGAAAATATCACAAGCACTCATGGCATAAAAACCATATCCACTCGGAGCCATAGGATAACCTCTATATATCAGTGAACCTGGTATTATAACTAAACATCAGCATCCCTGTATATGGAGATACATGTAAATAAGTAACTATTTAAAAAAAACTTAAAAATAATAACACGTAGTTTTATGGATTATTGAAGCGGATTAATTGAATTCTTCAGAGATTATGTTGCATAGATATGACACCAGGTTTGTCCATTGATGAATTTGTTTTGGATAAGAAAAGTAATTTTTTTGGTCATCCTAAGAGGTAGTATTCTTTAAATACTATATTCATAATCCTCTCAAAACCTAGTCCAAATAATCTTTTGATTTCAAAATTAAAATATATTATCCCAAAATCAATCTAAGCTTTCTTCAATGAAATTGTGGCATTCTAGATGTGCTGATGTAAGCATTGTTCTGAAATAAAAAGAACATACATATGATTATAAAAACTAAATTTGAATCAAATGAGGTCCACGTAATAATCTGTAAATCTAAATCTACATCATCTTTCAAGCAAATATGTTTTTTTCCTGAAACAACATTTCAAAATAATTTATTTTAAAAAAATGGTTTTTGATATAAGTATGGTTCTTTGTGAAAATTCTCAAAAAGTAGCACCCATTTTATAGATGATGAATCGGGACTGGCCCGATTTATTGAGCTAATCAAATTGATGAGACTGATGGAAGAAAATTAAGGTAAACAGAAAATAACACTTACTTGATAAGCATTATAAAACCCACGTTTTGTTCCATCAGGTCTTGGTAAAGGTAAAGTTTCAGCATGAACATAATCATCCATCATCTATTAACAAAACATCAAGGGAGTTTAGAAAATAAGATTTGAACAACATATAGAAGCGAGGAGCACATATAACAAAACACAAGACAATATTATGGAATATAACACACTTCTTTAATACAGTTAGGCACATAATAACTGTATTAAAGAAGTGTGTTATATTCCATAATATTGTCTTGTGTTTTGTTATAACTGTATTAAAGAAGTGGGTTATATTCCATAATATTGTCTTGTGTTTTGTTATGAGTTTATAAAACTTCTTCTAAAGAAATCTCATGATCAAAGTATTCTATTAAGTAAAGCATTCCCCGGTCGTTAACAAAGTTTGTATCAGGTACTCAAAAGATAGCTTGCCAGGCAAGGTAACATACGCCCACTTCAGCAAATTTGAATATTTGAAAAAGTTGATTGCACCTTCGCACTTATTTGAGCTTATATTTAGATGAATCAATTCGAATGAAAACTCTAGCCTCCATCATGTACACAAGTTAATTTTAACGTTTTTTCACTAAGTCAAGGGCAATAACTCATAAACCTACGAATAGAAACGCACGATTCTTGAATTTATCTGAGTTATTATCAAAATGAATACACATACCAAGTTTTTTCACGAAGTCAAGGGCATTAACTCTTAAACCAACGACTGGAATTGTGCCATTTTTGAACTCATTTGAGATATTATCAAGATGAATACACATACCAAGTTTCATTCAAATCGGATAAAAACTCTAGCTTCTACCGAGTACACAAGTTAATTTTAACGTTTTTTCACTAAGTCAAGGGCAATAACTCATAAACCAACGACTGGAATCGTGCCATTTACAAACTCATCCGAGATATTATCATGATGAATTCACATACCAAGTTTCATTGAAATCAGATAAAAACTCTAGCTTCTATCGCGTACACAAGTTAATTTTAAAGTTTTTTCACTAAGTCAAGGGCAATAACTCATAAATCAACAACTGGAATCGCGCTATTTTCGAACTTATCCAAGATATTATCAAGATGAATACACATACCATGTTTCATTCAAATCAGATAAAAACTCTAGCTTCTATCGCGTACACAAGTTAATTTTAATGTTTTTTCACTAAGTCAAGGGCAATAACTCATTAACCGACGACTGGAATTGCGCCATTTTCGAACTCATCCGAGATATTATCAGGATGAATACACATACCAAGTTTCATTTGAATCAGATAAAAACTCTGGTTTCTATCGCGTACACAAGAAATTGTTGACGGACCGACGGACGGACCGACAGACGGACGGACGGACCGACGGACGGACAGGGGTGACGGCAATATACGTCCACATTTTCATGTGGGCGTATAAAAAGGGATAACACCAACACCGAACAAAATTAATACTTACATAATCATCTACATATCTAACTGGTTCTGAAACATAACTCCATCGTCTTTTATCATGCATTGGTATATCATACGGCCTGTTGCCATCCATGAACACTCTTGGTAATTTTACAACACTTGTATCAAGACTGCTACCCATACCCACTGAACTAGCCTTACTTGATTTCCTGGAATAATAGAGAACACAAATTATATAGGGTTTCTTTTTGTTAGCAGGCTTTAGAGAATGTTTTTTCCAAATAAAAGACGTAGACGTATCACCCCGGTACCCCTCGCTGCCACATGTCGTTCAAATCTCATAATTAATTGGTAGTTATATACGCTTAAATTAAAACAATTTTGTCCAACATCAACAATGTCATGTGTTCAAATATCTTAATCTGTATTTCTCTCTTACATATCTGCAGAAAACTGTATAAGCAACTTACCTTGACCGTTTTTTCACAGTACACACACAAATGCAGCATAGGATTAATATTAATACAAGAAGACCTCCCAATACACTAGCACAGATAATCAATAATTCTGCAAGGCAAATAATTATGACTTAGTTTATACAGTAAAAAATTGAAATTGAACAATATCTAAAGCACAACGTTAACGTCTTCCCTGTCAGAATGTGTTATACAACTAGATGCATGTAATTCCCACTTTTTAACATGTCTGATACGAGTCTGATATTAGTAATATCTTTTGTCACCATGTCTGATATTAGTGTAACATCTTCTGTCACCATGTGAGTTATTAGTAATGTAACATCTTCTGTAACCATGTCTGATATTAGTAATGTAACATCTTCTGTAACCATGTCTGATATTATTAATGTAACGTCTTCTGTAACCATGTCTGATATAATTAATGTAACGTCTTCTGTCTACATGTCTGATATAAGTATGTTAAATTTTCTTCTATCACCATGCCTAATAGTAATATTGGAAATATATATCATTCTGTCAGCATGTCTGAAATTAGTAATGTAACATCTTCTATCGCCATGTCTAATATTAATAATGCAACCATGTCTGATAATAGCTATCTAACCCTTTTGTTGCCGTATCTAATATTAATATGTTGAATTCATCTGTCACTTTGTCTTATTTTGGTAATATTAGATCTTCTGTCAACATGTCTCATGATAGAATGTAATATATATGTCAAAATGTCTGATATTTGAATGCAAGAAACCAGCCGATTACATAAACCTTTTTATCCTTTCTCATTTGTATTTGCCTGATTTCCTCGACAAGACAAGGATTTCAACTTCTAGCAAACTTACTGATATTGTTTTCTTTAAAGAACACTCAGGATATATTTTATGAACCTACAAAGTTAAGTTTGAAATAAGTAATACATAAAAATATAAATAAATAAATAGGAATATTAAATTTATTACCCTTTCCATTAATTTCACAATTTGTTCCTATATACCATTCTGGACATCTGAAACGAAGATCAAATCAATTTCTCTAAATATCATTTATATTAAAGAGAAGTCTGACATTTTTGGAGGTTACAATTACTGTGATCAAATTAATAGACGCAATCTGAAATTTCGATTAAAAATAATTTATCTTGTCGTGGAAACGCGAAACTATTTAAATGTTTTATGTAAATCGAAAGTTTCAACTCCTTACTTATCAACCATCCCTCCGTCATAGTATACTGACCCTTTTTTAATAACAAAACCCAGGTTGGTCAGGTAGATACATAGTACATTTAGAAATGTTTTCATCTATAATGGTTCATTGTTTTGTTCATACAGAAAGTCATCGACAAAAAAGTTCTGCTTATGATTGAGATTAGCTGTTTTTAAATTACTTACATACAAGCTGATACACCATCTCCTTCACCACACGTGCCATTGTTTTCACACTTACATGACACTGAAATGTTAACATAATATCAGTATATAAAACGTGATATCAAAATAATGCTATCTGTATTACCATTTTTAAAACTTAATAAAGTGAAAATATATAATGCATTTAAGTACACATTTTAGAGATTGTATGTTATTCTGAATAGATAACAACTATTTTGTTATTTCGCTCAAATTTAAATGTGGAGAACAGAATTTAGCAAATATCACAAGGAAAAGTACAATTTACAAATTATATTTTTAGTAAGATCCATTCGTGTTATCCACGAAAGATCCATACAAACTATCTGTCGCCTTTTAAAAATTAAACAATTAAAAATAAAGAAAGTTTCACAAAAAATAAATGATTACTAGCAGAGAATCCTAGAAAATAGCAGACATTTTGAATATACCTTTCTGAGTAGTAACATGGTGAAAAATAGCAGACAATTGCACAAAATCATTTCATTTCTTTTTTTGGCTTTTTTCCACATTATTAATTTACATCAGGTATTCTCAATTAATTTTCGTCAAGGGCCAAATGCATTTTAAGAAAAAAAAATATATGGGCCAAATAGAGCTAAGCTGGCATAACGAGCAGAGCGTTTTATTTTAGCAAAGGCCCGATTAACATGTATTTAAAAAAAAAGGTATTTCACTAACCTTTGCATTTTTCTCCTGGTGCTTTAAAAATATCAGGAGAAAAATCATCAAATCCTTCCTCACACTGACATGTAAATGTTCTCATACTGTGTGTACATCTGGCATTTAAATCACAATAATTGTGATCTGGATCGACACAATGACTAAATTCTGAAATGAAATAAATTGTTATTGAAACGTGTGATAACTACAGCATTTTATGGTATTGTATTATTACACAACTAAATATGTATTGCTTTTATTATAGCAAGACCTCTTTTGTTTAACGGAAAATATTTAGACACCTGAAATTTATTGCATGGGGGAAAACTGAAAAATGAAATTGAAAGATGACTGTAGAGAAAAGCAATTATGATTATTCTTACCAGATAACAATTTTAAATATTGTGACATGCTGACATTCTGACCTAGGACTAAATTTGTACCACTTAATTTGACCATTCCATCAATATCTACATACGCCGATGCAGTTAATCCCCTGTTATACATCGTTTGTAACTGTTGTCTACGGGGTGCTGTGTCTTTATTCAAGGCGATTTCAAATACTACATGACCATCTTTTTTTGACATTTTAATAACATCTATATCTAATATTCCAGTTAAACCTTGGCTACTAAACCCGGAAAATAACTGAATAAGAAAAATTTCATATTAAAAAAAAAAACAGAAATGCATTTATCTCTAAAATCGCATTAGTTTAATTCTGAAAATCCCTAGTTTGTGCCTATCTTTTGTATAATTAATAAATGGTATGAAATGGAGCTTTGCGTCCTTATTTTCTGCACCTGTTTGGGCTTAAGCGGATGGACAAACGCCATGCAGTGTGAAATTGGGTAAATGTAGCCAGGACAATAACCTTATCATCATCAATTTCCTACTGTTTTCAATCGTGAACAAAAAAATCCCATGAATCACGCGAACTCCATTCATTTCCAAACCAGGAATTCAATGGTCAAATTACATACAGTTACAATTCTACAAAGATATATATATTATTTTCTAATTGTGTAAACAGGGTTGTGTGCCTTCCTGACAAATGTCCCATGTCTCCCCTGTGCCGGAAATGAGGCCTGGACTGGCAAATATTTCAATTTAATGCACTTACCACTTGTCTAATCTCGTAGTTTAACGTATCTTTATTTTTATATTTTTCTAAACTATTATTTTCTAATGGTATTTCTCCTCGAAAAAACTGAGCAGCTTAAAACATACACAAAATAAAAAAATAGCGATGGCCATCGTAATACGCCCACTTTTATAATGGCAGCCAATTCGTCCGGGGGGTTGACAAGAGTGATCAGTAAATGAAAGATTCTGAGAATGACATTTTCTCTTTTTACAAGAGTAAAACCATGGGTTCAAGTTTCCTGGAAAAAACAAATATGTCACTGAAATATGCATAAAACAAGGGCAACCAACGTTTTGGTTCCATCCTAAAATGATTAAGAGCAGTCACATAGTTGATGATGTTTCTGATTTTCAATAAGGGGTATAATCCGAAGGTCAATACAAACACCAACAGCCAGTTTTATAAAAATCCACCAAGAAACCAGCTCTCTATCGTGTCCACAACTTTGAGAGAGTACGGCTGAAAAATTAACGTGTTTTAAAGAACAATAGGCAATAACTCATAAAATATTTTTTCGATCTTTCTGATATTCAATAGAGTTTATCCTAATGTCAATACAAACACTCATACTAAGTTTCATCAAAATCCATCAAGAAACCAGCTCTCTATGGTGTCCACAACATATTTTCAAAACCAAGGGCAATAACCCAGGAAATATTTTTCGATTCGTCTGATTTTCAATAGGGTTCATCCTTTGGTGATTACAAACACTCACAGCAAGTTTCATAAAAATCCATCCTGAAACCAGCCCTCTATCGTGTCCACAACTTTGAGAGAGTAACGGCTGAAAAATTAACGCGTTTTAAAGAACAAGGGCAATAACTCATAAAATATTTTTTCGATGTTTCTGATATTCAGTAGGGTTTATCCCAATGTCAATAAAAACACTCACACCAAGTTTCATCAAAATCCATCAAGAAACCAGCTCTCTATGGTGTCCACAACATATTTTCAAAAGCAAGGGCAATAACTCATGAAATATTTTTCGATTCGTCTGATTTTCAATAGGGTTCATCCTTGGGTGATAACAAACACTCACAGCAAGTTTCATCAAAATCCATCAAAAAACCAGCTCTCTATCGTGTCCACAACAATTGTGGACAGACAGACAGACGGACATACAGACAGACAGACAGGGGCGACTACAATATACGCCCACATTAATGTGTGGGCGTATAAAAACATAACATATTATAGGGTTACTTGACACATAGACATCAAACTTCATTCAGGATATTTTATGGTCGATACAACAAGCTTCTGGACAAAATGGCAAATCTATTTCTTGCATCTTGGCTGATTTGTTTAGTCGGGTATAAATCTGATTGATGTTGACCTACATAGTAGTGGCTGGTGTCGCGCGCGAATTAGACCATGCTTATTCTTTTCGAAACACCTCATGGTACTTCTCTTTGTCTAGTACTATACAACTATTACTCTCGATTTTGCCATGATTTTGATTAACGGAATTGTTTTGCTTGTACGGGGCTTAATATTATTATTTAACGTTGTTCAAGTGAGTGAATTACTTTCTAACCAATCCTTCTACTAAATAATCGTACAATCAATAGAGGTGTAGCAACTTAATGCAAGTGGTGCATACAAAGGTTATTAATTACAAATGATCCTTACCTACACACTTGTTGTCTTCTCTATTAGGAAGATATCCCCTTAGACATTTACATAATCCTTCTTTGGAACACCTTTCAAAATTAGTAATATCACAGCTATCTTCATTGGTTTCATCACATTGTGTAGAGTTATTCAATGTGTCAGAAGGAACGAAAGAATCTATTCCTTCAGTGTTATCGCTAATACGGGCACTTGCTGCAAAATCATTACCTTAAATAAATAATTAATATGAATATTAGAAAGAGATATATGAAAGGCATATGAAACTTGTTCAATTTAACAAGGCTTTCTAGTCAGAGGTGGAGTTGTGACTTTGAAATTGCTAAAGCAATGTTACTTGACATATATTTTGTATATCTGGTAATAATTCTAATATATAAGGTAGTTTTCTGGATTTATCAGATTAAACATGTAATCTGTTTTATAGTTATGACAAATGAATATAAACTCGTATTCACCAATTTTGCTTTTTTGATCACTCTAAGAGGTAGTATTCCTTTAAGGGATAGGTTGCTTATATTAGTTCAATTTCAGATTTAAAGACGTTACATTAATTTACAGATGCATGTTCCTTGAATTTTTGTTGATAAAACATTTAAATTGTTAGAATGATGGTGGAATTGTGTGTACGTTGAATAATAATATTTTAACTTACCCGGGCTATTTGTATTATTTACAATGTCGCGCTCTCCATTTCCAATCACTGCAATTGAAAAAAAAATATATTCTTTTTGAACATGCGAAAGAAAATTTCATTTAACAGTTTCAACGCATATACATTTCAATATTATTATATTGTATTTGTAAAAAGTGTCTAACATAGATGCATCTGGATTGTTTATATATACAGTATGTACACTCTGTCCCTCACTGACCATTGGAGGGCCTTCCTGACCTTGAAGGAGATGCGGTAAACAAATTTTGTGTTCTCTAAATTGTATTTATTTGAACTTATTTAATGGATTCGTTTTAGTAATGTTCCTTGATTTGAAAGTCAAGTTAAAAAAGTGATCTAATAACACTTGCAAGATGGAGAGCAAAAGACCTATTAGTCCACATGTGACAAAACAAAGAAGAAGAGAGGACAAACTGTTGGACACGAAGAAGAAATAGATAGAAGAAGACAGTTCAGTTGTTGAAAAAAAAAGTATGAGGTATAAAGTTTCACATCAAGAGGCTTTAATTTAACAAAGAAGTGATTTACCCAAGGAATGAAAACATTCAGTGACCGAAAACACACAGAGTACATTAGGTAATCATTATAAATATATTCGAGAATCGAATCGAGAAAATTGGATTGCTTTTGTGGAACAAGTTATGATAAGTAAGCCCATCTTTTAATAGGCCTAAGTAGAGTTTTGGCTTGAATTTACAACACCTCACTTAGCATAGGGCAATGTTTACATGCATTTCTGAAATATGAAATCTTTTCAATAAAGACTTGTAAGGAAATGTTATGATTCTGTGGCGAATGACACTGTCGCTATCTACATGTACGGTGTACCAGTATTCTCTCAGTAGCTTTAATCACCTACAGGTACATTTTAGAAACATTTTTAGTATATTATTATTTAGAAAATCAAATGTATTGTTATTATGATAATAAACTGTTATTTGTTTTTTTTTATGAAATTTCTATTTTGTTTTACGAAAGTTCGGGAATTAATTATTAATTTAAGGTAGTTGAGGAAACGTACAGAATAAGCCATGAGCAATATAAAGTAAGGTTGATTTAAATGGTAAAAGAATATCAATTAAACGTTATCGATACGATAAATGAAATACAATAAGATGATAGTAGTCAGAGTCTGGTCTGTTTGAAAGTTACATTGCTTACTACGTCCACAGTACTTTGTTTACAAAACTTGAAACCAATGTTTAATTTGGGATTAGAGAAACTTAATTGACCCGAACGTCATTTAAAGATGTGGTATACATATACATGTAGTCATAAGCTAGTGTAATGCGACTAAATGTTAATTTACAACTGCCCCTAGGCATATTACAAAGACAGCCCTAATAATAAAAAAAAGCCTTTAACATATTGGATGTGATTTGTTGCGTTTTTGAAACTTCCAAATGATACAGGACTTCACAGACTTTCTAAACTCTCAGCTACAATGACCAAACGTAATTTGCAATAGTATCGATCAAGTTTTTCAATAGCAAAATTACAAACATGACGTCATTTGCTTGGGTACGAGGAAATGAAGGTCGTTATGTTTGAAAGTTTGGTTCTCGATCGGGGTGTGAAAATCCGATGACCTTGAATAAGTCATCTCCACTCAAAATTCCAGTCAATCCAGCTGTAAATGGAAAAGATCAACGTCAAGAGGTTTGGCAAAGAACGAGAAAGGATCCTCGCGGAACCTAAGTTTTTATCCTTGTAAAATATATGTAGATGTTTCTTTTTTTCAGATGTCAGGTCGGACAAACTAATTCAATGATGTAAACAAAAACAAGGAGACATATTAAGCTATAAGATATTTCTTCGTTCCTTTTTTTTTGTTGGACATAGTAAGATTTCCCTAAAACTCTCCTGGAGCCCCGAAATATTTAATTCCACTTATTAAGACAGCCCTTACCACCAATCTCAGTTTAGCCTGTCAAAATCCCCTGGAAGCTACTATTTCTAATATTAAATTGGGAGAACCCTTCTGTGCAGCCCGAAACTCATGCATTTAAGAACAACTTGAAAAAAAACTGTTTGTTCAATAAGGCTTTAAAACTACATTTTGTTATTGACTAGAACTATTTTATTTTTATCTTGATTGCTTTTATTATGTGAAATGCATTTTAGAATATTTTAATTATATCACTGTATCTACATCACTGAGCTACTAGCAGGATAGTTGGGTAATATGATTACAGTTTACCTTTAAAGGTACAAATTGACATTTAGTAAAACACAATTAACGAGAATGACAAAAACTTCAAATAGTCACCAATCAAATACATGTAGAAACGTTAAAACGAAGAGAAAGGAAATAGTTTAACCTAAAAGTTTAACCGGATTACTTATTACTGAACGTGACACGTTTACAAAATTTAACCTTATGCAATCAATGGATAATAATAGGCACTCTTTCTACAGTTTTGTAAAATAGATACAACTAGGCCTTAATTTACAGATTCCTTTCTACGGGTGGACTGAAAAGTTCATAGCCTGACTTGGAATGAATTATGCCAAAGTGATGAAACTTGGCATTTTCTGATACTAACGACATGGTTTATTTTAAGATCAACTGACGAAGCGGGTCCTATTTCACCAGGACAATCCTTCTGCACACAAATCGGTGGTTGCAATGGCTGCAGCGAGAGAAAGTGGCTTTGAACTGGTTGATCACCCCCCATATTCTCCTGATTTGGCACCATCTGACTATTTTCTGTTCCCGAACATGAAAAAACATTTGGCTGGGAAGCGTTACCGGACTGATGATGAGGTCATATCTGCTGTTGAGGATTTTCTTGGTGATCAGGATGAGAGCTTCTCGGAATCCAAGGCTACAACACCGCTGGAAAAAGTGTGTGGACCGCTGGGGAGAATATGTTGAAGAATAAACCATGTCGTTAGTATCAGAAAATGTTGAATTAAATGCATGCCAAGTTTCATCATTGTGGCATAACTCCTTCCTATTCAGGCTATGAACTTTTCAAACGACCCTAGTTGACCTGCTGATCCCTGAACAACTACTTTGCATTGATCAAATTAAATTATCCTTACTTAATGGTTGGGCCACTGAAATTATGATAATATGACTAGTGTAAGCCATATATCGAGAGTAGAGTAGCTAATGCCACTGCCAGAATAACCCTTTTCCCACTGCGTAGCAAACCATGACTGTACTAGCCCTTTCCCAGGAGGAGACATAAATCATTTACCAAAGACGGTTGAGAAATTCGTTGTATTCCATCGCATCAGCCAATTTTGCGGAAAAAAATGGGAAATGAACCTACGCCAAATTAAACCAAATTGACAATTTTTTCTCTGAACCTAGAACATTTAATGTTTACAGGCGATTTCTACATTCAATAATTCTCCGATAACATCAAAATCGTGAAAATATTTGATATATAATATAATTATAAACATCTTAGTTGCTTCAGATAAGGAACAATAAAACTAATTCCAAGGCGAAATTAATAATGAAAAATAACAAAATGCATGAATGATTTCACAAATCTCATTCATTGTACTAAATATAAACAATTCTACTCACCAAGCAATGCATGAAAAATAATGCATATAAGTTGAATTATACTAGATTGTCTCATCTTTCTCACTAAGTGTCCTGTCTTTTATCAAAAAATTGTCATATTTCAACACTGTACTTTGATGGTAACATAATCAATTTTAGTGGTAACAAACAAACAAAATTTAAATATTTCTCTTAACACAAATTTCAAAAAAGATTCAGAGAAACAGAAAAAAAACCAATTAAAAGTTCAAAATGGCTGAAGAGAGAACATCTTATCAAGTAGAAAACAGATTGAAAGTAGGCCAGGTTGCTTGCCAAAAAATATCAACATGTAGCTATCGTCCCCATTGGTAAACAGTGGCGTCCTATCAATTTAGAATACCAAGATCAACAACACAGTTGTCGTGTTTAGTAAACCGAGCTAACGCCCGTTCAAAGCCGATAGAGTAACAGATTCATTTCAAGTGAATTTTAATGATCATCAACTTACATTGATTAGTTCAGAAAGAGTGTAATTATATTCTTCTCCCGAGCATTTGTTATTATTGGTACATTCACTGCTAACGTTATTTTTAAGTTTTTATTTTGTAATTTGGGCTAAATGTCAATGTACCTAAGATTGAACGTCTGTTATTGTAGTAAAATGAGTTATAATAATTTGATGGTACGGACTAGTCACGATGATCTGAAAGAAATAACGCCAACCGATATACATGGAATTACTTAATTAAAAAAAATGTATATGTATAAAAAGAAAGTGATAATGAGATTGATATCCAAAAAAACTTTTAGTCTCAGAACCGGGAAATCGTAGTCATCGGGATCAATCTTAGCCTACCATCTCGCGGTCACTTTGAGCTGATCTCGGATTTTTTAGGAGCAGATATATCGCGTTCGTATGCAATCTTTCAAAAATTTTAAAATATGAGGTATCACGATCCGATCCCCCGTTAAGATACTGAAACAATGTCTGACAGAGTTGAAACTCAAAATGATAAGCTATTATCAATTTTGAAAAGGCAACATACCCAAAATATGTGAAAAATGGACAGGTTTTTACAAATATTTGATAAGAGTGTTGAAAGGCCAAATAAATTAGATTTTTTTTAAAACAATATTTTATTCACAGTAATATGAAAAGGATTAGCCTTTATTTTCGCCTATATAACCCCTCTCCTATTACAGAATTTTCGTATGAACAAAATATAATGTAATGTATATACAAACATATATACAAACAGTGCTACATCCACCAGATCATTATTTTATATTTACAGGGAAAGAGAGAAAGGTACATTCTAAAATTTTAAAAACGTTTTGAAAATAAAAGGAAGTCATGAACTTTAATAAAAAATTGAGTGAGACTGAAAAGGGTCATTTGGGACACCATATAACAAGTTGAATATATTTTTAAAATGGTTTGGTAAAAGGTTTATCGATCTCCTTCAGATGAATCAGATGCTGATAGAGAATAAAGGACATAACATCATCAACTCAGGGAGCATCATTACTTTTAACAAACTGGCCCATGGATGAGAAATTTATGGAAATGCAGCAAATAAGACGAACCTTGAAGTTGTTCAAGAACTTAAAGAGGCTGTCACGAAAATAAAGCGGTTTAGTGACAACACATTGATTTTTCTTACCACTGATGTTTTCGGGCACAAACTGTTAGAGAGTGATGTTCTTTCAAAACTCCAGATTCCACTTTGATCCTTGAGTCTTGCATATCTACTCGCCAGTACTGTCACTGTACTTGAAAGACAATTGTCAAGGTATCTCATTGATGATCTGTCTCAACCAACTTCTGAAAAAAAGCGCACAAAATCTGCCCCTATCCATAACATTTATAGTGGACGTGTTATGGGAATGACAGATTCCCAAACAAAACGTACTCCTAATGACACCGTTGGATTTATCGATGCGAATGTAAAGTGTACTCACAACAAGACTCTTATCTTGTTGAAGGGGAAAGATTCAAAGGAACACGAAGTTCGTTCAATCAGAAAGGCAAGGGAGGAACAAATGCAAAAGGTTTTCCTTAAGAGGCAAGATGAGAAAAAACAAAAGCGAGATGAAGTTGCAAAACGGAAGTTGGAGAAGCCCCTGAAAGCAAGTGTCACTAGCGGTGTCTACGAGGAGAAAAGCCTTAGAGACTTCGATATTCCCAAGGACAAATCCAGGATAATAAATTTAGTTCTAGGTGAACAAGTACATTGACCATTACTGGTACTTAGATGGGAAAATTGTGCTTTAGCATGGGAAGGTTATAAATAAAGCCTAAAACTCTAAAAGCAGGAGCTTATCTAAAGATATCTTACTGGGTGAAAATGATGGCGAGGATTCGAGGATGGATTTCCACAAGTTCTTGGCAGACTTCATTCTGGGGGACCTTATCTTAGTCCCTGATATGGTGAGAAATATATATTTTATATGAATTCCTGAGACCAGTAGCTTCATTTTGATATGCTACTTGATGGGTTTCCGATTTACTTTTGTTCAGCGGTGATCTCTGTGAAAGTGGCGCTGGTGGCCATTTTCAAATATGGCGGACAGCTTAACATATCGTCATATTTCAGGTTGATGAATTCCTCACTTCATACAATGTGGCTCAGGTCTATATGATGGTGGAATCCTTCCTTTTCAGTGACAAAGGTGTCATTCATGTTAGCTTATACCTACACGAAGTTTGTCCCTGATATAGTGGTAAGCTATTATATCCTGTTGTTATTCCTTGGATTCCTGATGTCATTACCTGCGTTTTGATATGCTACTCGATATGTTTCAAACATATTTCATTTTGTCGGAAGTTTCTGGGAACGATGGCTATTTTCCAATATGGCCCACACGTAAACGTCATTGTCACTGTGGGATTCAATACAATTTATAGCTATAGATATAAAATAAGTGTTTTAAGAAGTTTAATAAATAATGCAAAGTCATTAATTCTGTTAGTCTTCCATTTTGGATGTGTGCTTTTGAGAAAAATTTGCCTCGAACTTGACCTTTAGTCAAGGTCAGTCGCACGATTGAATGTTGCATCCTCCTTGCATATCTCCAGCTACTAGCGTGCAAAGTTTCAGCTTGACGTCTTCCTTCATCTAAAAGTTATAAACAACTCTTCACTTTGTTTCTTTTGCCTTTTATATGTAAATTTTTTGTTACTAATTGCTAATGCATTGTTTATAGAATTAAGTGCTATTAAGCTGTCCTTTAATTGGTCATATCTCGTGCAATAATAGTCCGATTTTGACACCATGTTTTGGTATCTTCTTAACTTTTCTCCTGATGACCCATCGCCTTCAGGTAATTATCAGATCTATCGATATACCTAAGGCAGTGTCAGGTGAAGCACGAGCTGCTAAAGACCTAGTTTTATTTGACGTTCCTTGGCCACATGAATTTGCCCAATTGAAATCTGTCAATTACGGTGAGAAAGAGTTTGGACTCACTCAACTCATTCGTGGAGAGTTGTTTTTACTCTTTAACAATGATATGACTGATATGTCTTCCCGACAAAAACATTTGAAAAAATGTTATATTTGGCTGAGAAATTTCCCTTTGAAGAAATTAAGGATTTTCATGCCGAGGTCTTGAGAAGTATTGATAATGGGCAAAAATCTTGGACAGATTCCTTTACGGATGAACAAGCTCGAACTCTCGTTCACACAGCAATAAGGACAGACCCAGACTCCCCCTATATGTGGTGCCTTTCAGGCTGGAAATCGTACCCACGCAGATGATTATTTTGGGACCTATGGTGATTGTTACACGTATGTCGGAAGTGTGCCAGACAGGGCATCCCTATTACTGACGCTTTTGTCAAACATCCTTCTTAAGATTGTACTCGAAAATGACAGCATGTACCTATGGCTTTATCTCCCCTGTCTACCGACAGTGTGTTTTATTCGTCTCAAACTTCCCCTGATTCAGGTATGTTATATTCCCGTGCAATGTGTCATAGTCTGATTTCAGATTTCCATTTTGCTTGCCCTTGGTTTATACCCTCGGCAGGCTCTGCAGACTTTAGCGCTGTGGTCCTCCCTGTGTGAACAATTTACGCCATTAATCAATTTTCTACCGATTTGTCTAATTCACTAATTCAAGTACAAATGTCAAATATCTTAATACCTAATACTTGTAATACATACAACATAATGATTGAAATGTTAAAATCAAATGCTTTTATTCACATGTAACTTAACTAATGTCTTTAGTAACAGAAGTATATTGTCAATTGTAAAATCTCATTTCTAAATTGAAAAATGTCGGTTGCAAAATGATAAGTGCAACATCTTTCGTGTAAAATGTCTTATGTATTATCTCAAATGTAATATCTTTTATGCAAAGTACCAAGGTCACGACCCTATTAAATATTCAGCAGTGTTACGTCATTCTTTTACACAATGAACGCTCTCAACTTGCGTTCGGGTGAAACACACTGGGAAGCCTAACTAAGAGAAAGAAAAATTTTAGGAAATATTGGAATATTATAAAGAATACCACCAAACATGAAACTGAAAAGGAAACTTTGGCAAATCACCTGAACGGTTAGAGGCTTTCCCATTGATATCTAATAATAATAATAATAACAGTGGGAAAACCCGTGGGATAACTCAGGGGTTCATCTGTTAGTGATCCTTTAACGCAAATTGGACTGTATAAAATTCCATATTCTAATATTAAACTTGGTTAATCTGATGGACTTGATGTTCTTATCTAATAGGATTTTCATATAGAAAATGAGACTTGATAATAGAGACAATAGAAAAAATGTTGAAAGCCTGATTGTTTATGTCCGAATTATCCGAAAATACAGTTGTCTAAATCTTATTTCTTGCTATCATTCTTCCCCGACCCCACATCACCCGAACGCAAATAAAGCATAGTATGGAACAATATTAAAAAATGTCTGCTGACGATATTTTGTATGAAATAAGTCAAAGGATATGTAGAGTTGCAGGCAGCTTAGAATCCGGTCAATCGTTACATGATTCAAAACATCAACTCGAATCGGTCTGTAATATTTTGATGACAATTGATCTTGAGCTAAGTGAGGAACTAAATTTAAATCTTACTAATTGTTGTACACAACTTGGGCAATGTATGGATTACATTGACCGTTCAATTGCAGTGCAGTGTACATCAAGTGAATCATTCCAAACAGAAAGGTCTACTGGAACTGTTGGCGCACCTAAGATATTTATTCTTCCAGAACAACTCAATTTCTTTAATTCTTGTAATTTTTCAACTCAGGACATGGCAAACTTTTATAATTAAGAACTATTCAGAGAAGATTGTCAGAATATAACCTAAAAATTAGAGATAAGTACAGTCTGATATCAGATGAAGATTTGGAGCAGAAAGTGTCAGATATTTTGATAAATATTTCCTAAATTTTTCTTTCTCTTAGTTAGGCTTCCCAGTGTGTTTCGCTCGAACGCAAGTTAAGAGCGTTCATTGTGTAAAAGAATGACGTAACACTGCTGAATATTTAATAGGGTAATTGCATAAAAGATATTACATTTGAGATAATACATGACATTTTACACGAAAAATGTTGCACCCGACATTTTTCAATTTAGAAATGAGATTTTACAATTGACAATATACTTCTGTTATTAATCAAATATGCTGGTGGTTTATCAACAAAGTTTTTTGGCAAATGCTAAATGAATTATTTGAAAAGACATTAGTTAATTTACATATGAATAAAAGCATTTGATTTTAACATTTCAATCATTATGTTGTATGTATTATAAGTATTAGGTATTAAGATATTTGACATTTGTCTTTGAATTAGTGAATTAGACAAATCGGTAGAGAATTGATTAATGGCGTAAATTGACCTCTATACTTTTAGGTGATTGGTTGTCCAATACTCATGCCAGAATTCCTGTGCAAAACTCTTTAAACATATCACTTTGGAACTCTTTATTAACTGACTACATGTCCAATACTCATGCCAGAATTTACATATCACAAAAACACATTTTTTTCTGGTTGTCGTATTCCTGTGCAGAACTCTTTAAATATATCACTTTGGAACTCATTATATTATAGTTGATTTTCTTACTTAAGGATGACCCCTTCATTATGTTAAGAATCTCCTCCCTTCCCGGCTCGCCTTTTGCCTCATACATTGATAAGTTTGTAAGTGATGAACTCGCTCATGGTAACATTTATGGGCCTTTTTCTAGGAACCCTTTAACTTGTTCACCCCTTTTTTTACTGTGCCTAAAAATATAAATGATAGGCGTTTCATAGTTGATTGCTCTTAGGGTGGTTTAGATTCCATTAATGCAGGTATTCCTGTTCTTCATTTTCTGAATGATCCTATGAAATCACGATACCCTGGTTTTGTATCTCTTATTCATTTGTTTGGACCTGGATACCACTAGTCTTATCTCGGGTTTTCCGCCAATTTTGTGTTGATCCTCATGATTTACACCTCGTGGAGGAATAAGATTTACATTGATACTCATTTGGAATGCGCTCTTCGCCGCAATCATACCAACGAACTACTAATGCTATTGCTCACATCATTTCGCAAAAGGGTGTTTCTGTAGTTAATTATGTTGATGATTTTGGTGGAGTGAGTTCTCCTTCTCAGTCCTTTTCTGACTTTTGTCTTGCTGAGAACCTTCCTGATGCCTTGGATTAAAGAGTAGTGCCAAAAAATATATTTTGCCTTCAACGAAAATGATTTTCTTGGGAAAGGAATATGACACTGTTTCTATGACTGCCAGTATTCCTTCTGGGAAAATTCATGAGCTTATGACTTGTTGCACTCTTTTTCTAGACGTCGTACTTGTACTAAACGTGAACTTTAACAATTAATTGGCAAACTTGCATGAAAATATGGACGTATATTGCCGTTACCCCTGTCCGTCCGTCAACAATTTCTTGTACAAGCGATAAAGACTAGATTTTTTATCCGATTTGAATGAAGCTTGGTATGTGTATTTATCTTGATAATATCTCGAATGAATTCGAAAATGGCGCGATTCCAATCGTCGGTCTAAGAGTTATTGCTCTTGACTTAGTGAGAAAAAAAACCCCGTTAAAACTTGTGTACGCGATAGAAGCTAGAGTTTTCATCCGATTTGAATGAAACTTGGTATGTGTCTTCATCTTGATACTATCCCGGATCAGTTTAAAATCGGAGCTATACCTGTCTTCGGTTTGTGAGTTATTGCCCTTGACTTAGTGAAAACGTTATCCAACCGCAAGGTCCTCCTCCAATTATATCGAGCTTTGGTTCGTTCCAAGCTCGATTATGGGTGCCAGTTGTATGGTTCGGTTCCCCAATCATACATCAAGGAGCTCGATACTATACACCACCAAGGACTTAGAATCAGTTTAGGTGCGTTTCGCACGACTCCAGTTGAAAATCTGTACGTCGAGGCTAACTGACACACATATGAAATATGATAAGTATTTTTATGCTTAATTGTGCGTGTTTTGTTTTTTTCAATTTTTTCTACTGGTAGTTCTGCATTCCTTATAGTCCGTCTGCCTGCTGGTAGTTCTGCATTCCTTATGGTCCGTCTGCCTGCTGGTATTTCTGCATCCATTTTATTAAGTATGCCTTCTTGTAGTTCTATATTTATTTTATTATCCCTGCATACATATCTTTCAGTAAAATATCTACTACATAATGTATGAAATTGAGAAAGTACACGTGTGCTAAGAACTAGGAAAGTTATTGGAATGTTTTATTTTATCTGTATAACTCTTTTCATTGATTGAAAAATGCGAATTTCATCCATATATCAGGTAGGAGGTTTACTTCCGGTTTTATACCCGCCTGAAAATTGCAATTTTAAACTTTAAAGGGTCCGGTAACGTGAGGTTATTTACATACGACACAAATTATTTTATACTCTTACTATGCTTGATCTACACCAGGCCTTCTCAATTAATATGTTGAGGCCGTATTTGGCCCAAGGGTAACCATTTTAGAAGGCTTGACCTACACTTTCCAATG